>CM077202.1:34294573-34734573 GCA_039654625.1 Rhinogobio ventralis | reverse complement strand
TATTTTGGAAGTGAAATCTGAGAGGTGAATATGGATTATTGATTTTTTTTTAAATGTGTTTGAAATCTTTTGAATTGAAATATTCACATCTTAAATATACAACCATGTTGAATTTCAGCCCATAAAAATGCAAGTCCTAAAAATACAATGCATTAAAATGCAAGCATGGTTAATGCAATGCATATTTTTTCAAGTAGTGCAATTCAACAAGCTTTTTTGTTTTAAAAACATTTGGCATTATTTTACTTCCATACTGTTCTTTTATTATACTTGCCTAATCTTTGTAGGAAACAGTGCATTCATTCAGAGAGGTTGTTTGACTTCCTAAAGGATTTGGCAGATGAAGCCTCCACTGCGTCAACATCAGAGTGCAAAACTAAGGGCAAATGGCAGTCACACAGGTACAGTGTAATTTATTAAAATGTTCAGGTGCCCAGCAAATGAATAAAAGCAAATGCCATAGTCAATGGGTGCCCAATCCTGTTCCTGGAGTTCCTGCAAAGTTCAGCTTCAACTCTGATCAAACACAAAATTAAGATCTTCAGTTAGATCTGAACTCTGCAGGTAGATCTCCAGGAACAGGATTTGGGCCATAGTCCATACAAGCAATCGATGGCTGTGTCCGAAATAACATACTTTCTTGAGTAGGTACTTATTTTGAATAAGTAGTTACTTTGCAACTGCTAAAAAAGTATGTTCTATATAGTATGAATGTAATCCGGACGTACTACATTGGCCATGTTGTCGTTATCACATGACCTATCAGCATCACTACGTTGCTTCACTGCCTACTCTTTTATGAATACTGTGAATTCAGACATACTTCTTTTGTAACATACTGTTTTTCGCCTACTATATAGTAGGGAAGTATGTGATTGTGGATGTAGCCATTGTAATAAAATTATGTTCCTTTAGGAAACGTTGGCAAAGTGTGTCTATCAAAGCCAGGTCACCTGAGAGGGAGGAGCCACCTCAAAAAGCCACCAATGATCTGGTCATCAACAGTGATTCATCCAGTGTAAGTAACTCTGCACCTATTAATGCCATTTTTACTAGATGTAATTTAAGTCTCAGTTGTCCCCAGAATGTGCCTGTGAAGTTTCCGCTTAAAATACCTCACAGATCATTTATAAATCCATGTTGTAAATACACATTTCTGACTACAGTCAAGAACAGGCCGTTTTCATCCATGTGCCTTTAAATGCAAATGAGCTGCCGCCCACTCTCCACACAGTTCCTGCCTCAATCGGATTCTCTGCCAAATATTAACAAGACATCTGCTTGGTTTTGATTGTCATCTATATCGTGATCACTCCCAAGGATAGCATAGTTCTTCTTTCATCATTAAAGTTTATTATTTTCACGCGTTTTAAAGCTATGTTAGTTTAAACTTCTAATGGATCATTTTCTGAGTGCACTTATCTGAAGCACACACACACAGACAACTGGCTGTCAGACGTCAAGTCTTGTGAGTAACTTATTTCACAATTTTTGTTGTGTTTAACTGTCAAATACACACAAGGGTATCGTTTACTGTTGTCACTTACGAAAACAAAATAGCGGCGCTGTGGGTGGAAACGTGCAGATTATATTATAATATTATCCCCCTCCTGTCAGAAGGGGAGAGAAATCTGAATGGCTCATTTTTTCACATGCTTGCAGAGAAAGGTTTACCAAAACAAAGTTACTGGGTTGTCCTTTTTCACATTTTCTGAGTTGGACCCAATTATAGCACTTAAACACAAAAAAAGTCAGATTTTCATGATATGTCCCCTTTAAGAAATGTAATGAAAGATATTTGTGTTTTCAATGTTGACCATCTTCATGAGAGATTCATTCAGGATGCATTTCTTTATCAGGAGTCTGAGCTGTTCATCTGCTTGGAAACTCATTCACCTTGACTAGGCATCTGAAAAGGTGAGATTCATACCGACAAGTTCATGTATATTACTAACATGACAATGTTTAATTTTTCATTTTATTCTTATTTAAGTTTCGCAAAGAAGCAACAATCTCTCACTGAAAACTGCAGTATTATTCTTGAAGACCCAACATCTTTCTGGGAGGGGTGTTAGTTATTCTTAGCATCTGACATAAATATTTAATTTTTAATTTGTGAAATTGCTCTGTTGTGGTACTATAATGACCATGAAATTAATTATGTATTTTTTGCTTTCATTTTTTTTTTTTTTCAAATATTCCAGGGAGTTTTAAATTCCAATAGGGAAGAAAATAATTTGTTTATTATATAATAGAGATTTTGTAATCGTGAGCAGCTCCACTATTTTTTTTTCCAGTTGGATTCATAATTAAAACTGTAGTTTGAACTGTCTAATGTTTATAAGCTGTGACTTATGTGATACAATATTTATAAAGGTAAATATTTATTTTCTTTTTCTATCATCTTTAAAAGTCACTGGTTTTGTTAACCATTAATTATCCACAGTAGGTTGCAGGGTTCTTTAAGCGGCATATTGTATGACGAGGTCAATTGTATTTTATAGTGAATATTCTATAAAGTATATTTTAAGATAGCGATATTACACAATATTGTATAAATATGCATTTACTTCTCTTAACCTAACTACTGTGATAAATGACAAATGAGACGATGTCTAGTAAAAAAAAAAATTAATCAAGAATCTATTACAAATATTATTGCAAATTGTCTGAATAAAATATCTGAGGATGAGGTTTCAAAGGTACTTTTATTTTAAGTAAATGATGCTCTTTGTATGGTCACAAAGTGTGATGCAGGAAATATACAAGAAAATAAATAAAAACTCAATAAGCTATAAACCTTTTTCTGGATCATAATTTGGGGCAATATATCCATTTTTCTTCCGTTACTGAGTGACTTGAAATTGGTTTGTGGTTTCTTTTTCAAGCATTTCAAACATATCAGCAGCTAAAACCAGGCAGAGCCCTATAAAGGCTAAAATACAGTACTTGCAGTAATACAAAGCAAATAGAAAAGTATATAACCAGTTGTGCATTTTACATGATTTTTTTTTTAATATAGTCTGTTTGACACAAAAGAAACCGGCTTTCCACAGCTTGTTTTTTTCTTGATGAATATAAATGGAGTAAAAATCACATGTGCTCATAATACTATTAGAGATGATAAAAAGCTTGTACATAATTCCATTTCCATCAGAAAGAAACATAAAGTGGTCTGAAATATCTCTTTATTGTTCCTTCTCCAAACCATCATGAAGTTCCAATTTTTCATAACTGTGACAAAAGCCGCCCAGTGCATAAAAGGCACCACTCAACCCTGTGACCCTTGACAGAACAGGACAGGAGTGCCGTCAGAGAGTTACCATGCTAAAAACAAGTATTTTATATTACACACATACACAGATATTTCAAATGACCCAAGTCTCCCTTTTAGCACTCTTTTCATCTTGTTCAGTTCTGACGTCATAATCTTTTTCTTTATTTGCTGTAAACATCAAAATCATCCAAATAAAGAAATGTGATAATGAAGCAATGTGATGCCTGCTCTTCAGTAGAGTCACATTCATATCCTTCTCTTATTTGTAGGTGGAGCAAAATGGAAAAATAAAAACAGTAAAACAAAGAAAAGAGCCAAAAACAGCGGCCGCTACATCCTAGGCTCAGCAGAGTCTTGCACCGTAGCCAAATGTCTGTTTAATAGCGTGGCAGTAGTACCTCTGCCAGCCATCTCGTGTTCGTTCCTCTTCACTCTCAGGAACTGCCCGACACTCAATCTTTAACTCCGTCTCATTACCCTTGTCTGTGAAAATCAATGTCACTGTCGCATAGTGCTCTGAAATGAAAAACACAGACAGCGAAGGTGAACAATGTGCAGAGACAATCAACTGTCAAACAGTAAAAGAGAGAGCCGGTAAATATATTTATAACGTGACATGCATAAAAAAAAATATCAAGGAATTTCAGACTCAAACTGCATTTATACATGGTAAGAATTTCTTCTGCCATATAGTGAACTATACTACCGCTCAAAAGTTTGGGGTTGGTAAGATTTCAAAAGAAGTCTCTTCTGCTCACCAAAGCAGCATTTATTTGATCAAAAATACAGTAAAATTAAAAATAGCTGGTTTCTATTGTAATCTATTTTAAAATGTAATTTATTCCTGTGATGCAAAGCTGAATTTTCAGCATCATTACTCCAGTCTTCAGTGTCGCATGATCCTTCAGAAATCATTCTAATATGCTTATTTGGTGCTCAAGAAACATGGCTTATTATTGTCAATGTTGAAAATGTTTCAATACAGTTTGATAAAGGATTTGGTTTCTCTAAACCCCTCTTTCCAAGAGCCTACTTTGAACTGATTGGTCAGATGCCCCAGTCTGTTGTGATTGGTCTAATCTGATTGGTCAGTCGGCCCAGTCTGTTGTGATTGGTCTAATCTGATTGGTCAGTCAGCCCAGTCTGTTGTGATCAAAACAGTTGAAAACTTACTGTCCCCAAACTTTTGAATGTAGTGTATGTGACATTCTTACTAAATTTCCAGTGTTCAGTCTAATAGCTGTTGTATTAATTTGTTGTGTGGGAAAATCTCTTAGCATCCGATGATTGTATTGTTACTGTAGCAACCAATGTAGATATACCAGATACTGAATACACCGTCTAAACAAATGTATTTGATTTCATAACTTGCAAAACGCCAGTGTGGACAGTCTATTGTCTGCGGTGTGAACAAAGCTGGTTTAACTTACCACAAGGCCATGAGTTGAACCTCCATTTCATGACTATCTTCTGCTCGGGTACCTGTTAAACCCACAGTACATGTTTTCAGAAATCATAGCATCTCCGGTTATCATGCTTTATGTAATTGGAAACTGAAGTCTCACCAACTCCTGGAACTCTCCGTTCACATTTCCATCCAAGAGGCGAAACTTCCCCCCCCTTTCAGCCTCAACCATGGCACCACTGCGTGTGAAAGCCTGAACCATCTTTAACACACAATTTGGCATTCTTCTCAAACAAATGTAATCACTATTGAGAAAAGATCTGCGCATTCAATAATAAGAGCCCAGGGAGACTCATTATATTTGAGATGCTATGGTAGTGGCAGAAGACTCACCTCCTGATTGAGAAAGACCCTGTAAAGCTCTTCTGGTGAGGTAAGGAAAGTGTCCCTTAATGAAAACTTGCATGTGGGGATTTTTACCCCTGTGTTGGAAGGAGGAGGAGCAGCACTACATGAGCCAATCTAAAAACACACAATAACACACAAACGATGAGTTTGAACCCAATGGATCTGATGAATTAAGCTCATTCAGCTGCCTTTTACGTCAGTTGTGGTTCGGCACTGCTACATGGATGAATCAACTGGTTTGAGGAATCGCTATGGCTACATCTGATTGTCACATTGGAGCAGATCTGTCATGCTACGTCGAGCCCAACTGATTGTGTAAAAAAAAAATAATAATAATTTAAACAAAAGCATATTAAGTTGAGCAGATTTCTGAAATGGAAACCAGGGGCATTTTCTAGTTCAGTGGTCAAAATATAATTGAAATCTTACTTATCTATGAATTTAAAAACAGGGACAATACATTTTTGTAGGTTTTTTTTTTGGGACACTTGTGGGTTCCATATACTACTATTATAATTAATTATAATGTTTCAAACTGACCCTAACTGGTTACAATTTATAAAAAATAAAACACTCTGCTGTATACTGTACTTAGTGTGTATCTACAGCCATAAGCCTGGATTTTCCCATGAAATCCAAACTGACACCTCAAAACACATATCATCATTATTGTAGGCTTATAATGATTGGGAATCAGGATAAAGAATATGAATTAATTTAGATTTGTTTAAATATAATTCTGTAACTTAAGACAATTTTTAATGATAAAACAATAGATTTAAATGTTCAAATTTAGAGCTAACTTCATAGATTTTAAAATTATATCTACTAATAATAATAATTAGTTGGTTAAAAGTAACTTCAAAAATGACATGAAAAGAGTTCAGAGAAAAGGTTGGGCATCATTCTTTTGCAGTGATGGACAGTAACAAAGTATTTTTACTTAGTAAATTTTTCAAGTATCTGTACTTTATCAGAGAATTTTTACTTTGGGAAAATTTTACGAAATATTTGTAATTTTTCATTCCTTGTTCTTTTGAACTGAAGAACTTGTCACTCACTCCGATACGCGATAGTGATGTCCGATTCGTGAACGAGCTGATCTTTTTCAATTAACCTGTTAAATTTGTTCACAAATCACACTGAACGATTCATTCGTGAATTGGACCGATCCGATTGCATCTGTTCTTGAGTCTCACTCACTGATTCAAATTATCCGGTCAGAGTGAGTCTCCTTTTACTTACTCAAAATGTGCAAAGAATGGGACATCCTTGAGTGTGCATGTGACTGATGGTGTGACTTTACTAATGCCTAATTTTAGGATTTATTATTGTAAATTAAAATCATATTTATGTCACAGCAGTCAGTTGTTTGTGAACTAAATCTGCTGTAAAAGGGCGAGTTGTTTATGCCCACTGTATGAAATGCTTGAATGTGCACATTTGTGTATCAAGATTTTACTAAACATATTAGGTCATCCACCACTGCTTTTTTGCAGATGCCACCTGTTTTGATATTTTGTGTTTGAAACAACTAAACTCATCCATGTGGCATAAGTGTTCTATTACATTTTGGCACCACTGGATAAAACACACATTGAGTTGAAGAAAATCAAGACACTTACCTGAGTTTTGCTTGACTTAGTTGTTGCCTGGGCTGTTTGTTTCGTCACACCATTGGCTGTGGGCAGGATCATGCCCTGAGTGAACTCTACAGCAGACAATAACAGATTATAGCAATCCACATCCAACAGACAACACTGCAACAGGAATGCTTCTAAAACTCTCACGCATGGCGTCAGTTTTGACATCTCAGTGAGACGTACCTGTTTTGAGGAAGCCCACATAGCTGGCCAGGGCCGTGCGAATTTTATCGGCTCCCTCCCTCCTCATCAGAGAAAGCAGCGCCGTCTCAGGCTCATCTTTACAAAGACTCACACTGATCTGTGTGTGATCCCAAAAAAATACTCATTATCATCACTCACATAATCTATATATTTAGCATGGTTATTTAATTAAATCACATCCAATAAAAACTAGGGCTGTGCGATTAATGGTAATTGATTTTCGATTTCAATTTTGTCTTCCAGCGATTATGAAAACAAGATTATTGTGCCGCTGCTGCATTCTGTCCAGTGCACCATCCTTTCCAACGGTTCGCATTCGTTCCTTACTAAGCCAAACTTAACATCCAAATCAGCCGAATGAGTGAGAGTTGTAAAATGCAGTCTATTGTCGCTAAACTGCGGGACGTGCTTGATATTAAACAGTGTTATTTAAAAGCGTATTAACCCGCAAAAAAGATACTGTCCTATGCGCGTGCTCTGGGACAGGGCGGAACACGCATAAGCAAAGTATACTATGGGCCTAAACAGTCAAAACAATTACACACACACAAAAAAAAGCCAAAATGCTGCTTTGGCTAGTATCCTCGTAAACACAAGCAGTTATGCCTAAGTGAACGTAAACAGTTGAGAAAGAAAACACTTGTGTAACAGTATATTGGATCCTTGCAGCTCTTAAAGTGACAGCAGGCAAATAAACCTGCTGCAGTCGGTCATTAATGTTAATCAAACAACAAAAGACAAAGATAAAAAATTTTGTTCTGTTGTATTTATTTGTCAGTTTTGTTAGTAATGTCTTTCTTTGTTCTTATTGTATTGCTGACTGTTTACTTCTGTAACTGTTTTGAGGACCTTTTACTTACATTAGTTAACCTAGTATTATTTTTTAAGTATCGATAATTGTGAAATTTCACTGATATCTAAAATTTCTCATATTATGAAATAAGACTTTGATCATATCACCCACCAATAATTGTGTTAAATAATCGTGATTTCAATATTGAGCAAAATAATTGTGATTATGATAATAATCGAGCAGCCCTAATAACAACATCAACAAAAAATGAGATACTTTTGTTCCAGATACTTTAGATCAGTGTTCTTAACCTTTTTGACTCCAAGGCCCCCCACTGTCCACAAGAATTTTCGAAGGCCCCATGACTTTTCCAGTTGTTTGTGATTTACTAAGGATTAAGGATAAGGATTTTTTAAAAATATTTTTACTCACAATTTCTAATACTTTGGGAGCTTGGCTTAACTAGAAAATGTACATTCATTATAAAAGTGTTCATGGTGTTATAAGATTTTATTTACATGACATTTCCTATAATTCAGACTTTCATAATGAGGCTTCCTCATATATCCAGGTTATCCAAGGGAATGGAAATACTGGTTCTTTAAAAACAACAAATGAATTAAAATAAGAAATATCTTGATTTAAAATAATTGTAAGTCATCTATCTTGAGGCCCCTCTGGAAGTTTGCTAAAGCCCCCTATTGGGCTCTGTCTGTCCCCCAATTGAGAACTGCTATAGATTCTCAAATACATCAGTGTTTAAAGGGGCTGTATGTAGAATTCAGAAACCCTTGTTGACACAGACTATAGACTATATACAGTAGATCTGACTGTGTGAGACTCCCTTTTCTTTGCATTACAGTACAGAATGGCTCTTTCGGTATTTTCCTGAACATTGCATAAGCATTTGTTCATGTGTCATTGAACAGAAGGAGAGGCTCTCTGGAGTTCACATAAATGCCACATCCTTTTGATTTTCCTGGCAAAAATGTCCACATAAAAGTCCTTCACATAAAAATCAGTCTACATGTTTTCGTAGACAACCTAGGAAGTCAGTCTCGTTACAAGCTGTTCACACATTGACAATAAAAAAGTGAGTAATGCATGAAAATTCTTACATATAGCCCCTTTAAATAAATTGACAATGTTCTTCTGTAAAACTGTCATGCTGGTGATGCTACAGTATATATAAAATGCTACGTAAATGAGTTAACTTACATCAAGGTCGTCCATGTCATTTTCATCCGAAAGGTTTGGAACATCAATGTTGCCCTTGTATTTGATGCCTGATTTTGATGTCCCTGTACAAACAAACAGCCCAAATCATGTACATGAATATTAAAGCCAAATCCCATGAAAACTAAATAACTGATTCAATTAAAGGCCCACTGAAGTGCCTTGAAACGTGCAGCATTATTCAACGTGTTGATGTAATCTCCACTAAAACAGGAAGACAGGGCGGGACATAAACAGCTCCTCCCCTTTTTTAAGATAGCCAAAAGCATTTAGTTTAGATCACAGCTCGGCCGGTTCGGTGTGAACAAGTGATCGATTTCAGCTGCAGCATCGATTTATAAAATAGTGGGCGGGACGCTTCAGATTCTAGAGAGCATTTGATTGGACAGAAAATCTGATGAGAAGCTGAAGTGTAGAGCGATGTCATCAAAATCATTGATTCATATTGGCAGAAGTGAGAGAAGTGATGTTTTGAATGCTTATATCTTACATGTGAATTTTGTCATTGTTTTGGAGCACACTAAGCTTATAGATAACAGTAAGGCTATATTCATACTAAAAGCAAAAAACAACTTTAAACATTTATTTAGATTTTCTCATGGTCCTATTAATTTTTAAGGCCTATTTACACCAAGAGCAAATAATTGCTTAAAACAAGGATTTTAATTAAAATGCATTCCTATGGATCTATTTACCCCACGGATGAACATCATAATATATATATATGTTAAACAACAGACTCAAGTTAGCAATAACTGATCCACAGTTATTCCACACATATTTCCTCACCTGTCCAGGTGGCCTTCAGATTCCACTCATAGAAGAATATAAGCTTCCCTTTGCGATTATTGATGGATGCTTCTCCCTCCACCTTGCTGACCTCTGTGATCTCACACTTGCCTTCTTCACTCTCCACACACAATCCCATGAGCAGATCCTTCAGCTTCTCCGATGACCAGTTTGTGGCATCCCTCTCCGTCCTAGTAATACAAAGCACATACACTGATATTACTCACTTATTTTGCAGGGGTCAATGCTAAGAATTTTTCTACTGGTCCAGTTTGCCCAGTGGTTCAGATTTTTACTTGCCCTGGCAATATTTTCACTGGTCCCACTAAAGAAAAAAGAAAAAAAAAGAATTTTCTATGACTTAATCAGTTGTTTGTGATTACTGCATACAGACTTAGATGACAAATAGAATATTATTTTTTACAATTATATCGTAATACTTCACTAACAATGAAAAGTACTTATAAAGCATTTAATAATGTTAATTCTAGTATTTACTAATACAATATTAAAATCGAAACATTAACTAATGGAACCTTGTTGTATGATACACATCATTGATGTGGATTTCCATTTGTCAGTCATTAAAATTAAATTATTAGGCTATAATTATAGGGTCTCCAAAACGACAAATTTCCTGAGATTTGAATCCATTGACTGGGTAAACGAGCAATACCTTTCCAATGAAATTTAGTAATGGAAAGTGATGTTTCCAGGCCTTTATAAAAAAACAAAACCACAATAGTAATATGTATTATTGATATTTCCAGGTGATAATTGTTCTTCAAACCTAGCTTTAATGTAACTGTCCTGTTGAATGATGTTTCCTGATTAGTTCATGGTTGAAACTAGGCTAAGTATTTGCTGTCAACAGTAAAAAGCCATTTAAACTTGTGGATGGAGATGCTGACAAACACCAAGACATTGTTTAAATACTTCAGCTTCCCCAATGCATTTCTGTTTATTACCTATACATCTTCATAAACAGTTTTAAACTAAATAACCACCCACTTCAACATTTAACTTGCTCTAAAAAAAACTTGAGAGCATCTCTTCCTCAGTAAAGACACTACAAGATCAGAAACGAAGCGACAACATCAGCTGACAACCCAAGACAAAACAAGATTATCGTCAAATTATAGAAATATGTCGACCAGAAAGCCGGTGAAAGCATGGCATGAATGAACTTGCTACGACGCTAATGGTCCACTAACCAGACATCAGAATAAACACCAAAATAACAACAACAACTTTAACTTTCTCGGTTGCAGCGAGCTTTTACATTGCCAGAGCTAACGTTACATGTTCTTCGACCGAGAGTCCACGTAAGGTAGTTGATTCAAAGAGGACAGCTCGTGTCAGTGGCGAGTCTTCTTTAGCATGTTAGCATCAAGATGAGCAAATGTGCCGGTTGACTCTCACCAGTGCCAGTTGTTGACGTTTGTAGCATCCGCTCGCTCCTCCACGATCCAGCGAGGGTCTCCTTCTCCCCACTTCGCCATACTGATTTAATATAGATATTCTGAATTGTGAATTAATGAAGCTATGGAGTCTGGCGGAATGTGTCTGACACGAGTGAGCTCTCGCTTCTGGAACCCTCTCGACTGCTGCCTCTGGTTTTGTTGCCCGTAGAAATTACTGGAAACGGAAGTCGCGCGCAAAGCACTCCGTGCTAAACACAAGACTGCTTGAGATGATTCCGCTTGACCTGTTGCACGTGAGCTCGGAGAAACGTGTCGTAGTTTTGTTTGTTGGTATTATACTAACAGTTTAAAAAAAACATAAGTAATGGCAGTAGCATTGTGTTGTTTAAAATACCTTAAAATCCTGAAATAATTTAGTTGGCTGAATTAATTCCGAAATGTAGGCTAAAATGTAAAATGGATGTATACACGTACCATCGGTTTCACAGACAAGGCTTAAGCTAGTCCTAGACTAAAATGCACGTTTGAGCTGTTTTAACTGAAAGAATCTTGAACTGAAATATCTTAAAATATGTCAGTGGCATTGTTTTGTCCCAAGATGCACATCAGTGTTTTTTTCTAGGGCATGTTTATAAAAGTACCTTAAATGCCGTAATTGAACTAAGGCTTAATCCTAGTTTAGTCTAAATCCTGTCTGTACCTGACCTGTATTGCTGTTTTGGGACGCCTGCCTTTACATGCACATGAACTTTAATGACATCCCATTCTTAATCGATCAGGTTTAATATGGAGTTGGCCCACCCTTTGCATCTATAACAGCATAAACTTTTCTGGGCAGGCTTTCCACAAGGTTTAGGAGTGTGTTTATGGGAATTTCTAGAAGTGCATTTGTGAGGTCAGGCACTGATGTTGGACGAAGGCCTGGCTCGCAGTCTCCGCTCTAATTCATCCCACAGGTGTTCTATCGGGTTGAGGTCAGGACTCTGTGCAGGCCAGTCAAGTTCCTTCACACCAAACTCGCTCATCCATGTCTTTATGGACCTTGCTTTGTGCACTGGTGTGCAGTCATGTTGGAACAGGAAGAGGCCATTCCCAAACTGTTCCCACAAAGTTGGGAGCATGAAATTATCCAAAATGTCTTGGTATGCTGAAGCATTAAGAGTTCCTTTCACTGGAACTAAGGGGCCAAGCCCAACCCCTGAAAAACCTCCCCACACCATAATCCCCCCCTCCACCAAACTTTACATTTGGCACAATGCAGTCAGGCAAGTCCCGTTCTCCTGGCAACCGCCAAACCCAGACTCGTCCATTGGATTGCCAGACAGAGAAGCGTGATTCGCCACTCCAGAGAACACGTCTCCACTGCTCTAGAGTCCAGTGGCGGCGTGCTTTACACCACTGCATCCGACACTTTGCATTGCACTTGGTGATGTAACCTGGTGATGCAGCTGCTCGGCCATGGAAACCCATTTCATGAAGGTTTCTACACACTGTTCTTGAGCTAATCTGAAGGCCACACAAAGTTTGGAGGTCTGTAGCTATTGACTCTGCAGAAAGTTGGTGACTTCTGCGCACTGTGAGCCTCAGCATGCGCTGACCCCGCTCTGTGATTTTACGTGGCCTACCACTTCGTGGCTGAGTTGCTGTTGTTCCCAACTTTGCTGTTGTTTTTCCCAACTTCAACTTTGTTATAATACCACTAACAGTTGACCGTGGAATATTTAGTAGTGAGGAAATTTCACGAATGGACTTATTGCACAGGTGGCAACCTATCATGGTACCACGCTTGAATTCACTGAGCTCCTGAGACTGACCCATTCTTTCACAAATGTTTGTAGAAGCAGTCTGCATGCCTATTGCTTGATTTTATACACCTGTGGCCATGGACGTGATTGGAACGCCTGAATTCAATGATTTGGAGGGGTGTCCCAATACTTTTGGCAATATAGTGTATGTAAGTGGCAGATTACTCGTCTGAAAATATGGATCTTACTCTTTTTGCAATACCATGAATAGTTTCTACTATAATTCTCTATATAGATCAATGGTCAAGACATGGCGCATGGTGATGTCATGATAATAATGCATTTTCCCCCCTTTATTAACAACAAAAGAAGAGTATGTTACAAATATTAGAGTATACAAGAAAATACAACAATAATGTAACAAATATTTGCACACTAGGCGGGCTTAATGTAGATTTACATAAAGATATTCAAACATTTACACATTTTCAAAGTTTTAACTGCTTTTTGCTTCATAGAAAATCAGATTCAATATATAGTTCAATTTCTTTCTTTAATGATGTAAAACAGGGTATTTTTACAGGAAAACTTACATTTGTGAACATGGAATTTTGCCATTAAAAGAATAAAATGTACAGTATATAAATCTGACTGTTCTTGGCATTACAATTCTCCAAAAGACCAAATAATAAATGTTTCCAAAACAACACAAACTGGCCATCTATATTCTTTTGTGATGAAATTACAAAAAAATAGCTAAAACGGTCCTACAAATGGGCAGTGCCAGAATAAATGAAACACAGTTTCAGGGCAACTGTCACAAA
This sequence comes from Rhinogobio ventralis, assembly GCA_039654625.1. Taxonomy (NCBI): domain Eukaryota; kingdom Metazoa; phylum Chordata; class Actinopteri; order Cypriniformes; family Gobionidae; genus Rhinogobio; species Rhinogobio ventralis. The sequence goes on along the minus strand of CM077202.1, from coordinate 34,720,825 downwards.
AAGTGCAATTAAAATCAATATCACCTTTATCGATTAGGTATAAGCCAAACCTTTTTCCACACAATATTGTCTGTCAAATGATTCAAATATGAGTAAATATAAGGCAAAGAGCCAGTGTTTCTTTGAAACTTATAGCTCTGTTCTGTGCGTTAAGGGAAAAACAAATATAACCTACATAAGAACTTACTATAGTAGGTGAGGACCGTTGTTGAATGTTCTTTTCTGATGTCTAAACAGCATACAGATTTCAGGAGATATTGCACTTTAAACTTTTGCATAGTCCCCTGGTGTTACAGGAATGTTATAATTTGCCAAAAACTCACTGTAAAAGAAAAGAAAACCATTTAAATGAAATAACTGATCCACCACTATGATGCCATTATCAAACCAATGTTTCAAAAACCACAATTTGCGTATATAAATGCATTCTCACACTCTGAAATTTGCTAAATTCATCGCCCATTATTAATGAAAATACAATTTCACACGTCTTAAGTGAGTAATGCATTTAAGGAAAGTTACTTTTAAAAAAAATATTTTGCTACCCTTGTTGCATTAATAAATTAAACATCGGTCAATTCCTGTTGATACATTTTTAGGCACAGACTAAAAGCTGGGTTTCTGACGTAATGTAATTTCTGATGTAATTTTAAACTAAACAAAGTTATGTAAAAAAGTAATTAATGAAAAAAAGAATGCATAGTAAAAATTAAAAAATAATTCACTTAATTGCTGAACTGTAACAAGTAACAAGTTCTGAGAGTAAACCACTATTGGCATTATAGATGACGGTTCTGTCATGGAGTTTGGCATAATTTCAGAAAAGTCAAGGACAAGAACTACTAATATTGCGACACAAAAATAAACAAAAGCAGATTGGAAAGTGCTGTTTCTTTTTTAATGACATTTGAAACTGAAGAAGGACATTATTTATCATGTGAAGTTTTTTGTGTATATTAGAGAAACAAATGATATCACATGATGCTTTTTTTTTAATACACAATTGTCTTTTCCATTTACAAATTTCATTATTACCAACAGATTTAAAGATTTCTTGTACACTAGATTGTGAGTTGATGCAAGCAAGGACTACATTGTACATTACATGTTTCAGTATGGACTCATTGGATGTGTTTATGACACTGAGATCTGTTTTCTTCTGCACAAAGGCACAATGAAGCTCCTGATTGTGGCTGTATTCGTTGGACTGTGTCTTGCCCAGCACAACCCAAACACTAAACATAATAGGACCTCCATTGTTCATCTGTTTGAGTGGCGGTGGGCAGATATTGCTGAAGAATGTGAGAGATACCTGGCACCAAATGGCTATGGAGGAGTTCAGGTATGGTTACAATTATTATTGAGTCCAGCACAAATGCGCCTGCACTAGTTTTAAGGAACAGTATGATAAATGTGATGTTTTTAAACTTTAAGCTTTTAGAGGAGTTGTCTTTGATTTTACAGATCTCTCCCCCTAGTGAGAGCATTGTGGTGACCAATCCTTGGCAACCTTGGTGGCAGAGGTATCAGCCAATCAGCTACAACTTGTGCTCCAGATCAGGAACTGAGGAAGAGCTGAAGGGCATGATCACACGCTGTAACAATGTTGGGGTAACACAAAACTACTGTAAAAATCCTGTAATTTTTACAGAAAAAACAACAACAAAAGCCCAGGGCTGAATCTGAAATCACCCCCTATACCCTCAAATAGGGCATTCATTGAGGGGACAGCCATTAGTGGTGTCCGAAACCATAGTGGACGTTATCGAGTGCACTCATTCTATCCCACGCAATGAGTGTACAGCTTCACTTACTCGTTTTCATTCTTCAAGTGAACTGTATTAGTGGACTAACGTAGGGAATAGTGATTGAGGGTTTTAATGGGCAATTTTAGATTCAGCCTAGGTCAACTTACAATGATAAGGAACACAACAGAAACAGAACCAAACCAAAACAGAATAGACACGTTACAACCACATAATAAGACTTCTGGTAAAGAGAAAGACACATGACATGCTGAATAACAGATCATCACAAGTAGCTTTTTCACAAGCTGTGGTAAATACTAATATATAGAAGGTGCACAGTGTCATGCACACAAATACTGTACAAAACACCATCATGGTTACACACATGACAGTAAAATAATGCAATAAACATTAATTTAAAAACATAAGATGTAACATAAACCCTAATGTACATAACTGATAACAAAAAACTAAGAAGAACTATCAAAGGTGAAGTGTCACACGGGGAATTCTGGGAATGTTGGTGTACAGTATAAGATGATTTGTTCTTTTTTACTTCTAAAAATGGTACATTTATTTTACAGAATAAAATATATAGTTAGACCTATTATAGTTTTTCTCGTTTATAGTACTGTTAACTAATTAACAAGTACTGTAGCATTTTTACAGTACCTCAAAAACAGCCAAATGATGACACTAAAAATTTATATTTTTAATGGCAATGAATAATTATGCTCTGTAAAAAAGAAATTGTTGAGAGAGCTTACAAATTCAACTCAACCTGATGCATTCAGATTTTTAAGTTCTCTCAACAATTGTCTTAAAAATTGTCCTAAGTAACACTACTTTGTTTTGAATTTGTCTGTTTACTAAATGCAAAATGACTAATTTAGCCAATAAATTCATCAAGGCAACTATATTTCTTTTTAAAATAAAGTTCCATTGGTTAACATTAGTTAACCATGCAAAATACTTCTAAAGCATTTAATAATCTTAATTAATATTTACTAAAACATTATTAAAATTTGTATCTGTTAAAATTATTTAATGGACCTGAGCTAATATGAACTAGCAATGAACAGTTGTATTTTTATTAAAGGTGCACTATGCAAAAAATTTTCGGTAAAATATCCAAAAACCACTTGGCCAGTGTTATATATTTTGCTCAGTTGAGTACTTACAATATGTCCAACTATTTGTAAATCATGAGAAAATTGCTATTTTAACCAAGGAAACGGGACGTGTGAGGGAGTCGCCTGTCAATTGCATCAAATCTGCGTTACCCTCGGTTTCCGGTTTTATTTAGCAGAAACGCTTTACTCTTACTGCAGTGTGCAACAAGTGTCATAGCAGCCGCACAGATCGTCATAACATAATTTTTCAACACACCTAAATGTATCTAATATGATAAACAGAGCTGCGTTGCCTCATACTCATGACCGGAAAAGCGGAAATGGCGCCATCGACTGTGGCATAATAAAAGTCCCACCGCTCACGAGGCGTGTGTTGCATTCATCTTATTAACAATCGCTCCAGCGGCCTTGCTCAGCTCCCACACCACTTGGGTCTGCTCTGCTTCATATTACAGTAACGTTTATAATTGCATCCATGAACATGATTTCTGCCCGAGTTCTATCCCGATTTTTTTCCACCAACTGTGAAGTGAAGACCACATGTCCCAAGATTCTGCGCTCAAACTTGCCGTCATCAAACTACGCCTTTGTTTTGAATAGGCGTCCTCTAGCGGAGTTACATAGTGCACCTTTAACTAACATTAACAAAAATTATTAAATACTGTAACAAATGTATTCCTCATTGTTAATTAAAGTTGGTTATTGTAAGTTAACACTATATACTAATCTATTAACTTGGTAGATAGATTTATTGGACATGTATTATGTGAATTTAACAATGCTATCTTTGTTTCTAAGGAGCAAACAAAAAAGAGTTATCTGATATAGTTTTAGAAGTTTGTACATGGATGTATGCCTGGAACTCACAAACCCTTAAGTATAGCAATATTGTTCAATTTGAAATTCTTTGTTCAGACAGTTGTGTCTGACTAGTTGGGACAACATTTGGGGGAATTCTGTTGGTTTAACATGAGTTTTATATTTTTTCAAGACATTCACAACATATAGTATGTGTGAATTAAAAGGTCCTGTAACCTGGAACATATGTAGTTGCTTTCTTTTACAGAGTGTAGACAGCATCTCCTGTGTTCTACTTTGCCACAGGTGAACATATATGTGGATGCAGTCATAAATCACATGTGTGGAGCCGCTGGTGGAGAGGGCACTCACTCCAGCTGTGGATCATACTTCAACGCCACCAACGAGGACTTCCCTTCTGTCCCATACTCATCATGGGACTTCAATGATGACAAGTGCAGAACTGCCAATGAAGAGATTGAAAACTACAACAATGTTTTCCAGGTTCTTTTTAAAGACATTTATTGCTGTTTTTCTACAAAGAGAAAAAAAACAACTACTTACAATTACCTTCCACTGAAATGAAAGTCAAGATGAAGTCAACAAGATATGAAAATTCACCTTATTTATTGTCTAAATGCATGTTATCAATCTTATTGTGAACAAATAAATTGTGCGTTTCATTTTTTAAATTATTTATTTTGACCTCTTTTAACTTTTAAATTAAAATGTCATAACTTAATCTTCCAGTGAAACAACAGACTTTTCTCTGGTGACGTATGCTGGACTTAAACCCCGTCCCTTACTTACAATCGACTGCAAGCTTACATTCAGATTTGCCTCCATCCAATCAACAACCAATGGATAGAACCTGCCCTCCATCATTTTTTTCCCCAATAATTTGTTTCACTCGGATGTACGTCACAATACGGAAGAAAAGATCTGTTCGGGTCAAGTCAAGTCACCTTTATTTATATAGCGCTTTTTACAATGCAGATAGTTTCAAAGCAGCTTTACAGTGTTAAACAGGAAAATAATGCAAAAGAATTTGGAGAAAACAGTGATGCAGTTCAGTAATCATATAGTGTCAATGCGGGCAGATCAGTAATATAGTTGAAATTTTAGTGTTCCCCTATCTGTTGCTCAACCCAAGCAAACACACCCCTCCTTTCATTGCGCCGCCCCCAAAATGCATGAAAACGAAATGCAAAAGTGGATGTCTCTTTATCATAGTAGAAGTGAAGCAAAATAATGCTTTGTGAAAAGATGACAAGTGAAGATGACGAACGAACGACAAGGAAGAACAAAAAATTAACATGCAGTACACGAGTATATCTAAGCAAGAGTTGGTTGTTAGTCACCAGCAGCTCCAGACAAACAATGACACTCAAAACTGTGCTGTTACTATAGCTAACATTACAACAACAGCATATCTTGCTTCTGTTAAACAGCAAAACCAATGTTTAACCAGAAACAATGCAACCTCAGGGACCGTTTTCAGGCCTTCCTGCTTAGGTCTCTCCAGCGCTGGAAAGCTTTTCTAATATTAACGCAGGTCCTAAAGCTCTTGCCTGATCATAACCCTTCTTTTTCCAGTGATATTCCTCTGACCTTTTCTCTTTTGTAATTTCTCTCAGCCATCTCTCTTTCTACAGTTTTTCTTCAAATATCACTCTCTCTCCTCCCCCATCATGAGTGGACACGCCCCCTAATGCTGTGTGTTACTTGGTCTGATCCACTTTCAACAGCGTTTCTCTGCACCTTTAAATTAGCTATAAAGTAGCTGTACTGAAGACAATAGTGTCTTTATTCAACTTTGTTTAGTTCAATGTTGAATCCATATCAGTGAAAATTTTGCAAAGTTCATCAGTTATAAAAAATTCTATTTAGCTATAAAGCAGCTCTACAAAAGACAATTGCTTCATTCTGCTTAAAGGGTTAGTTCACCCAAAAATGAAATTCCTGTCATTAATTACTTTTGTTGTTGTTCCAAACCGTAAGACCTTCGTTCGTCCTCGGAACACAAACTATGATATTTTTGATGAAATCAGAGAGTTCTCTGACCCCACAGACAGCAACACAACGACCATTTTCAAGGCCCAGAAAAGTAGTAAAGAGATTGTTAAAATAGTACAGTGGTTCAACCTTAATGTTATGAAGCGAGAACACTTTTTGTGCACAAAAAAACTAACAAAAATAACGACTTTATTCAACAATGTCTTCTCTTTCCTGTCACTCTCTTCCGCTATACCACTGGAGTCACATTGTGATGGTCGTTGTGTTGCTGTCTGTGCGGTCAGAGAACTCTCGGATTTCATCAAAAATACCTTAATTTCCGAAGATGACATGATGGTGAGGAATTAATGACAGAATTTTTGGGTGAACTAACCCTTTAAGTCACATTCAATTTTGATTCAAAGGAAGCACATTATGGTTTAGTTACAGTATCTACCAGCAGGGGACACACTGCTCAAGCTATTGTTAGGTGCACAGCACTACAGAAAGCTTGTCATCTTATTAGGAATGGGCGATACCACTTATTTTGTTTTCGATACGATACTGATACTTTTAAGGCCAGTATCACAAATATCGATACCGATACAATACTTTTAAAAAGTGAGCTTTTAAATTATTAGATTTATTAAATTATTACAATTACTAAGAGTAAAATGGGTAAAGATACCCATTCATCATTATATTTGAAAGACATTTTAACCTTCAATATGCCTTAATTGCAATTTATTATGTTATATTTTTGTTTACACATGGTTAAAATATGTTTACTTGTAGTGGTAACCATGGAAATCTACAAATACTAGTTGAACTACGGTCACTATAGTAAAAAATAAACCATGGTTCATTTTCATAAGGGACTGCCAGTGACAGGACGTTGCACACATAACATGCAACCTTTTTATTCTGACAGTGTATGATTTATATTAACATTAGTTACAGAATAAAACATAATCAATATGAACTTTTAACATTAAATTTAAAAAGTGTAATTGCACTATGTAGGCTACAATTTTAATTTATTTATTGTGAAACAAATTTTTCTGTGTTCTGATGAGCATTGTTCTGGGCTGCGTTTCCAAAAGCATGGTTTCTTATGATAGTTTTGGTAAACGCAGCTCTGTTTGAATACGGTGTCATCATCAGTGAGCGAAAGCTCTCTCTGTGATTGATTGGTTTGGTCTTGCAGCATTTGCGTGTGTACTGTGTTCAGATCATGGTTCAGATGAGCAGGAAAATAGTTCTATACTACACAATTATTCGCTTACAATAATTGTTATTTGTATTGCAAGCATTGAATAATCTTTTTAAATAAAAAAAAAACACCTTAGTATCGATATTTTTATTTGAGTATCGATACTTTTCGATACTCACATCAGTATCGATATATCGATACTTCATATCGATACGCCCATCCCTACATCTTACCATCAAGCTTACCATATATTTAAAGATTCATAGTTTCTTGTTTTCTGTTGTGTTGGTGCATGCTTTTCATTAAAAGGTTCATTATCATCCCTGACTTTAATTACAATCCTCAGATTTGTTCTCACACAAACTTCAATCCAAATAGTAACACTTGCATCTGCAACTAGTCAAAGTTTTTTGCTGCAGTCCTTTTAAGACTTGCTGACTTGTTAATTTTATGTTGACAGGTTAGAGATTGTCGCTTGGTGAGTCTCCTGGATTTGGCCCTGGAGAAGGACTATGTTAGAGGAAAAGTGGCTGAATACATGAACAAACTGATCGACATGGGTGTGGCTGGATTCAGAGTAGATGCTTGTAAGCACATGTGGCCTGGTGACCTTAGTAACGTCTACGGCAGACTCAAGAGCCTGAATACCACTTGGTTTTTACCTGGGACCAAGCCCTTTATTTATCAAGAGGTATCACCATCTCATCAAGATCAGAGTTACTTAAAATGGTTGTTAAAAGCATTACCACATTTCTTTTTCTTTTTTTTCTTCAGGTTATCGACTTTGGTGGAGAGTCCATTAAAGCCAGTGAATATTTTGAACTTGGAAGAGTGACAGAGTTCAAGTACAGTGCAAAACTGGGCACAGTCATTCGTAAATGGGACAAAGAAAAGCTAAGCTATCTTAAGTATGCAACAGTAACCTCTATTATTACAATGCTATCTGGAAAATTTGTTTCTGATTGGTTCTGAACACAGCATTGATCGCTCATGTATTTTTTGTATATTTCACTGCTGTCCATGACAACATACCGGTGCTATTTTAATGTCTCTCATAACATTTATAATAAGTCTTCATTTAATTTTACATCTCTCTTTTCATACCACTGGAAGTGAGAATAGTTATTTGGGGCCACTTAACAACTGTTGTGGTGTCAACTGCTAAAAATATAGATACATAGTGCATAGGAAAACTAATCTGGATTGCAGATTACTACTGATATATTGTCATACTGTTACCATGTTTGTCTTGTTGCTAGGCTGACAGTTTTTTTATTTATTTAATGGTCTCCAGAATATTTCTTAGCCAATAGAGCTTTAAGCAAATCTACAATTCCTTACAGGGTCCTGATTACCATGTATGGGTTTATTTAGCAATATTTACCAGCTTACTGTAGACCGTATGTAGTGATATCTTAAGGAGGAAATTTGCCTACCCAGCTAACAAAAACATGTTCTAAGAACATTTTGCAAACATTGTTACTCTTGAATGTTCTCTGAACATTCTGAAACAAGTAGTAACATTTAAAAAATGTCCAACTAAAACGTTTCAGAAAAAAACGTTCCATGAATGATGTATAAATAATGTTTTTGTGCTAATATTTTGAGAACATTATAAAAGACCAGATAATGTCAAACAAACATTCGATTAACGCCACTGGAAGAACATTTGTTCATAACTTTCAAGAGAGCCTTGCCAGAACATTAGACAAAGTTCTGAGAATTAGCTGGGTATAATAATGCTCAGCAATCTTTTGGCTTCTAAGAGTTATTGAAAGAGTTGTAAACAGAGTTTTGTCTTAGGAACTGGGGAGAGGGATGGGGTTTCATGCCCTCTGATAAAGCCTTGGTGTTTGTGGACAATCATGATAATCAGAGAGGCCATAGCGCTGGTGGAGCTTGGGTTCTGACATTCTGGGACTCTAGGTAAATATTTTGTTCAAAAACTATGAATATTGCTACTGTGAGTGGTATGTTTTACATTGTGTATTTTGCAGGCTTTATAAAATTGCTTCAGGGCTCATGTTGGCTCACCCATACGGTGTCACCAGAGTCATGTCCAGTTACCATTGGGATCGACATTTGGTGAATGGAAAGGTGAATGCTTACACTTAAAATAATCATTACATTAAAGTCTTATAGTTAATGAAACCCATTTGCTTTACATTACATTAATGAATAGTGTATAACAGGGCTAATAGCGCACCAGGGTAAATCTGCTCAACCACTAAATGGCACAAAATCTCACTACAGCACTTTCCTAAACATCCAAGTTTTACTATGCAGGTGGAAATTTGTCTGATCCATGAAGCAGTTGCGGGCAGCAACACAAAATAGATTCTGTGCTAGGTTGATCTAATATTTAATTGTTTTTATGTTTTATGTAGCAAATGATAATCATTAGAATGAGCAAATAAATTTTAAGACAAAGGTCTTGTTAATGGTTTTGTTTTGTTCAAGGGAAATAACTGAAAAATATGTAAAAGTATGGTATTTGAAGCATCCCTAAGGTTGAGGTAGTGAAAAACATTTTCCTAAAGGTGCGTCTTTAATCCCGTAACACCCAATAGATTATTTCATACCACACAAGTATATAGAAAACCTGAACATATAATGTTTTGGTGAAATAAAACACTCCAAGCAATGCCAATGGATCCACTAAGCCAGTACCCATCAACCCAGACTCCACCTGTGGGGACAAGTGGATATGTGAGCACAGATGGCGTCAAATCAGGTGGGTGTGAATTTTAGTTTTGCTGGACACATTTTCCTGAATTCAGTGTAAAATCCCAGCAATTCTCTTGCTCTATTCCCCACCCCAGGAATATGGTGATTTTTCGCAATGTGGTAAATGGCCAGCCTCTTTCCAACTGGTGGGACAATGGTAATAATCAGATTGCCTTTAGCTGCGGCAGCAAGGGATTCATTGCCATCAACAATGATGATTGGTGAGAAACTAACCCAAGAATAGGACATGTTAAATGTACAAATTGATCACACATGATTACTCCTTCAAGTCTGCATGGAATGGAAGTTGCAATAGTCTTTTCTTCCCTAATGTGACGTATATCAGAGTGAAATATTTAGGGTGGGACTTGATTTGTCCATCAGAAATCTACACTGAACAAAATTATAAATGCAACACTTTTTTGTTTTTGCCCCCATTTTTCATGAGCTGAACTCAAAAATGTGCAGTTTTATCACACAGCACAATGCCACAGATGTTGCAAGTGTTTGAGGGAGCGTGCAATTGGCATGCTGACTGCAAGAATGTCCACCAGAGCTGTTGCCCGTGAATTGAATGTTCATTTCTCTACCATAAGCCGTCTGCAAAGGTGTTTCAGAGAATTTGGCAGTACATTCAACTGGCCTCACAACCGCAGACCACGTGTAACCACACCAGCCCAGGCGCATGTTATGGACAACGAACACAGGTGCATTTTATTGTTGGCATTTTGAATGCACAGAGATACCGTCACGAGATCCTGAGGCCCATTGTTGTGCCATTCATCCACGACCATCACCTCATGTTGCAGCATGATAATGCACGGCCCCATGTTGCAAGGATCTGTACACAATTCCTGGAAGCTGAAAACATCCCAGTTCTTGCATGGCCAGCATACTCACCAGACATTGAGCATGTTTGGGATGCTCTGGATCGGCGTGTACAACAGCGTGTTCCAGTTCCTGCCAATATCCAGCAACTTCACACAGCCATTGAAGAGTGGACCAACATTCCACAGGCCACAATCAACAACCTGATCAACTCCCCCCTTTGTGTACATAGAAAAAGTCTTAGATCTTTGAGTTCAGCTCATGAAAAATGGGGGCAAAAACAAAAGTGTTGCGTTTATAATTTTGTTCAGTGTAGTATTGGATGGTTCTGGTTTGCTATTGCTGTGATCTCATATGAGTGACAGGTTGTCCCATCCTCAAGCCAGTAAACACATCATCAGAGAAGAGATATACGGAGAACTTACGTAGTAACCACCCCGTCTACAATGTCATGAGGCTCGCCCCAATCAGCCTGATGGTGGCGCTACAGTGATCAAAAGTACATAATGGCTCATAACTAAACCATTCGTCACAGGCTCAAGTGTCTTATATTGGATTCGATCATCCCCTCCGGCAAAATTTTGGGGTATTTTGGATTTTTCGAAAAAAGTTAGTTTTAGGTTTTTCGCCCGATCAGAACCAAACCAGTGCAGAAAGATTCTCTGGAGTCTGATTGTTATGCAACAGTCGGTACGATTGACTTGAAAGTCCATGAAAGTGAAACTAAAGATGAGTCCAGATAACCGTGACAGTAACAGGCTTGCTAAATAAAACATAATACCTTTTTACGCATATGCTTAAAGGACTTAAAGCGCTTGGACCCCGTTAATTGCTGCTTGCAGCTATATTTTTGAAGTACATTTTATCAATTAAACAATTCGTGAACATACTTTATCACAAGAAAAAAATATTATGCAGTCTTTTAAGACATTTCTCCTTATATAGAACCTTTTTGGCATTAAGATTGAGTCAAGAACCCTAGGGTTCTCTATAGAATCCCACTGAACCTTTTTTTCTAAGAGTGCATAAAAAATAACAATTGTCAATTTTGATTCATGGTGACTTTAACTGGATTTGATTAATGCCCCAGGGAACTGAATGTGACACTGGACACTGGCCTGCCCACTGGCACATACTGTGATGTCATCTCTGGAGACAAGAGTGGGGACAGTTGCACAGGGAAACAGGCGTCAGTGGGTTCTGATGGACGTGCCACTTTCCACATCAGCCACACAGAGGAGGATCCATTCATTGCCCTCCATGCTGACTCGAAACTGTAGATTCACTGAGGATAATTATAATAAAGCAGGATCACTTAATTCAACAGTGTGGTGAAAGATTTTTTTTTCAATCACTCATATCATGAAAAGGATAAGGATAATAATATATAATGTATGTAGCCTACTGACGGTAACAAGGTTGTGCGGTTGAGGCTCACGCTGCCTCTCGAGGAGAAATCTAAACAAATGAGCGCAGCTCACACAGAGAAACTCAGTTAACATACTGCTGTAAAAATATATAATTAAAATATATTTTTTATATTTATAACATATGATACAGTTACGCAACAAGTGCTGAATAAACAAGTAATTAATATTATGTATTTTAAAAATCTGACCAAACACATTTTTATTTTTATTCAGGAGTTACAAAACAATAACTTTTGATAACAGTAGCCTATTGATAAAAAAAAAAATTGTGCAAACAAGCAAGGACTGGTGGTTGGTGGGACGTGACATGGAGTTGGTGAAGGGCTCGTCCAGGGTGGGCACTAGTGACTCACAGGGCGGGCCAGGCCCCCCAATGGCCGCCCATGGCGCCGGGACTGTCGCCAATGCGTGCATTCTCGTTTAAATTACCTTTCAGAGCTTGTGAAAGATGCTAGGGACAGTCGATGGAACTGTCACTGTCCCGTTTGGGCCAGTGCTGAATCTTCACGAAAGTTTATCATTTGCTCCTGTTTAAAGCCTTGCAAAAAGCAGCGCACACTCATCTCAAACAGTGCACAAATAGGCAACTCAACTGAGTCTTTTTTTTACTTATTTTTATTTTTTACTTTTATTTGTACTTATTTTTTTTACTATTCCCCTTGTTTATCAGTTTTTTGACATTACACATTTTAGCACAGAAGCCTAAAATACTTTTATGACTGTTGTCATGTCATAAGCTGTCATTAGATTACTATGTGAATTTTTTATTTGCGGATGTCCCAATCAGGGTGCAGGATGTGAAATTTTGAAATTAATGTTTGTTATATATTTTGGTTTTTACGCATATGCTTAAAGGACTTAAAGCGCTTGGACCCCGTTAATTGCTGCTTGCAGCTATATTTTTGAAGTACATTTTATCAATTAAACAATTCGTGAACATACTTTATCACAAGAAAAAAATATTATGCAGTCTTTTAAGACATTTCTCCTTATATAGAACCTTTTTGGCATTAAGATTAAGTCAAGAACCCTAGGGTTCTCTATAGAATCCCACTGAACCTTTTTTTCTAAGAGTGCATAAAAAATAACAATTGTCAATTTTGATTCATGGTGACTTTAACTGGATTTGATTATTGCCCCAGGGAACTGAATGTGACGCTGGACACTGGCCTGCCCACTGGCACATACTGTGATGTCATCTCTGGAGACAAAAATGGGGACAGTTGCACAGGGAAACAGGCGTCAGTGGGTTCTGATGGACGTGCCACTTTCCACATCAGCCACACAGAGGAGGATCCATTCATTGCCCTCCATGCTGACTCGAAACTGTAGATTCACTGAGGATAATTATAATAAAGCAGGATCACTTAATTCAACAGTGTGGTGAAAGATTTTTTTTTTCAATCACTCATATCATGAAAAGGATAAACCAAAGTATCTTACAGCCCACAGATCTACAATCTCCAGTCTAGATTTGGATGACACAACATCTGAAATATCAACAAATGGAATGTATATAAAAATAAATACAAATATTTTAACAAAAAATAAATAAAAATCATTTTATTAATTTGTCTATTCATTAAAATTCATTTGAAACATTAATGACTAAAGTCAAATTAGTCATTGCAAAGGGAGAGCAGAGTTTATTTGAGAAAAAAAAAAAAAAATAATTAGTGCAATGACACTTTTATTAACAAAGCGAATAAGACAGACTGACTGATGATATGGTATACCCGCGTTGTAACAAAAGGTCTTCTAATATTGTTATTATAAAACATCAATAAAATAGTACAATGAAAAATTCGATTATATTAAACAGAATTTTTATTAACAAAATGAATCGCTAGTCACGTGACTCCTGCGGTTCCACCGCGTCAAAACGTTCCCGCGGCTTGTGGAGGCGCGACCGTTTAAAACCAGACGACCGTTTGCTTCTGGAGGTGAGTAAAATTTAGTTTTTTTACTATATACTTCAATGTGTAACGGTTGTATAAGATAATAGTAAACACAAGTAGGAATATTATAAAAGAAATGGAACGTTTATTCTAGGTAAGTGCAGGTTACAGTAGAGACTTACTTAATTTTTATGAACAAATCCACTTCAGGACGTTATCTTAAAAAAGTTATCGTAAAACACAGACAACATAAACAAGCTTCGTTATTGTACGTGATGTTTATTTGTATTTGTATATTTTGCCATAAAGGAGTCGAATTTGATGCACTGGCGAATGTTACAGTACCTACATTAAACCACTAGATGGCGAAAATCAAGCAAATCAAATCTAAATGGCGGATTATAGCAAAGTCCCTTTAAGACTGTACTTTCTCATAAAGTATTTGACTATAGTCTTTGGTTAGACTAATTAACTGTATAGCAGGTATATGTTTGCGTGATATTTATAATGGTGGATTATAGGGTGTATCTTAGATTAATCTGTGAAATAGAAAATCATTATGGGGCAAGTTTACAGTTAATGTCAAGTTTAGGCTTACAACAAGGGTTAGGTGCTATAGTGTCTTAACTTTTTTGTTGGTGTAATTTAAATATTATAGTTTTGTTGTTATAATTTAAGTTTTATACTTATTAATTTACTAATTTGCCAATAGTTGCTTTGACCTAGGTCAATTTGGTTTATTTTCACATTATTTTTTCGTTGAGCCCTGTGAAAGCAGCCAGATGTTCTTCAGCAGCACTGAAGAGGTGACACCGGGTTCAAAGTCTGAGCCCGGGCCGAGCAGCAGCACTCCAGGTAGGGTTTTACCCACACTGACTTGTGTCTCCAATAAAGGAGTGCAAAAGAAAACTTTCACCATGAATATATGTATGCAAACTAAACAGCTATGCATATACACTCACCTAAAGGATTATTAGGAACGCCTGTTCAATTTCTCATTAATGCAATTATCTAATCACCCAATCACATGGCAGTTGCTTCAATGCATTTAGGGGTGTGGTCCTGGTCAAGACAATCTCCTGAACTCCAAACTGAATGTCAGAATGGGAAAGAAAGGTGATTTAAGCAATTTTGAGCGTGGCATGGTTGTTGGTGCCAGACGGGCCGGTCTGAGTATTTCACAATCTGCTCAGTTACTGGGATTTTCACGCACAACCATTTCTAGAGTTTACAAAGAATGGTGTGAAAAGGGAAAAACATCCAGTATGCGGCAGTCCTGTGGGCGAAAATGCCTTGTTGATGCTAGAGGTCAGAGGAGAATGGGCCGACTGATTCAAGCTGATAGAAGAGCAACTTTGACTGAAATAACCACTCGTTCCAACCGAGGTATGCAGCAAAGCATTTGTGAAGCCACAACACGCACAACCTTGAGGCGGATGGGCTACAACAGCAGAAGACCCCACCGGGTACCACTCATCTCCACTACAAATAGGAAAAAGAGGCTACAATTTGCACGAGCTCACCAAAATTGGACAGTTGAAGACTGGAAAAATGTTGCCTGGTCTGATGAGTCTCGATTTCTGTTGAGACATTCAGATGGTAGAGTCAGAATTTGGCGTAAACAGAATGAGAACATGGATCCATCATGCCTTGTTACCACTGTGCAGGCTGGTGGTGGTGGTGTAATGGTGTGGGGGATGTTTTCTTGGCACACTTTAGGCCCCTTAGTGCCAATTGGGCATCGTTTAAATGCCACGGCCTACCTGAGCATTGTTTCTGACCATGTCCATCCCTTTATGACCACCATGTACCCATCCTCTGATGGCTACTTCCAGCAGGATAATGCACCATGTCACAAAGCTCGAATCATTTCAAATTGGTTTCTTGAACATGACAATGAGTTCACTGTACTAAAATGGCCCCCACAGTCACCAGATCTCAACCCAATAGAGCATCTTTGGGATGTGGTGGAACGGGAGCTTCGTGCCCTGGATGTGCATCCCACAAATCTCCATCAACTGCAAGATGCTATCCTATCAATATGGGCCAACATTTCTAAAGAATGCTTTCAGCACCTTGTTGAATCAATGCCACGTAGAATTAAGGCAGTTCTGAAGGCGAAAGAGGGTCAAACACAGTATTAGTATGGTGTTCCTAATAATCCTTTAGGTGAGTGTAGTACAAATGACTGCCAATCATTTTGGAGGGAACATATGGACATGAACATTAAAAAAAAGTTTTAAGTAAAGTTAGTGTTTCTGATAAAGTTAAACAAAAAATATACTAATAATTCTCACCTCACGCACACTGATTTTATTGGAATGCATCACATTCACATCCAGCGTGTCACATACGATGTAGTCGCCTTGTAGTAAACCCTCCAGTCCATCAGCTGTCGTTTGTTGTGTGCAGTGAAAAGGCGCCTTTAGACTCTTGGGCCCCAATTAGGAGTGTAACAATACATCGATATAGATTCACACAATGTCTGTCTATGCATTATCGCCAACCAGACCCGGCGGCAGACGCAAATTCATGGATGGTCGTTAAATTTTTTCAGGGGGGCACAAATGAGATCAACCTCATGGCATAATAACATTAATTATGAATTAAATGGACAAAAAAACGGAAGAAGAATTAACGTACCACTCCATTGACGCGATACAACAGATGAGCCGTAAAGCATTGGACCTAGCCTACTGAAGCAGTCTAAACACATGCAGGGCTCGACATTAACGCTTGTCCATGTCAGGATACCTGGACAGGTGGATTTTTTAAAGGGGCAAGTAAAAGAGAATTTTACTTGCCCGACCGGACAGCCTAGCCTGATTAAAATGGCAATAACAAAAAATAACTAGGGAATCACCTAAATGCAAGAATGATTCTGCATTCATTTAGTCTTAAGTGGTGATCGATAGTGGATAATAATATATAATGTGTGTAGCCTACTGACGGTAACAAGGTTGTGCGGTTGAGGCTCACGCTGCCTCTCGAGGAGAAATCTAAACAAATGAGCGCAGCTCATACAGAGAAACTCAGTTAACATACTGCGGTAAAAATATATAATAAAAATATATTTTTTATATTTATAACATATGATACAGTTACGCAACAAGTGCTGAATAAACAAGTAATTAATATTATGTATTTAAATTTTTTTATTTTTTTATTCAGGAGTTACAAAACGATAACTTTTGATAACAGTAGACTATTGATAAAAAAAAAAAATTGTGCAAACAAGCAAGGACTGGTGGTTGGTGGGACGTGACATGGAGTTGGTGAAGGGCTCGTCCAGGGTGGGCACTAGTGACTCACAGGGCGGGCCAGGCCCCCCAATGGCCGCCCATGGCGCCGGGACTGTCGCCAATGCGTGCATTCTCGTTTAAATTACCTTTCAGAGCTTGTGAAAGATGCTAGGGACAGTCGATGGAACTGTCACTGTCCCGTTTGGGCCAGTGCTGAATCTTCACGAAAGTTTATCATTTGCTCCTGTTTAAAGCCTTGCAAAAAGCAGCGCACACTCATCTCAAACAGTGCACAAATAGGCAACTCAACTGAGTCTTTTTTTTACTTATTTTTATTTTTTACTTTTATTTGTACTTATTTTTTTTACTATTCCCCTTGTTTATCAGTTTTTTGACATTACACATTTTAGCACAGAAGCCTAAAATACTTTTATGACTGTTGTCATGTCATAAGCTGTCATTAGATTACAGTCCGATTTACACCCCTAGCTACAATGTATATCAACCATCTGATAAGATATGTGCATGAAAAACCCATTAAATAGTCCTACTCTTTCTCCTTAGCTCAGTGGAAGATGAATGTCAGTGGAAGAGCAGACAGGGTCAGCTCATCTGTGGGTTCATCTGGTGGTTACAGTAACAGCAGAGCGGTGAGAAGCCTTTACTTTTTATGAACAAATCCACTTCAGGACATTATCTTAATGAAACACTATCGTAAAAGCACTACAGAGAACATAAACAACTTCATTATTGTACTTAATGTTTAACTATTTGTGTAAAGTAATTATATTTTGCCATAAAGGAGTCGAATTTGATGCACTGGAGAATGTTACATTACCTACATTTAACCACTAGATGGCTTAACAGGAAATCAACTCTAAATGGTAAATAATAGCAAAGTCCCTTTAAAGGGTTAGTTCACCCAAAAATGAAAATTATGTTATTGAAGAGATTTCATAAAATTAATGTTGAACCACTGTAGTCACATGGATTATTTTAATGATGTTTTTACTACCTTTCTGGACCTTGAAAGTGTTAATTACATAGCTGTCTATGGAGGGGTCAGAGAGCTCTCGGATTTCATCAAAAATATCTTAATTTGTGTTACGAAGATGAACGAAGGTCTTACGGGTTTGGAACGACATGAGGGTGAGGAATTAATGACTAATGATTATGACTTAATGATTTTTGGCTGAACTAACCTTTAAATCATGAAACCCTAAACAAAATTTTCTGAGATTTTAACAGAGGTATGTGTGTTGAGCATCATTGAAGACAATGTTAGCATCTGTTCGATTTCATTGTAGGGGGAAACTGGTTAATTGAGCTTTTTCTTGCTATTTTTGTCTTTTGGGTTTAAAATCTACATCGTGTCCACGTCACAGTGCACTATAATACTTAAATGAAGCGTCGGTCTCTCACAATTATTCATGAGAATAATTCAGAGAATTGGATCTGCTGGATTTACAACGTGTCACTTCATCCACTTTTCCCGAAATACATGAAAGTAAGTGTCTGGTGAATTTGGAGAAGAATAGAGTAAACTTATAGCTATTTACACAATGTGTATATGAATAAAACACGTCGTAAGGACAAACAGATAGTTGTCAGTGTATTTCATTGGACTTTAACTTTAACCAGCTATAAAAATCTTGCATTTCCTCACATTTAACCTCTGATTTTTAGTGAGAGTCGGCATGGGCCACTGACAGATGAAAGTTGCTTGTCCCCCCCTTTCTCTCTTGCCTTGCCCTGAAGACTCCCTTTTTCTCACAGCCATCCACACCCATTTAAGTTGCATTTTTCAAAAAATTGTGAGGTAGACTTGAGCTGAAAGAGGGGTGGTTTCATGACCCTTTAGGACTGTACTTTTTCATAAAGTATTTGACTATAGTCTTTGGCTAGACTAATTCATTGTAGAGCAGGTATATGTTTGTGTGATATTTATAATGGTGGATTATTTATAGGGTGTATCTTAGATTCATCTGTGAAATAGAAGTTAATTACCTAAATGATGTACCTCAGTGAAAAGTTTGTAAATTGCACAAAGCAAATCGTGTATTATACCTGTATGATGAACGGGATTTCACAGAGTGCAACATTCCAATCAACCAATCAGATTTGAGGGGCAAGTTTACAGTTAATGTCAAGTTTAGGCTTACAACAAGGGTTAGGTGCTATATTGTCTTTACTTTTTTGTTCTAATTTAAATATTATGCTTTAGTTTCATATCATTTAAATATTATGCTTAGCAATTTACTAATTTGCCAATAGTTGCTTTGACCTAGGTCAATTTGGTTTATTATTTTTTCGTTGTTTTATAAAGCCCTGTGAAAGCAGCCAGATGTTCTTCAGCAGCACTGAAGAGGTGACACCGGGTTCAAAGTCTGAGCCCGGGCCGAGCAGCAGCACTCCAGGTAGTGTTTTACCCACACTAACTTGTGTCTCCAATAAAGGAGTGCAAAAGAAAACTTTCACCATGAATATATGAATGCAAACTAAACAGCTATACATATAGTGCAAATGACTGCCAATCATTTTGGAGGGAACATATGGAGACAAGAATTAAATTATTATTAAAATATTAAATTAATAACTGATCACTTATTTATCAATAACCATGCATTTAAAGAAAAAAGTTTTAAATGTTTCTGATAAAGTTAAACAAAAAATATACTTATAATTCTCACCTCACGCACACTGATTTGATTGGAGTACATTGCATTCACATCCAGCGTGTCACATACGATGTAGTCGCCTTGTAGTAAACCCTCCAGTCCATCAGCTGCCGTTTGTTGTGTGCAGTGGAAAGGCGCCTTCAGACTCTTGGGCCCCAATGTATATCGACCATTTGCAATCCTGATCAGTAGATAAGATATGTGCATGAAAAACCCACATTGGTTAAATTGTCCACCTTTTTTCTTTAGCTCAATGGCAGCTGAATATTAGTGGAAGAGCAGACAGGGTCAGCTCTTCTGTGGGTACATCTGTCGACTCCTGGAGCTCCTGCACTCCACATCTGAAGGCCACACCTGCACTCTCACAGCATGGCCGAACCCCTCAGAGAGACCTCAACAGTACGCAACTAACTAACCCACACCTGACATTCTAGTCCTGATTAATTTCTTTTGTTTTGAATGAATGTGCTAAATCAACTAATAACTCACTGTGCAACTCTTACAGTGACAACATCTTCATCTGCGTCTGCGTCTGCGTCTGCGTCCTCTGTGATAGTGGCTGTGGTGGAGGGACGTGGCTTAGCTCGAGGGGAGATTGGCATGGCCAGTATAAACATGAAATGCCCAGAGCTGGTGCTCACCCAGTTTGCAGACACTGGAACTTATGCCAAGGTAAAGATACATCCCTTCTCCAAACCGCAGAAACAAGGTTGTGGTGTTGCAAAGTGCTGGTTGAGCAAAAAGTTACAATATAATGGAGAATGGCGGAGAAGACAGCACAGAATAAAGCCTGCTACTTTTCTGCTAATGCCTCAGAAGAAACAGTAGTCCAGCGCAGTGGCTACACATTGTCATGTTGTAAATAAGACAACATTTGTATTCCAAACCCCTCCATTTTGCGGTTCTTGTTTTTTTTTTTTGGGCATATTCCTACCAACGCAGTGCCACAGAAACCAATGCACATATTCTGGAAAACGAAAGAGCAACACAAGACACACAAATCGGATCTGAACAGTTGCAATACACAATGTGGACAGTCAATAATTTTAGATCCCAATCTAAAATTCCAATCTGACTGACAAATAATCGGATTTGCACTGACAGTGTGAAAGTAGCCCTTGAGGCCCCCGTGGAAGTTTGTTGATAACCACTCTGGTTGAGAACCACTGATCTAAGAGAATTTGCGTAGCTTTTTACTTACATTTTAATTAAGTACATTTACAGTGTAATTAGAAAATATAAATGCTTTAATCATGTATTACACAAAATATCTAAATAAAAAAATAACTGCAATACTCTATAGTGGTTGTATCCATTGCATCCATATCAGTTCCACAGTTGCACAATGTTGCTTCTAGGCATTAAACATATTTAAGCAGTTCCCCATCATCTACAATTAATGTGTTTGAATATTTTACAGTGAAGTCTACACCCTAACAAATCTGAATAATTTTTTGATGGGCGAAAATCTTGGCATTTATTGCAATCTATTATGCACTGTATGCTTGTAAAGCTAAAGCCCGTTTCCACCAAATTTACCCAGAACAATTTGTCCCAGGAACTTTTTTCCCCCCCAGACCTGTTGCTGTCTGCGTTTCCATCTCGGTCTAAAGTACCGTGAAGATTTGTCCAGGTGACATAGCCCCGCGCGACTTTCCAGTTCTCACTGGATTTCATCCTCCGCATATAAACATAATAAAGCCTGAACCTCGTCGTCGGTAGTTGTATTTTTTAAACTTCATTGTTGATTCGAATAGCAAACAACTCTTACTGCACACACTGCAACAGGTGTTGAAGGTTGAAATAAAATGCTGCGAGGAGTCAACCAATCAAAATGCAGCTTGAACTCAACCAATCAGCATGTTCAGCGCCCAAGTCCCACCCCCGAAAGTTCCTGAACTTTTAAAAAGTACTACCTCGCGAGCAGGGATGTTTTGACAGGGACATTTTTACCCGGACTCTGGTCCCTGCAGTTGAAACACACCGAGTACCACCCCTAAGTCCCTAGTTCCTGGGGAAAGTTCCTGCAGTGGAAACGCGGCTTAAGATAATGAGTTTTTTGCCCTGAGACAATATGATGCAGTAGAGGACTATGCTCTTTGTAAAACTGACACAAATGATTTAAAATGTTAATACAGGTAATTACTAAGCTGCATAACTTGATGCCTCTGGAGATTCTGATGCCAGATACTGCTAGTGTGAAAGGGCAAGGAACCAAACTCTACGGCCTCATCACTGAGAACTTCCTGGTATCATGCTTGTTTACTGCCTCTATCTCGGCTATAAATCAGGGTTGGGTTCTATAATTAGAATCTTATTTAACTGAGTGCAGAATATTTACTTTTTTTTTTTTACCTGTGCAGTCAGTCAAATTCACTGCCATTCTGAGGAAGTACTTCAATGAAAAGAAGGGCCTGGAGTACATACAGCAGCTCTGTGTCCCTGAGTTCAGCACTGTACTGATGGAGGTGCAAACCAAGTAAGCCCTCGATCTTTATGATAAACTTGGATTTTATGCATTTCCAGGGAACTCCACCTATATGGACTCATAATAATACTCAAGATAGACACTATCTCAGAGGTGACCTTTTACTGTGACAGTGTGAATTGTTTGCCTGTTTCAGTTCCATTTCAGAAGAGTGATATGAATGTATTTCTATAAATACAATAATAAACATATGTAAGACAGGGGTGCAAAACTCAGTTCCTTGAGGGCCACATCCCTGCAGAGTTTAGTTCCAACCCTGCTCCAACACGCATACCTGTAGTTTTCAAATAAGCCTGAAGGACTTGATTAGCTGGATCAGGTGTGTATATTTAGGGTTGAAGTTAAACTCTGCAGGGCTGTGGCCAGGATCTGAGTTTTGCACCCCTGATGTTAGATATATAATATATGATGAATATGACTAAAACAATATCAAATAAAAAATGTCTGTCTATAGATACTACTGCCTGGCATCTGCATCTGCCCTACTAAAATACTTCGAGTTTGTTCAGAACTCTATATATGCTCCTAAGTCACTGAAAGTGGTCTTCACTGGCAGTGAGCAGACAGCCATGATTGACGCGATATCAGCCAGCAACTTGGAACTGGTAGTGAACCACAGAGATCACAGGTTAGAAATGAAAGACACAGAGCATTACTTTTCTGCAGTTGTAGGTTGACCTCTACAGACTCTCTATTGCAGAAACTCCACAGATTTCTATAGAATTTGAACACTTGTCATCCACAAAGATCTACACATTTCACACAGTTTCTCTTTTTAAATACACACCAAAGAATGTAAAAAAAGCACACAGATTTCATTTGGGTGTGACAGACGTGACAGTTCCTTTTTCTGCTTTTGAAGCTTTGCCTAAACTTTGTAACTGAACTATGTGCACATCATTCTTTTTTTTAAATTCATGTGCCCTCAATAATCTTTAATCAAAATAACTTTACCTCCCACTTGCAACGACATCTCTCCTCGGCCGTGTTTACACCTGGTATGCGTTTTGGTCGACTGGATCACATGTAGGCCTAGATGAGGGAGACACATACCCGTTTACACCTGGTATTTTAATCCATGTCTTTTGTCCACTTTCAACCACTTCTGTCCTGATTACTTTAAGGGGAGGGTCTATGTGTGGGTAAATGTATGCTGCCTTTTCAGATCTTTCGATCGAATGGACAAAATAAGCTTGTGCAATATACAGGGAGTGCAGAATTATTAGGCAAGTTGTATTTTTGAGGATTAATTTTATTATTGAACAACCATGTTCTCAATGAACACAAACTCATTAATATCAAAGCTGAATATTTTTGTATCAATATTTTAAGTAGTTTTTAGTTTTAGCTATTTTAGGGGGATATCTGTGTGTGCAGGTGACTATTACTGTGCATAATTATTAGGCAACTTAACAAAAAACAAATTTATACCCATTTCAATTATTTATTTTTACCAGTGAAACCAATATAACATCTCAACATTCACAAATATACATTTCTGACATTCAAAAACAAATCAGTGACCAATATAGCCACCTTTCTTTGCAAGGACACTCAAAAGCCTGCCATCCATGGATTCTGTCAGTGTTTTGATCTGTTCACCATCAACATTGCGTGCAGCAGCAACCACAGCCTCCCAGACACTGTTCAGAGAGGTGTACTGTTTTCCCTCCTTGTAAATCGCACATTTGATGATGGACCACAGGTTCTCAATGGGGTTCAGATCAGGTGAACAAGGAGGCCATATCATTAGATTTTCTTCTTTTATACCCTTTCTTGCCAGCCACGCTGTGGAGTACTTGGACGCGTGTGATGGAGCATTGTCCTGCATGAAAATCATGTTTTTCTTGAAGGATGCAGACTTCTTCCTGTACCACTGCCTGAAGAAGGTGTCTTCCAGAAACTGGCAGTAGGACTGGGAGTTGAGCTTGACTCCATCCTCAACCCGAAAAGGCCCCACAAGCTCATCTTTGATGATACCAGCCCAAACCAGTACTCCACCTCCACCTTGCTGGCGTCTGAGTCGGACTGGAGCTCTCTGCCCTTTACCAATCCAGCCACGGGCCCATCCATCTGGCCCATCAAGACTCACTCTCATTTCATCAGTCCATAAAACCTTAGAAAAATCAGTCTTGAGATATTTCTTGGCCCAGTCTTGACGTTTCAGCTTGTGTGTCTTGTTCAGTGGTGGTCGACTTTCTGCCTTTCTTACCTTGGCCATGTCTCTGAGTATTGCACACCTTGTGCTTTTGGGCACTCCAGTGATGTTGCAGCTCTGAAATATGGCCAAACTGGTGGCAAGTGGCATCTTGGCAGCTGCACACTTGACTTTTCTCAGTTCACGGGCAGTTATTTTGCGCCTTGGTTTTTCCACACGCTTCTTGCGACCCTGTTGACTATTTTGAATGAAACGCTTGATTGTTCGATGATCACGCTTCAGAAGCTTGGCTATTTTAAGACTGCTGCATCCCTCTGCAATATATCTCACTATTTTTGACTTTTCTGAGCCTGTCAAGTCCTTCTTTTGACCCATTTTGCCAAAGGAAAGGAAGTTGCCTAATAATTATGCACACCTGATATAGGGTGTTGATGTCATTAGACCACACCCCTTCTCATTACAGAGATGCACATCACCTAATATGCTTAATTGGTAGTAGGCTTTCCAGCCTATACAGCTTGGAGTAAGACAACATGCATAACGAGGATGATGTGGTCAAAATACTCATTTGCCTAATAATTCTGCACTCCCTGTACATATGAACACAACTGAAGACGATGGAAAAACATACAATGAGCAGCAGCTTTTGTTTCTGTGAGTGTGTGTTAGAAATCAGGAATGATAAGAGAACATTGTGCTTGGCACGTTTTTTTGTCTTCAAACCAAAATTGTGTCTTCAGCTGACAAAGTTTAAATCCAGTCTGTCTAGCGCGCTTCCCATAATGTTTACACATTAGGTCAGTAGGCGGAGAGTAGACGGTCTTTTTGGCCACGAGTGTTTACACTACAAAAGCAATCCGGTTGAATGTGTTTTTGACTACCTCTGAAAGTGGTCGAAAGTGGACCCTGTTTACACCTGTATTTAGAGTCATCCACTTGTGATTCGATCAACTAAAATGCATCTTATTACCAGGTGTAAACAGGGCCCTCTGATCTGTTTACTGGCGTGAAGGCGGCCATCCTGTCACTCACATGAGATCACAGCTATAGCAAACCACAACCATCCAATCAAATCCTAATGGACAAAAGTCCTGTACTACATTTTTCTTGCCATTTCACTCAGATATATGTCATAATAAGGAAGAAAAGGCTATCAGAACTTCTGTTTCATGCTGACTTTTATGTCAGTAACCGTATATGCTGTTGCAGAAGTGCACACACTCTGTTTGGGGTCTTAAACTACACTAAGACTGCCGGTGGGGAGCGAAGGTTACGCTCCAATATTCTTGAGCCCCTGCTGGATGTGGTGACTATCAACTCACGTTTGGATACCATAGAGGTGATTATCTGTTATCTGTATGTTTTTTTCACTTGGTTGTTCTGTCATTAATTAAATAATCTTCTCTTTAATTTGTTTCCAGGAGCTGTTGCAGAATGAAGAGCTCTTCTTTGGTCTGAAAAATGGTAAATACTACATTATATGTGTCAGTTTTAGAGACTTATATAGAGGCTTATAGAGTTTTAGAGGCTGTTTTTCTAACAGGTTTTAGTAACAGTATGATTATATGTTTATTAGGTCTGTATTGCACCACGTGTAAGCAGCATGTAAGTGGTTTGCAACAGCAGGCTTATTTTTGCACTTTTTTCTACTGTAACGGAGCAATACAGACAAAAAAGTTATTTTTAGGTCACTGTATTCAACCATGGTTATCAGGAGTGGCCCACTGAGAATTATGGCAAACTTGATCGAAATCTAATTTACATCAGGGAGCCACATTTACATTCTGGTATTAGCCTAATTACACAGATCATAACCCAAACTCTAAATATTTTTTAGAGTATTGACTCAAAAAAACAAAACAAAACACACAATAAAAACAGGATCCGTACCAAAACTTTACAGCGTACACTGTAAACTGTTAACATAGGTGCCAAAATAAATAAGCACTGCTTACTTACTTATGTGTGTAGTGTGAAACAGGCCTTACTTGTTATCGAACAATTTGTTGGTGATCTCAATAGCTCTTAAGTTTCTGGATCACACCTACCTAGAATTGCACCCACAATCGTAATGTATTAATGTTAACCAGATGCCTAAATGTTTGGCTGGCACCACTCCACGTTATTGATTTTGTGCTTTTATTCACAGCCATTGCACACTTCCTGGATATAGATGAGCTGCTGTCTGCTCTTGTTCAGGTCCCAAAGCAAGAGACGGTAGGCATAGGAAACGCATTTTCCAGAGTACTGACCTTAAAGATGTTGCTTTCTTATGAGAACGATGGGGTAGTATTGAGATTTAAAATTCATCTTAATTTATATTTATCATTGGTGAAAACATTTTACACTGTCTACAGGTCTACACTAAAAAAAAGTAACCTATAAATGGTAACATTTAAATTAACTCTTTCCCTGTTTCTGTGTTTTCACTGTTATGTGGTTGGGGCGCTATCTTCTATCTATTCTATTCTTCCTTCTATTCTATCTATCTTCTATCTATACATCTTCTGAAAGAGTACAGAATCTCCGAATCAAAACACAGGCAATATATTAATCATATGCATATGTAAAATAACACGATCACCAACATTAAACAGCATATAAATCCAAACTGCCTAATATTACTGAATGAAATGCCGACCCAGGACGAGCTATAGGACTGTGAAGCATTAGGGGGGTGTTGATGGACTCGGTCTACTCCAACTTTGTTTTGATCATCGTTCTGAATCCGATCCAGACGTAGTCTTTGACAAAAACGTGATTTTCTCAGCTTTTTGCTCAAAATGTTGCTTTTTTATGAAACTTAACCATATTCAAGTGTTGATAAAAAAAAAAGCATAAAGCTATAATAAAATGTCTTTTTATATTTATTTTAAAGCAGAGGGTCTGTTCTTTCTTTAGATATAATGCATGTTCAGATATGCATACAACAAAATATTCTGGGGGCCATGAAATATTTGTGAAAATGATCAAAAACACTGGCGGTGGCTGGCAACTTAAAAAAAAAAAACTCTGGCAGGGAAAGAGTTAACTGGTTTTATTCAAGTCAAAAATAACATTTAACCACTCCGAATCAACCTAAATACATTAATTTATACCAATAAAACAATTTTTATGAGATAAATCAGGTAAAAATACCTCTCTAAGATGTAACAATTGCAGTTTAACAATTTTTACATTATAGTTAAGTAGCAGGCACAATTCTGTAGATTATAGACTACATCCTTTAGCCAGAGACATTTGACGTATAAATTCAAGCTTTTCATCTTCAAAAAGACTTTTAAAGCATTGTTTTTTGAATTAGTGACCCTCAATAGTTTACCAATTACTCTGTACAAGAATTATTGAAGATAATCTTTTTTATGTTTTTTCATGTAGGTACCGGTGGCTGAAGCAAAAATAACGCAAATAATTAAGCTGAAGCACATTCTAGAACTGGTCCCATCACTGAAGGTAACTTGGGCATTTTTAAAAAGTACTGTAAGACACAAAATCATTAAAGTCCCTGTAAAGTCAAAATTAAATATGTGTTCTGAGTTTGTCACAGACAAATGTGTTATTAACCACCCAGCCAAATTTGAATCATAAAAAATCTGCAAGTAAATAAAATAGCTTATCAAAATCTTGAAAAAATAAGCAGCATTCTCTGCTCTCAAACGCTGGGGGCGTGCCCGCTGTCTGCACTGAAACCACGCCCACTCGCGGGAAAGCTGCCGTAAGCACACAAGACAACACTCGCGTACAGTTCACGACGGCACCAAATGTCGGTGGGGCGGAAGGATGAAGGCAGGCACGGGAGATAATCGGTTCGGCCCCATTCTGCAGCGGATTATCAGTGAATCCCAGTTGTCTCCGATGAAAGTTTGTAAAACTATCCGGTGTAAAGTCACTGCAGTGGCAGGTGTTGGTGTTGATCCTCAGCTCTCCATTAGTTGTTCACAAAATTAATCCACCTCTTCTTGATAGCATCCTTTTTGTTTTGTAAGCTGTTTTATAAATTGTAGGCTTAGTGGCTCCAGAGCGTCATCAACAGTTATGATAGTGTTGGGGGAGGGGCCATATGCACAGTGGCTCCAGTGCGTCATCGAGCCACTGTTTTAGCCCCGCCTAAAAAATCCTGAACACAGCAATGGTGAAAAACTGTTTAACGGTCTAACTCCACAATTCAGTACTACACAGTTCACAGTCTTTGTAACGTGTTTCAGTAATACATTTCTAACATTCATAATGTGTTTAGAAACAAATCTCAGAATTGCCTTTAAAGGGACTTTAAAAGGACTGTTCAGAATCTGCAAAGCACTCATATTTTAACTAAACTGTTTATGCTTTCATCTACCAATAAGAGCAGTTGCCATCTCACCTCAGTGTAAAGTCAACATTAAATCAAAATTGACCTTTATCATTTTTAACATTTCGGTCAGTGTAAGTAAGGCTGTAAATGTAAGCAATTAAATTTCTCCCTGATTAGGCGATGCTGCAACATTCCAAAACATCCTTGTTGGAAGCATATTGTACCTCACTTGAAGACAGCAGGTAATAAGTTGTGTTGTGATAACATCTTGCACTGACCATTTTAGTTAAACAAGAAAGATGAGTCTGGTTAGATGTGTTGTGCATACAGCAATAACACAGGAGGCACAAAGAGTCCCATGTATGTGTGCAGAGTTCAATCAGCACTTTCATATGTGCATTTGATGGTTTAGTTCTAGTTTGCAGCCCATCAGGTTTTACTATTTTATCTTTACTGCTTCTGTTTTTGTGTTGAATTAGGTTTAACAGCATTCTGGATCAGATCAAATCACTGATTAATGATGACACCAGCTATATGAAAGGCAGTTTGACCATGCGCACACAGAAGTGCTATGCTGTGCGGCCCAACGTCAGCGAATTCTTAGATATTGCACGACGAGCCTACACAGAGGTAGTAGATGACATAGCAGGTGAGCTCCTTAACTTCAGTGGACTATGAAAAGGATGGATATGTAGGTTATTGTGAATTACTAATTCATCTGCACTAACCACACCGGCACAATGTTAAATTACCGTTCAATACGGCATTTCAGAATGTTTGTAAACAATAGGCACCAAGATACTTCCGGGTGGCAGAACGCGAGCGGCTTCTACTGACCAACTGAAGAGATCCAGCTGGCTACTGTAAACAGTTACATAGTTAAAAACATTGTTGATCAAAGTTAAAACTATGACAAAAACGTGTTGTGTTTGGGGTTGCGCCGCCAGATATACAGCAAAAGGTGTAGGATTTTATTGATTTCCTTCAGAAAAAAGTAAATATATCCAGCGGAACCTGTGGGTGAGGAGGTTAAAGCGAGTGGACGTCGTCAAAACTGTCCATCTACAAAATCATAGCAGAGCATAATTATCTTTAGCTGGGGAAATTCGAGACTAATATTAGTAAACTTAAAGGGTTAGTTCACCCAAAAATGAAAATTCTGTCATTAATTACTTACCCTCATGTCGTTCGACACCCGTAAGACCTTTGTTCATCTTCGGAACACAAATTAAGATATTTTTGTTGAAATCCGATGGCTCAGAAAGGCCTCCATTGGCAGCAATGACATTTCCTCTCTCAAGACCCATAAAAGGTACTAAAGATGTTCTTCCATAGGGGCAGCCATTGCTAACCAAGCCATCACCTGCTGTTAGCATTCCATTGACTCCCATTCATTTTGGCGTCACTTTGACAGCGAATAACTTTACATCTGAGGCATTTAAAGACTCCATTTGTCCATTCTTTATTTCTAAAGAAACACGACAATGTATAAAAGACTCCATTACCTTGTATCTTACACTATCGCCCCGTAGAAGCTGTTTTTGTCAAAATAGGCTAACGATTGCGTCATAACCACGCGACTCTCTGTCGCACAGTAGAGAAATTACCGTACAGACAGGAGGAGAAGCTTGCGGGCAATCTGGCGTTAAATTTTAAAATAAATAAATACTATGCAAAATGACTAAATACTTAATCAGAATACTTACCAAAAGTTGCTCCTGCTCACGCTCCCCGTCTATGCAATATTCAGTGATTCAGATTTTACTTTGCACAACTACTAGAAGACTTACAACTGTCAGACAGGTTGCTCACGTCACATCTACGTCGTCAAGCTCAGTCTGAGGCTGCGCAGTACGCTCAGCCATCAGGAAGTGAGTGCTTCTAATTGACTTCATATTTCTCCATTGAAGTCTATGGGGTCGCTGTGTCCATTTCTTTTACTGTCTATGGGTTTGACACGCGATCTGAATCATGAATCGATACACTGATTCATAACGCTCCGAAGCTTCAGGAAGCAGTGTTTTGAAATCGGCCATCACTATATAAGTTGTTATTTATTTATTTTTTGCGCACAAAAACTATTCTCGTCGCTTCATAAAATTATTGTAGAACCACTGTAGTAAGATGGACTTTTTAACGACGTCTTTAATACCTTTTATGGGTCTTGAGAGAGAAAATGTCATTGCTGCCAATGGAGGCCTTTCTGAGCCATCGGATTTCGACAAAAATATCTTCATTTGTGTTCCAAAGATGAACAAAGGTCTTACGGGTGTCGAACGACATGAGGGTAAGTAATTAATGACAGAATTTTCCTTTTTGGGTGAACTAACCCTTTAAGGTCTCTTTTGAAGATCAAACTCATTGCCAGTCACTGCTGGAAGTAAAAGTATTATACAAGGAAGAGACAGAACTTCTAGTGTCATGTACGCTACTGATCAAATGTCAATGGAAGAAATGGGAAAAGCAAAACATAGTTAGGCATTTCATGTATTGCTATCTTCTGAATTAGTTAATCAGTCCCTTAATGATCATGTTAACTATGTCTGAATTTCCACCACGTCTGTTTTTGAATCAACTGTTGAAATGTAGATTAGGCTACAATTTACTAGCGTTGCCATAAGAACGCTTCGGCTTTTGCCACCCGGAAGAATGGTTATTATTGTTGTGACGTCATGGTGAATTGTCGTATACATACAATTAAATTTTTCAATTTTCCTGAGGTAAACTCGTAATGTTCATTAAATTCATTATTTAATAAAAAGTTTCTGAATTCTAAATAGGCATTGTAAATGTATCTGGTCATGTGTGCATATGTTCAAATGAAATGCCTCAATTGGTTATGCAGTCCTTATAGTTTTGTGATTAATCAGACTTTCCACATTCCATCCCGTTTATGTTAGCCATGAACATTAGCATTATTGATGTATGGTGTTGTTGCTGATCAGGACTGGTGACTCAGCTTGGAGAGAAGTACAGCCTACCCCTCAGGACAAGTTTCAGCAACACACGTGGCTTCTTCATTCAAATGAGGCTGGAGGGTGGGGTCTTACCTGGGGGGAAGTTACCAGAGGAATTCATCAAAGTGAGCGAAAGACCGTTTTTTTTGCAGAACGTGCAACATATATGTAGCACTGTACAGCCCTGTTTAATTATCCATAAATCATGTTTTAGAAAAATCATGTTCACATTTGTCAGTAGCCAGGTTTCCATCCGAGGATTTTTTTGTGAAAAAAAGTTTAGCACATCAAAATGTTTACTGGTAAAGCTGTTTGAAATGGCAGTTATCTGTAATATTTTAAATATGTCGACACAATCTTTTTCCGTTTAACTTTAGCGCATAAATTCTAGGTTGATACTTCAAATGTAAGGAAACTAGTTGGAAACATTTATGTCTAAAAAAAGGGCTTTAACACAAATAAATGTGGTGTCACATGACAGAATTAGCCTATACAGCTCGTGGTGTTGCACCCGTTAAAGAACCGTTTCTCTGTAGTTCAGTGGTGCATTTAGGGTCCTGTCATACACCCAGCGCAATGCACTGATTAATTAACAGAACTTTGTGAGATCGCGTTCATTGAATGAGTGACAGCTTTTAGTGATTATAAAGGGAACGCTCTTTGCGCGGCTGTCTAGTCATAGGCCCATATCCGCAAATAAATGCAGGATTCACTCTCGAAATTGTGTTGACTGACACTGATAAATATTTATGTATCGAAATCAGGCTCATATAAATGTCAGGAAAACACAATTTCTGGCTGCATGTCAATATCAATGGATCACTGGATCTTTGGTAAGTTGTAAGGAACACTATATCGAGCCCAACCTTTAGTTTAAACTGATAATCGCTTGTTTTACTTGTGGTTTCCCCTATTAAATCCATTCATGCAGCAGCTCTTCTGCCACTCAGTCCCGGCTGAGGGGGCGTGTTCCGGCAGGAAATTGACGTTGATGCATACCCTCTATTTAAGCCCTTAGTTTTCTCAGTTATTTGTTCGGTCTTGTTTGTGTTATTGTGTAGTTTCTGTTCTGATTCTCCTGTGTATGTTTACTATTGTATCTATTTGGATTCATGCGTGTTTAACTACTACATTATACACCGATTAGGCATAACATTATGAAGTGAATAACACTGATTATCTCTTCATCACGGCACCTGTTAGTGGATGGGATTAGGCAACAAGTGAACATTTTGTCCTCAAAGATGATGTCTTAGAAGCAGGAAAAATGGGCAAGTGTACGGATTTGAGCGAGTTTGAATAGGGCCAAATCGTGATGGCTAGACGACTGGGTCAGAGCATCTCCAAAACTGTAGCTTTTGTGGGGTGTTCCCGGTCTGCAGTGGTCAATATCTATCAAAAGTGGTCCAAGGAAGGAACAGTGGTGAACCGGCGACAGGGTCATGGGTGGCCAAGGCTCATTGATGCACGTGGGAAGCGAAGGCTGGCCCGTGTGGTCCGATCAAACAGACAAGCTACTGTAGCTCAAATTGCTCAAGAAGTTAATGGTGCTTTTGATAGAAAGGTGTCAGATACCACATCACACCTTCAGGGGTCTAGTGGAGTCCATGCCTCGACGGGTCAGGGCTGTTTTGGCAGCAAAAGGGGGACCAACACAATATTAGGACACAATATTAGGTCATAATGTTATGCCTGATCGGTGTATTAATGAATTATATTTTTCGGACTATTTTTATTATGTCAGGCTTTACAGGGTTATAGTGTTGAATAGCAGGTGCTGATGGGCTTAACCTCAACATTATAGGTGACTAGACAGAAGAACAACTACGGGTTCACCACTGTAGACCTCATGAAAATGAATGACCACTGCGAGGAGGCTTTGAAGGACATTTTTCACATGTCTTATGTGTGAGTATATGGTAGCTCAAAGTAAGATGACTAGTGGAAGGATGACAAAAATGTATCATTTTAGTTATAGATGGTCTTTATGTGCATTGCAGGGTTGTGTCCAGGTTACTGAGTGAGGTCTATGAACACATCCACTGCCTGTACAAACTGTCTGATGCTGTGTCAATGCTGGACATGCTGCTCTCTTTGGCTCACGCCTGCACTGTCTCAGATTACGGTAATGTTTAAGCGCCATATAGGTGTAATGTAGATTATTACATTTATGTAAGCACATGAATTTTTCCTTTTCTTTTATACTAATAGCATAGATTTTTCTTTTATTTCTCAATAACTTAAGTATTTGCTTCCTTCAGTGCGTCCTGAGTTCACTGATACATTGGCAATAAAGCAGGGTCGCCACCCCATCCTGGAGCGCATTTCTGGGCAACAACCCATCTCCAACAACATCTACATCTCTGAGGGAAGCAATTTTGTGATTATAACAGGCCCCAACATGAGTGGCAAGTCCACCTACCTTAAACAGGCGGCCCTTTGCCAGATAATGGCTCAGATAGGTACACAGATTTGCTATTATATAAAAAAAATAAGATGTGTTTGTTACTTGTTTACAACTCAAACACCACTAATATAGAGTGTAAGTCTGAGTAGGTAATGATGAGCAGGTTTGGGGTAGGTTCTAGGATAATGGATTAATTATCCATGATTTATGATTTATCACCAGCTGTCTCCTAGTCCTGTGGGATCAAAACAACCTTATTCAGAATGTCTTCTTTGTCCCAGGATCCTTTCTGCCTGCAGAGTACGCCTCTGTTCGTATTGCAGATCAGATATTCACCAGAATAGGAGTAGATGATGACTTTGAGACCAACTCTTCCACATTTATGGTTGAGATGAAAGAGGTAAATTGTGGAAGAAACAGCAAATCAAGAACAGTTTATTGATATTTCATCAATGAAAACCTAAAAGTATAGTATCAAGTCTTAAAATATGTATTTATACATGTATTTTTGTGTTCCTTCTGATATTTCCTTGTCATTTTCTACTACACTTGGTCTTGGCGTGTATCAATAAATAGCTGTATACTTTCATATAGATTAGAGACATAGTGTATACAGATAGGACTGAAGCTAGTCTCACATGTAATTAAAAAAGTATTTTCTCATTTAAATACTTAACTGCACTCCTAGGTGTCTTACATTATCCACAATGTAAGCGACAAGTCACTTATCATTATTGATGAGCTGGGCAGAGGTACCAGTCCAGAGGAAGGCATTGGTATCTGCCACAGTGTCTGTGAATTCCTCATCAATATTAAGGTGCTGTATTTATTTTATTAAGAGTATATTTGATTCAATGAAGATGAATTAGAAAACAAATAAATATTTGTATATACCAAATATACTTAACCGGTTATTCTAACATTGGTCTACTCACAGTATTTCTGTAAGTGGCTAACAAAACTTGTGCTGTAGGCCTTCACGCTCTTTGCCACGCACTTTCTTGAACTGTGCCAGTTGCAAACTCTTTACCCCAACGTGGAGAACCAGCACATGCAGGTTCAGCATGTCCGCACAGGAAATGGCAGAGCAGAAAAGGTGGTCTACACATACCAGCTCAGCCAAGGACATTCAGAGGAGCGCAACTATGGTGGGTTAAGACCAAGGTTTTCCTAAACTATTGTATTCTATGGCAATTTATTGTATGGCAGTGTAGTATTATATAAGTTACATTTGCTGCGTTCCAATTCACATACTATCTGTCCTAAATAGTATTTGAAATTAGAATAAGTGTGTTCCAAATTGTAGCATGTTGAATTGAGTATTCCAAAGATACCCGGATGGTCTACTCTTTCCGGATAGAATATGAAGTGCAGATCCATGCACACTCTAACGGCTAATATTGCCCACAACCCATTGTGCTTTGGACGAGGATTTGATTAGAACTACAAACACGAATAAAAAGTGTTAAAAACTACAAACATGGCGGATGTGAATTACAGTATATACTTTTAGGGTATAGTTTAAGTGGGTGAATTGGGATGTAGCAATTGTCTGCTGTTTGTGTAGGTATAACAGCAGCAGAGATGACCAATTTACCACCAGACATTATTCAGGAGGCCAAAACTGTCTCAGCTAAAATCAGCCAAAAGCTGTGGGTATGTTATGACTCATGAATAATATATTCTAGAGGTACAGGAGAAAAATCATATACAGATAGCCTACAGAGTTAGTTACCCTATATTTCCATTGTCTTGTCCACAGGCCAAGCACTATAGTGACCCTGCCACTGTCAAACAGAGGGCGAACTATCGTCTAGCCACCAGACTTCTGCAGACGGCCCGCAACTCACGGTTGGACCCAGAGAGTCTGCGCCACTACCTGAAGGGCTTGAAAAGACAGTATGAGGCTGAAATTCAAAATGCTACAGAGTCGGTAGAGATAGAGGAGTGAGGAATGGGATGGCGGGGTAGGAATATTTGAGAAAATATTCTGTTTGTGAAAGATACTATACGCTTTTTGAGTCAAAGAAGTTGTTCCTGATGCAGACATGCACTTTTTTTTTTTTCTAAGTTGTTTATAAAAGTACTTTTTCACATTGTAAGTTCACAATGTTATTTTAAACTGAGACCAAAACCATGTGTTCCACTTTGATGTGATGTAAACTGTTAACCAAACAAACGTGTGAAGTGATTTATTTCACTGTGGTGGTTCAATGCTGTTAATGCAAATGTTCAGTCTCACAATCAGGCAGCTACTGTGCATGTAATGTAATAGTCTTTGAGTTTTTGTATTTGTGGATGTTGGATTTAAAAAGGGAAATTCTTAAGAGTCTATGATTCGATCATTATTGCAGTGATTATTATGTTTCTAGCATGTTATATGTTTGGCAACAGCTCTTTTCATTTCTTAAACAACTGTAGGAAAGACACATCATGGCCATATTCCAGGATGACAATTTCAAGATGCATCAGGATCAAATTGTGAAAGAAGGGAGTCTTTAGGGTGTGCTGGAGTAGACTTTACAGTGTTGCATCGTCAATACAATATCTTGACCAAAAATGTATGCACCCCTAGATGGAAATAACATCACAACATTTATTTCCATTAAGAGGTGCATACATTTTTGGACAAGATTTTGTATTGATAATGCAAGAGTCAAGTCGTGGGTTAGAAGAACTGTTGCCAAACATATAACATGCTAGAAACATAATAATCACTGCAATAATGATCCAGTTATTGACTGCATTTGCCTATTTACAGTATATCCAAACAGCTGCCTTTTTTGACCAGGCAGTGTATTTTAGCAATATCACATAAAGAAAAAGTGCTTTTCCAAATATTGGTATGTCTGGGGCTCGGATGATTTTGCTTTAATATATCACACAAGCAGCACGGTTATGAATGCATAATGTCTGAATAAGTATACACTGGCTTCCTGAATAATGTCTGATGCATATCAATAATTTCATGCTGACAAAAAGCCTATTTATCTAATATGTTAGGGCATAATCTACCATAAACCTTAATATAATTATTTGTGATGTTTTGGCAAACTCAGCAATAGTTTTATACCTAGGCTGTATATAACTGAAGTATTCTACATAGTAAAAAGTGGTAGGTGTTACTGTAAGGAGCTATATTGTTACCCGAAGCCTTAAAATTAACTATATATATACACTCACCTAAAGGATTATTAGGAACACCATACTAATACTGTGTTTGACCCCCTTTCGCCTTCAGAACTGCCTTAATTCTATGTGGCATTGATTCAACAAGGTGCTGAAAGCATTCTTTAGAAATGTTGGCCCATATTGATAGGATAGCATCTTGCAGTTGATGGAGATTTGTGGGATGCACATCCAGGGCACGAAGCTCCCGTTCCACCACATCCCAAAGATGCTCTATTGGGTTGAGATCTGGTGACTGTGGGGGCCATTTTAGT
Source organism: Rhinogobio ventralis (assembly GCA_039654625.1). Taxonomy (NCBI): domain Eukaryota; kingdom Metazoa; phylum Chordata; class Actinopteri; order Cypriniformes; family Gobionidae; genus Rhinogobio; species Rhinogobio ventralis. The sequence goes on along the minus strand of CM077202.1, from coordinate 34,683,391 downwards.
ACAGTGAACTCATTGTCATGTTCAAGAAACCAATTTGAAATGATTCGAGCTTTGACATGGTGCATTATCCTGCTGGAAGTAGCCATCAGAGGATGGGTACATGGTGGTCATAAAGGGATGGACATGGTCAGAAACAATGCTCAGGTAGGCCGTGGCATTTAAACGATGCCCAATTGGCACTAAGGGGCCTAAAGTGTGCCAAGAAAACATCCCCCACACCATTACACCACCACCAGCAGCCTGCACAGTGGTAACAAGGCATGATGGATCCATGTTCTCATTCTGTTTACGCCAAATTCTGACTCTACCATCTGAATGTCTCAACAGAAATCGAGACTCATCAGACCAGGCAACATTTTTCCAGTCTTCAACTGTCCAATTTTGGTGAGCTCGTGCAAATTGTAGCCTCTTTTTCCTATTTGTAGTGAAGATGAGTGGTACCCGATGGGGTCTTCTGCTGTTGTAGCCCATCCGCCTCAAGGCTGTGCGTGTTGTGGCTTCACAAATGCTTTGCTGCATACCTCGGTTGTAACGAGTGGTTTCAGTCAAAGTTGCTCTTCTATCAGCTTGAATCAGTCGGCCCATTCTCCTCTGACCTCTAGCATCAACAAGGCATTTTTGCCCACAGGACTGCCGCATACTGGATGTTTTTCCCTTTTCACACCATTCTTTGTAAACTCTAGAAATGGTTGTGCATGAAAATCCCAGTAACTGAGCAGATTGTGAAATACTCAGACCGGCCCGTCTGGCACCAACAACCATGCCACGCTCAAAATTGCTTAAATCACCTTTCTTTCCCATTCTGACATTCAGTTTGGAGTTCAGGAGATTGTCTTGACCAGGACCACAACCCCTAAATGCATTGAAGCAACTGCCATGTGATTGGTTGATTAGATAATTGCATTAATGAATTATTGAACAGGTGTTCCTAATAATCCTTTAGGTGAGTGTATATATATATATGTATATGTATATATATATATATATATATATATATATATATATATATATATATATATATATATATATAACGTTTTTTTTTTTTTATATTCTTTTATATATTTTTTTTATTTAATTTTTAAATGGGAGTCTTCTAAATATTACTTTACAGGGTTTTATTTTTAGGCTGTACATGGTTAAAAAAAAATAACAAAGAAATAAAGTTCTGTGCTGTTCTGACTGAACTCTAGGGCTGGGAATCGATTCCAAAAAGAATTGATTCCAAGGCGTTGGGAATTGAGAGTCGATTCTTGAAGAGCCCTTTTCAGTTCAACAGAGTTAATCATTAATTTGTCTCTCGCTCACTAATAGTGATTGGAAGTCTATTTAATTTCCGCAAAAGGTTATTTCGGACAGTACGGCTGAATCCGAAATCGCCCCCTATACGCTCAAATAGGGCATTATTTGAAGGGACAGCCATTTGTAGTGGTGCCAGAACCCATAGTGGACATTATCGAGTGCACTCATTCAATCCCACATTGCACCGCAGTAACGAATGTACAGCCGATGTACACACAGCAGCTGTCCGACTTCACGCACTCGTTTTCATTCACTCCTTCAGGTGAACTGTATTAGTGGTCTAGCGTAGGGAATAGTGAATGAGGGTTTAGGGGGCGATATCGGATTCAGTCTTTGTTTCAATGGGGAAAAAAAATCAATTCAGCGGTTATTTTGCGTCATCGCGTAATGACGTCACTATAACGTATTTCTAACCATAGATATGTGTACGTATATAAATCTGGTTATTTCAGTGAAACGTTTGCCTCGTACATTCTGTGCAAAAGGCTAAGCACACTAAACTTTGTCATTTAACCCATGCAATAAATGTATTATTTATTTAACATGTACAAGGAAAATATAGTTTATACACAACATTTAAAATACACGTTTAACAAGTGTTCTTTCTTAATTTCACTGACTGACCCTGTGCATGGTTTGCACTGCTAATGTTGTTTCCCTTTTCCTCTTTGAAAACAAAAAAACTGAAATTTCCAGACATGAAAAGGTTTTCGTTTTCCCGCGGGAAGCATGTAATTAATAATTTAACTGTCTGAGGAGATTTGAGTGTAGAAAGGTGTTATTTGCGCATGCGCCAGCAGGTGGCTCGTCACGACAGGCAACAGCAGAAACTAATAAAGCAGCGCTTAATATCATTATTAGGCCAAAATACTAATTTCTTCGGTTTTAAATTAAACCACTGTAATCCTGAAAGTATTCCCATTTTTCCTGATTATTTTGTTCTGATTACTGTAACTAATTACAGTTACCAGTTTTTGTATCCTGATTACATAACGCGTTACATGTATTCCGTTACTCCCTAACCCTCTATAATTACAATTTACAATCAATCCGAGTTATTGAAATGTATGTTCATCTTACAAATAAAGCTTCACAGAAGAATACTTTCTACATCCTTCCTATATCCCGCTCATTCCGGGATGTTTAAAAAAAATAATCGAAAACAACATCGATTCCAGAATCAGGAATCGGAATCGATTGTAAATAATGTCGGAATGGAACAGCCCTGCTGAGCTCCTAAAGCCAGAGCCCAACCCATTCAGCAGCAGCAAGAACTCCTCTTCTCGCGAGATTTCCGTAACCCGTCACCCCCGGTCTCTCTGGCAGAGTTCCGTCTTCTTCTCTCACTGTGCGTTTCGTTCCACACTGACCTGACCCTGCCAAAGCGAAACAAGCAGACGTGCCGCCTACAACCGGGCCGGAGTCGCAGTCCACAGCGCTTCCCCTTAAGGAACGCCTTTACATCCCGAGAGTAACAATAACAGCGAGGACACCACCGCAGGTACGTGAAGCAGCGGCTCTAGCTCGCTTTATATACGGATAGTGAAGTGAAGCGTGAGTGGATGGAGCGGATCACACGGGGCCTAGCGCACTGCTTACTCCGCCGATCCTTCTCCATGCCATGCCGCCGGAACACAGGCAGCCTTGCACTGGACAAGGGTGTGGGTTTAAACGATGAAGACCTGAGATCCTAGCCGAGAGGACACGGGCTCCCGATCTTAGTACATATGTGCTTTCCATGGGGGTTTTAAACCTGCTGAACAAGCTGATGATGTCCGATCAATCCACGCCTCTCTTTACAGCTAAAGCTAAGCTAGTGATACTAATCAGTGCGATAGTGCTGAATATATGCCTTCTAGTTCGCTGTCAGGTTCAGAAACATGCTTGACTGGACAGTCTCAACACACACGTTGTTCTGCTGATTGTTAGTTGGTTCATCATATGTTGCCCATGGGGGGTCAGTCAGTTCCTTATTAAACGTTTCGACCAAATCCTGACGACCATGCAGTCGTTTTAGCGAGGGACAGGTGTGCTCTAAGGACTTTGCTCCTTGCCCCGACCTTATGTTGTCTTATGGTTAAGGCGTAAACTTTATTGTAGCTCTGGTGTTATGCACCTCACTATGAAAAAAATATATTGTTTTGTCTTAACTTATCACGCTTGTCGCTGCCATTAGAGCCTTGATTTAAGTAGACCTGGTGCGTTGAACAGAAATGATTATCTGTCAGTACTAGTAGATGGGTGGCTTTAAATAGTCCCTTTAAGTTGGCGCATGCGCACTGACCTGTCATTCAAAGGAAAAAGAAAGGAAGCTTACATGCGTCCCAGTCGCTATTTAAAGACCTCATGAAATAAAAATTGTACTTTTGTGGCCTTTAATCCATGTCTATTATCTGTAGCGCTCCTAAAAGTTCTACTGTTTGTACAGACAGGACAAAATTAAGTATTGCTTGGTCATTGGTTGACCTAAATTGGTATTATCTCATTTTGTACTTAAATTTAACATCTGATTGGTTGATTGTAATCCATTACATGCCTTTCTATCAAAGTTATGACATTATCAAGATGAATTTGTTCTGACACAGTTTAACTCTATTTTAACGCTATTTTCTAATCTATAGCGAATAAACTGTGATAAATGCTAAAGGTGTCTGAATAAATTTTGGTTTGACTGTATATTTAAAATATACAGTCATTTCTAATGGGAAAATAAACCTAAAATATCTAACGACTCATTTAGATTACAACAGTCAGGTTCCAGGAAGTAGAAATCCCATTCCATTTCCTCCATAAAGGGAATTGATTTTGAAACGATAACATATAAAGCTTTAAAGTCAAGCATGAAACGGAAGTTGCGATAGTCTTTTATATCCTATTGTGACATCATAGTAAATTACTTCTTGGGAAAAAAAATGTGCGGTAATTGATTGGGTCATTGTCATTTGCTATTGGTCAATCTCATGTGAGTGACAGGTTGTCCCGCCCTTGCGCCAGTAAACACCATCAGAGAAGAGATGAGCTGCAAGAGATGTTGTTTTGATTAAAGATTACTAGGGCACATGAATTAAAAAATAACGATGTGCACAGTGCACAGATAATAAATACGGCAATGTTCCATAAAAAAAATAAGAATTGTCCAATTTGATTTCATTGTGACTTTAAAGACAGACCTACTGTGAGCTACGAGGTTGTTAATTGATGGTATATCCTTCTGTTGAAGTAACTAGCCCAAGTTATTTTAACTTATTTTATAAATCATGTTTAACAGTGGAATTCCTGGTGAAAATCTACATTAATTAATGCAGTTAAGACTGTAAATTACATATAGATTAATCCTTATTAAAGCTACAATTTTCTGTTACCTTTCTTCTTTGATTTACTTTAAAGCCAGACATCATAAGTGGCTGCTGTGACTTTTAAGATCTGCCGCTGCCGAAGATGACGCGGATCTGACACGCTGTCACGTGCATCTCATTTTCTCACAGCTCTTTAAGTTCTTTATTTAACTCATTTTAGACTGCTCTTATGAGAATACTTGACAAAACGGCCATTTTGGCATAGTTCTAGGTTCATAATTCTGTGAGAACTCGATTCTGGTGCGCTGTCTGTGTGCATGATACTGGCGCATGTCTTTCTGTGTGTCGTGTGTGTCAGAACATTGACGGACAGCGTGTTCTCTTTTGTCTTGTCGCGCTTGAATGGTTTAAAAGCATTTGTATGAATAAGAGCGTGGTCATATAATGTAGCGCAAGCCAAAGGATGACAGAAAAAATGGACACTGCGTTAATTGCGCTAAATATTTTTAACGTGTTAAACTGAACAAATTAATCGCATGCGTTAACGCACTCATTTTGACAGTCACTAGTTTTACATTTGTCTATCATTTTTATTTTGATTGTCATTTGCACTTATTCCATGAAGCCGTTAATAACACTGTTTTTTTTGTCAGGTTGTCAAATGCTTTGTTGCTTCAAATCAAAGTTTTTATGTTGTGATTCACCTCGTAGCTGGTTTGGTTTGGTTTAAGGATATAACTCTAACAAACTTTAAAAAAAAACAAAAATCTCTATGGAAAAAGTACTTTTGGAACTAAGGCCACTGAAAATGTGGACGCCACTCTATTGCGCTCAGGGGTGTGTACACATTTCTGTCCAATCAAATGCTCTTAAGAATGACAATGCCCCTCCTGTCTCTGACTAGCAACCTCAAGTATCTAATCATGGTCCTCGGCTGTGTTGTATGATGTTATTTAAATTTATGTGATTTTATAGTGTTATTAAAACAAAAAGGATATGTCCAGCCCCAACTTCCTGTTTCCATAATTTATTACAGTAAAGAAATCAGTGTTATTCAAGTATTTCATAGAGACTTTGTCCGAGTACTTTGTTTAAATTGGTGTGGAGCTGCTCTTTTCACGCCATGCTGCCTTTGCAGTAATATGTAAGCTTAGTTTCCTCTCTTTGTCTGAATCATTGTTCTGAGTAGTGTGTATTTAAATAAACAAACAAAGAGAGGAGTTTATGTAATTAAGACTAGTAGATGACTTCATTTTCACTTCCTGTGACTTAAACAAAGGGTTTTCTTTGCCTACACATGCATCGGAGAGACTGTTTGATTGTTTTAAGCTCTTCAGAACAAATAATAGTAAAACTGGATTGGTGGTCGACCGATATGGATTTTTTGATGGCCAATGCAGATGACAATAGATATGCTGATATATATATATATATATATATATATCACACTATTTAATTTAAAGGTGGTAAAAACATACATGGCAATTGCTGCAATTAAATGTGGTTTATTTTACATATTTACTAAATTAGAAAGAAATAATTTGAAATGAATTGAGAAAAAATAGAACTTGATAAAAAAAAAAAAGATATACTTTAAATGGCAGCTTCTTGTTTGTGTGATTCTATAATATTAGTGCTATAATGCTTTTTCGTTAACAGAGACAGTAACCCAATGAAGATGGAAAGTGCTGCTGTTCTCAGTGATGTCAAAACAAAAGTTTTGACATCTTGGGAAAACAGAAAAACATATCTGCCGATAATTTAATTTAAAAAATGGCAAATATCAGCCGATATATTGCTATATCAATCGACCACTAAACTAGCAGTGAAACAGTTACCGGTTTGACGATAAACCACAGTAAAAATGACTGATGGTTAATATTACGGTTTCATTTTTCATTTATCATTAACCATATTTGATTATTGCGATTTGAAATACTCGCTGTAAATAGTGTTCAGCATTAAAGGGATAGTTCACCCAAAAATGAATATTACCCCATGATTTACTCACCCTCAAGCCATCTTAGGCTGTATTAAACAATGTCCTGGCTAATCCAAGCATTATAATGGCAGTAAGCCAGACCGCCTTATATCATTTTTGTTTGTTTAAAATCCGGAAATTGTTGTAAATGTTATTGAACAAAAAGTGCACAGTGCTGTTAATTTTATTTGTTGGTTTTCGACATTAAAAATGATTTTATTGTGCATGTCAGTACTTTTTGAACATTTCCAGCACATTTTAACAATACCGCCGTGATAATATTGATAACTGTGATAATTTTGGTCACTATAATCGTGATATGAAATTTTCATACACTAAACTAGATCCATTTCAACTCATTTCCTAGATCAGGGATTTTGTGAGTAGTAGTCGATCATGGCAATCGTTGGTTGTGTTTGGATTGAAATTGAAAAAAACAGTTCAGTCAAAATAGACTAAGGGTATGTTTACACGACAATGATGTACTAAAAACGCAAAAGTGTTTCCTTTGTATTTGTCGCATAAAGATGACAACGTTGTTAAAACGATCCCGTTCACACGGAGCCACAAAAAAAACTCTGTATTATGCATACCAGGCCAGTAGATGGCGATGTCCAGGGCTTGACATTAACACCTGCCATTTGCGGGTGGATTTCAGCTGTGGCGTGTAACAGTCACTCCCACTAGCCACTTTGGCGGGTTGAATTTTATTGTAGTCTTCTCAAAAGGCATCTGTTACCGCGTTGCTCATTATAAACAATCACTTGCTATTCTTTTGAGCTTATGATTGCAATGTCTAATAATAATAATAATAATAAGCGTTCAGATTAGTCATCGCTGAAACGTCGGGGTTTTGTTCAGAGCGTGCTCTCACTTACTGAAATCTGCACTCTCATCATAAACAACAAAGCAGAGATGTACGTGCGACGTACGTAATAGATTCATTCATCATACAGTGATTAACTGTTTTTGTTCAGTTTCAGCAGCGAAAATAGTTTAAAACAAAGATCACAGCAGAACCACAGCGTATCTGATGTGACTGCCATAAAGTCGGCTTGATGTTGGATGTTTGATATTCGCAAATTTAGGGACCGTTTTAAAAGTTGAGAATGTCTCGCAGTAATAAAACCAACTATAAAGTGTTCATCTAGGTGTCAACTTTTAGATTTTTGATATTTAATAAAATAAACTGTCAAATCACATGAAAATATGGATATGTATTTCACTAGGCTACTGTATGGGCTCATACAGTAATTATGCTAGATTTAAATGTCATAGCTAATAGAACACTGATGAGAATATCGCTTGAGAATACATTATATTTACACCAAAAAATCATACTTTTTTTTTCAGACAAGCAACTGTTTTCTCTTGTCTAGATTAAGGAGCTTTACACACAACCGTATCAGAGCTACTTGATGACCTGTCATGTTACATTTCATGCAGACTTGATTTGGGTGTGTACAGTGGTCATTTACATATAGCCAACAACAAAATTCCCAACGACAAAATTGTGGCCAGTGAAAATGCTGAGTGGCTAGTAACTTAGCTGGTAGCAACAGTGGCTGGTGAGCAAAAAAGTTAATGTCAAGCCCTGGCGATGTCACTTTGTAAAGAAACACTACGCGCCTATAGACTGAACATGTAATGCGTGCGTGCGAAGGCACAGTTTTCACAAACAGTAATGGTATTGTTTTGAGAAACTTGCACTTTCGAGGCCTTTCAGGCCCCCAAAACGCCATTGCTGTGTAAATAAATGGCCAAAATGCACAAAAAGTTTCCCGTATTTAGTTGAAAACAGTGTCGAGTAAACGGCCCCTAAAACATTGCAGTGTGTAACGATAAACATTTAGTGTGCGCTGTAGTATATGAAGTGTCACATACCTCCTATAGCATTTGTAATTTAGCAAGTGCCATTTAGGTATCGTCTTGGAAATAAATTGTTGATTTTTATAAATTAATTTATACTTCATATGTCATTTTTATAAATGTATAAACAACAATATGTAACAATATGGCACAATATGTAGTTTTTCGCCGCTAGAGGTCGCCTATTCAAAACAGGCGTAGCTTGATGATGCCGAAATTGAGCGCGGATTCATGGGAGATGTCGTCTTCACCTCACAACCGGTGGAAAAGAATCGGATGTTCATGGATAAGATTATTAACATTACTGCAGTATAAAGCAAAGTGTTGTGGGAGCGCAACGAGGCCGCTGGAGCGATTGCTAATGAGAGACGAACGCGACACACGGCTCGAGAGCAATGGAGCTTTTATTATGCCACAGTCGACGCGTCCACTTTTTCCGCTCATGTGTATGTGAGGTAGCGCAGTGCTGTTTTATCATATTAGCTACATTTGAGTGTGTTGAAAATTAAGTACTAATGTTACTCTGTGTGTTCACTTGGCAGCTACTATGAGACACTTATTGCACCCTGCAGTAAGCTAGATCAATATTAGGCATGGTAAAACATGGTACTAAATCAAGAAAACAACAATAAGACTGTGTTGAGCTATATAACAATGATTAGTTTTCTGTCGATGAATGTATCCAAACAGTTGCTCACCTGTCTAATAAAACACACAATATATTAAAGCGTCTTTGGTGTTTCCATGGTTTCTACAAAATAAAATCGAGGGTAACGCAGGTATGATGTCATTGATAGGCGACGCACAGACACGTGTCCTGTTTAAAATTGCTTATTTCTCTGGATTTAAACATTCTTGGAAACATTTGGGATAATGTAATTACACAAGTCAACAAAATATATAACACTGTTCTAGTGTTTTTTTTTAATTATTTAAAAATCTTACATATTGTGCCTTTTAATAAATTAAATGACACTGTCTCATTTTGGCAGCCTGAACAAATAATGAGATGTTAAAATAAAATTATGGTTGACTTTACATTGTTTATTCAACATATTGGAAATAGAAGGTCATGTTGAGTGTGTTGCATTATGGGATACAGTACCCTGCCTAGTAAGCTCTGGTATACACATTGGAACGTGTAGACCAACCGGGTATTCCGTGCATGCAGACAATTCGCATACTATGCAAAGTGCTGTCCACTGCCAAAATAGTGAGAGTAGAATGATCGTATGTCATTCTGAACATAGCCAGACGAGGTTCTTACGAATCCAGATAAGAGAGAGGCATAGTGTCGTTGACCAGATACAAGGCCACAGGTCCAATGTGGCACCAGCTACATAAAGCAACCAGATCCTGTGGCAGCGTTCACAGACGCACCGCTTCTGACTGATTCTCAGCTTTGTTTTAGTTTTCCTCTCAGCAGGACAAAGAAAAGTACACTCAGTTCAGAGCAAGTGAGCGCACCACACCCACCTCCACTTTGTTCTCTACGCACAGGGCTGTGAAAATCAAACACGCGTGAAGCCAAAGAAATGTTTCTACTTACTTAACAAGGAATATGCAAGTAAGGGCAATGAGCAGATTTTGCTTGCACCTCAGCAGCTGCTTGTCTCGTCTTGCATGTTTCCAAAATTCCTTTCCTTAATTTCCTTTAATCCAGCATGCTTTCGTTTTTCGAAAAGTTTTTCATTCTTATTATCATATTTGTATGTAATTTTGTACATTTAACTGACTAAATTAGAGCTGCAAGTTGATAATTCATAATTAAAATATCACTTCAAAAAGCATGCCTGCTGTCAGTCCAACTGAGTTTAGTCAAAACTTAAAACTACTACACAGTCATTTGTCTGTTTAGGAACGCAGTCGTGTAAGACAGATCTGGCAGGTAATTATACTGAACCACTTTGACTAACTTTGCACAGGCATTTCAGAATGACCAAAACAGCATTTCAGATTCTGTGCAACGAGATCCATCGGCTGGTTAGTCTTTTTTGATGCACATCAAGGAATTTATCTGTTAAATGTTTCACTCAGTTTTTGTGCATGTTTTTTTTTTTTTTATCTAATATCCCAAAATGTGCGTAAAAATAGGTGGATGGAAACCTCTAATGTTAAGCATCAAATGTACACTACCATTCAAAAGTTTGGGGTAAAATATTATTACAAGTTAAAATAACTGTTTTATATTGTAATATATTTTAAAATCTAATTTATTCCTGTGATGCTAAGCTGAATTTTCAGCATCATTACTCCAGTCTTCAGTGTCACATGATGCTACAGAAATCATAATATACTGATTTGTTGCTCAAGAAACATTTATTTTATTATCAGTGTTGTGCTGCTTTATATTTTTGTGGTAAACCATGATACATTTTTTTTAGGATTATTTGATAAATAGTGTTCTGAAACACATTCTAAAATTCTGCAGAGTAGACAGCTGACAATACTACTTTTTTCTGGTAGCTGAAAGCATAATCGAATTAGTCAAAATATTTATTAAATGTTCACAAAAACAGTAGAATTTAGTAAATGACAAGCATTCTAGTTCCACCCTGATTCTCTCTGTCTGTCTTGGGACTAATTGCTTGTTAAGAGTATGACATCAATGCATGTGAACTCTTTATTTGTGTAACATTGTGAGATGTGACCGGAAAATGGAGAATGTTAGACTGATGGCCTCTTTAAGGACTCCTGGGAAATTGCAATAGAACTGTGCTCCTAAATGTATTTTTAATGTAATCGGCTTATCCGGATTCCCAGCACAGTGGATCTCTCGGACACGCTGAACCGAACAGACAGTCAGACAGAGAGCAAAAGGCTGCTCCAGGGCTAAGACACAAAAATAAGAACTTAAATCTGTACTGGCATGTGTCAGGTCGTTGTGGTTGGCAGGAAGACGAAGACAAGCAGGTTCACAATCAAAAGAGACTTTAATATCGAAGGTTCTCAGGTGAGCTATAACAGAGTTTGCACATTACCGCACGGTATACGACGGCGATCAGACCCAGACTGGGAGAAAAGTGGGGATTTAAATGGGAACACAAATGAGATAAGTGACAAGACACAGCTGAACAGAATTAAACTAACAAGGGTAACCATGGGGACAGATGAGTGGCGGGAAACTGAACAAAGAAACGTGACAAATGACAACACACTGAAACAGGATGTGACCGCATGCTGTCTGTGAATCTCCTGTCTAGGTGACACACACACACACACTTGTGTGCACAGAAAGATGCTTCAAACAGCGCGGCTGCACTTTAATGTTAGGTGCGAGTAATCACGATTAATTACAGAAAAAATGTGGGATTTTTAATTTATAGACCGCAAAAACCTTTTTATTTCAGATTGTTTCCAATGCAACATTTCAATTTTTTTTCGTTTAAGTACTAAAATATCTAAAACTTAAACTAATTAAAAAAACGAATGAAATTGACAAAAACACTCAATAAACTAAAATTAAAATGAAAACAAAATATAAAAATAAAATCTAAATAATATAAAAAATTCTAATATTATATCAGTGATACTAAAATAACAATGGTCAGACTAACATGTAAAGTATTTTTTTGGGGGGATGTTGTTTTCTTCCACTGACTTTAATATCAACCAGGCGCAAGATTGACATTCAGCCTGAGCAGATTTTTTTTCTTATAAGTCTGCACTGAGGCCTTTTAATGGCTAAGCTTTGGACAGATTAGCATTGAGGGGGGGACTAGGTGCCTTTTTCAGATCTGAGACCACTCTGCGTCAGCAAACTAGAGTGACATTTTCCCGGCTGGATATTTTTGTTGCTTGCAAAGCCCCTCTGCACTTGAGTTTAGGATGTCAATTGAGTTAGCAAGGGTGTCTTGAATGACCGCTCTCGGTTGGCGTAGCTCCACGGTGTCATCTGTTCAACAAAGAAATGTTATTTATTTATTTTTATAATAGAGGCAATTTTAGCTGCATTTTGATTTTGTGATCATATTGCTCCTATACCGTCGCTGTTCATGCTGAGAAAAGTGTACGTGCGAGAGCGAGTGTCACTTGCGAAGAGGTACTTAGCTCGGTGTCAATAAGTAAACCCAGATTGCTGCCCTCAGCACACTTAATAATTGGATCATACCACTGTGAGAGGGTGGAGGTGGAATGGACAAGCCAGAGATATGGAGGCGGTGTGCTTTTTAGAGTAAAAAAAGATGTAGATGTCAAACAGAGAGGAGGCGTTCTGGGCGAGTCAATGAATAGTGTTGGTTGGCTGCATTAGAACATCTTATGCAATTTGCTGAATAAGTGTGCCATGTTTTCCTTTTTTTTTTTTTTTTTTCTAAGGAAGGTGTGCTGATTTTGCCATGCCTGAGGCATTCTGTTATATCTTTAAACAGCAACTGGTGAAACAACAAATGGCTATGGTAACGGCGTAGTTTGATTAGCAGATAAAGACATGTATCGTCAATCTTATGTTATTAAAGATGATGAGATTGATTCAATGTGAAGTGATATTACCGTGGCGGGAGCTGGTATAATTCTGTCTACTTGAGTTTGCTAATTCTAACGCTAGCGATGCACCCTTGCGCTTCTCCGTGTCATCGTTTACGTTCTGAGATAATACTGACAAATATCGATTAGTGTTTTAGAGAATTTGTACAGCATCACCAAACGCATCGCAATATTCACATGTATCGATATTTTCTAACACCCTCTACTAAATGCCATTTAGCTGAAGTGCAGAATAATGTCATCAAAATCCGTATCGATGGGCGACAGAAACAACTTCTAAATGTGCATATTGTCATTGGCTTATAGATAACCTTAATACTGACATATTTGTACTAAAAGCCACGAAACTTGGACTATAAAGTTGGTCCAAATAGACCAGGGCTGTGTCTAAAATCGCCCCCTATAGCCTTAAATAGGGCACTATTTGAGGGGACAGCCATTTCTAGTGCTGTCCGAAACCATAGTGGATGTTATCGAGTGCTCTTATTCAATCCCACAATGCACCGCAATAACGAGTGTACAACAAATGTATACTCAAAGGCTAGAGAATACCTATAATGCACCATGATGGTGAATGAATTCCCACATCTCGCCAGAAGATGCCGCCCGCAGCTGAATCATCTATACATCCATCCATTTTCCAAACCGCTGATCCAATGTGGGTACAGCGTAATATTATGTTCGGCACCTGCTTTTCTTGTGAAGTATGGAATGTACTGGCCAGAACAAACTTTGTTCTTGTTCTTGCCACCTCGAGAAAACAAACAAATTTCTTTGTTCTTGCAGAGTATGAACCAAGCTTTAAACTGTAGCTTCAACCCTAATTAAACAAACCTGATCCAGCCAGCTAATCAAGTCCTTCAGGCTTATTTAAAAACTACATGTATGTGTGTTGGAGCAGGGTTGGAACTAAACTCTGCAGGGATGTGGCCCTCAAGGAACTGAGTTTTGCACTCCTCCTGACATAGACGATATTGATTCTTTGTAGATTGCAGTATTAAATTGTTTGTTTGGCCCTGTTGTCATGCATCCTGCTGGACTGAACAATTGTGCTCACCTCGTCTTTCTGCTCTTTGTGTTGTTTAAGAATGGCGCTGGACATGGCTGACTCACAGTACCTTCTCATCCTGGCACCGTCGCTGGTAATCGCTCTCATGTTCCTCTTTTTCTGGCTCTTCATGAAAGAGACTTCCTACGATGAGGTTCTGGCCCGCCAGAAAAAAGACCTTAAACTGCCTCCTGCCAAGCCAGAGGCTCGTAAAAAGAATGAGAAAAAGAAGAACAAGAAGAAGGAGACTGGCGGAAGTGGAGCGGGAGGAGGAGGTGGAGGCGGTGAGTCGGAGGAAGACCTGAGGGATTTCGATACATCTGATGCCACTAGCCCTGCCTCAAATGATGAAGATTCTGAGGCGGTACCCATGACTCCACCTGTTGCTGCTCCGGTCCTAGCAGAACCTCTATCCGGGATAAGAGAGAGGAAGAAGAAAGAGAAGAAGCCAAAAGCTTCTCCAACCGCTGCCCCAATGGTTGTACCCCTTTCCCGTACCACCCCAACTATTCCTCCTGCCTTAGAAGAACCAGAAGTCAATGGTTCCAAACCTGCTGTCCGTAAAGAACAAGCCATCCCGCTGACCAAGCAGTCCAGCCCACCGAAGCCTCAGGCCACGCCCTCTGTCCCAGCTGAAACTACCAGCAAAAAGAAAGCCAAGAAGCAGAAGAGTGAGTCAGGTGAGTGGACTACCTACAAATATGAATGTGTGTCAAGCAAATGCCATGTAAGTGGTCAAGAGCAGTTAGTGTTTTTTCTTTGTTGTTTGATTTAATGGCACAGACAGCAGCAGGGATATTAGGCTTTCACATCTTATTGTGCTAGAACAATTTAAAATTGATTGACCGTTTAAACTGGCAAGATTTAAAAACACATGTAAATGAAGCGTTTCGTTTCACCGATTGGTCCAGTGACATTTCTGTAAGCCGTAGGCTCAAGTCAGACTCAATGCTTCTGAGTCTGTGAAAAGTACAAGTCTATTAAAAGTTGCCCCATCTCTACACAAAATAGACACTGATACCTTAAAAACGCATCATCAGGAAAGTGCTAACTAAACGTCAATGATTTCGGCCAATGTTTTCCAAAATGGGAATTAAATTTTTTTTTGGCTAAATATTTTGACTTAAAAGATGCTGTCATATGTCTGTCTTGTCTTGTGTAAGCACATGACCAGAAATGACAAAATACAAGACATGTTCTTACACAAGACAAGACAGACATATGACTGATGCGGCGTGGCAACACCCTAGAATTATGACAATTTCTGCATAGGCAAGCCACACAATATTTCTTAACACTTTAATTTGGGGTCCAATTCTCATTATCAACTAGTTGCTTATTAGCATGCATATTACTATATATTGGCTGTTTATTAGTACTTATAAAGCACATATTACTGCCTTATTCTGCATGACCATATTCTACATCCCTTAATCCGACCCAATACCTAAACCTAACAACTACCTTACTAACTATTAATCAGCAGTAATTAGGAGTTTGAGGCAAAAGTCATAGTTAATAGTTAGTTATTAGTGAGAATTGAACCTTAATCTAAAGTGACACATTTTTTTTTTTAAGTTCTTCTCATGTTCCTCTCTGAAGATATCTAGCTCTCTTTTCACACAGAAGAGCATCCACCTGAGGTCAAGCCCGATCTGTCTCCACCTGTGCTGAAGGAGGAGCCTGTGATCATGGAGGTAAAGGTACAGGATGGAGCCGCCCCTGTTGCTACAGCAGCACCACCAACCGCCTCTAGCGGCAGTGGGCGTAGAAAGAAGAAGCAGAAGGTGGAACCTGTTGTCACCGGTAGGAATACACCAAAATCATACAAACTAGAGGATACAATTCTCAGTCGAGTCAACAGTGAGAAAAAAAAACATTAAAGTCCTCATGAAATCAAAATTATTTCCTTATTTGCTTTATCACACATTATAGGTCTTAGGGTGAACAATTAATCCGTGCAAGTTAATACACAGAAAAAAATTGTTTGCCGTGGTAATCTTTAATCAAAATCTGGAAAGTAACTTCCGGTCTGGAATGGCGTTACTTCTCAGATGATGTTAGTTTGACGGCTTGAGTTTGAATATCCTTAACCACTCCCCTCCAACCAGTCTGCTATGAGCGAGAGAAATACGTCACAGCACTGAAATAAAATCAGCTGCAACTTCTGGTTCACTAGGACTTTAAAATCTTACTGACACCAAACTTTATAGAGTTACTAGCCAAGGGCAATTTTGTTGCCTTTGTGTGTGTGTAGAGTGTTGGTCAAGCACCAAAACAGCAAAAAGCACCAAAACAGCAAAAAACACCATAAAAGTGGTTATATGCTTTCATATATCGTTCATGCATATTTAAACTGCATATTAAAAAAATATTTTCATGACAAATGTTCTAAAGACCTTTTTTTTTTTTTTTTTTTTTTTTTTTTTTTTTTTTGCTTTAAAGTGTTCGTTGTATGGAAAAGTGAACTCACATTTGGAAAAACATGACACTTTTAGTTTTGCATAACTTATTCCTTAAATTATTCCTGTGGTCATATTTATTTCAGTGGATGAGGCACATGTCCAGTCCTCTGCCCCAGTCACTCAGACTGACTTCACTGCCCCGACAAACCACCAGAGCAACCAAAACAATGAGACTCCTCCTCCTGCTCCTGCACCCACCAAACAGGGCAAGAAACAGAAGAGTGAAACCAACAAAGGTACTTGGCATCTTTTAATGCACATTTTACAGTAGCACACACAAATGTTATAATATGTGGGGATTATAGTCAGATCTCAATTATTTTAAACTATTTTTATTGATACTTAAAGTCCCCCTGTAGTCGATTTTATCCCTTAAAACTCTTCTGTGATTACCAAAATTACATATTTAAAGGTTTTTTCCTTTGAAAAAAAACTTAATTCCTTAAAATGTCTTGATTGTAACTCTACACCCTTGCTTCATTTAGTATATGTAGATTCATGAATATGCAAAAAAAAACCTCCTCCACTCACACCAGCTCAGAGATCCACTTGGTTGGGTCAGCTTTACTTTAGTAAACGCGGCACAACAGTATCGTTCTTTACAACGTCCGACGTTGATATGATTAGCCTTTTGCTTGACTACGTTATCAAAGATCTAATAAAGTGTTGTTAATGTTACACAAACCATGTTTCCTTTCGCCATCTCAGTCTGCCTTCTAAAAATCAGCATCCTTAGAAACGCTTTTGAACATCACAGAACGTCAGTGGAGAAAGACATCATAACATTGTAATGTACATCATATACATAATTCACCCGCTGTATTGCTAAATTTACCCAATTTTTCATATCAACAGAAAAATATACCAGGATAACCTGGCTTCTCCCCTGCTTCGCAGCAGTTAATGATATGCTAAAGCTCCACCCGCACATTGACGTGATTGGTTACAAGGTAGTTTGTGACGTAAGGAACACCAGCGATTTCAAACCGTGTTTGGTTCACTGCAGTTTTAAGGAGAAAATACTCAGCAATGGTGTTGACTTATGAATTTGCACATGGTTTGTCTAAAAGCATATTAAAAACACCACATAGGCATAAACAACATTTAAAAAGTTGATTTTAAGTATATTAATAATCAGCATTTCTCCCACATTCTCCACCATCTTGGAATATTTGTTTAACTTAGCCTCTTGCTAAGCATAATGGGATGGCCTTCCCCAGAAAGGATGCATGCAATCTTGTCTTAGAATTTGGCCTAAGAAGGCATATTAGGTGGCAGCATAAAATACTGCCTACGGAGGGTTTTAAATTTAATTTCCTGATGGCCTGCGGTGTGAACAGGTGGCTGACTTGTGTCTGTTTTTGTGCAGAGAACTCTGAGGTGAAGCTGAAGGAGCTGCTGGCCAGTCTGAGTGGACTGGTGCTGTCAGATTCTGACGTGGTCAGTCTCGTCTCACTGCTCAGAGACAAGAGTCCCAATGCTTTGGACAACTGGTACAAGGTTAGAGGACGAGGTTCACTTTTATTTTTTGTTTAGTGTGTTTTGCTGTCATGCAGTAATGAAATATGTTCAGTAGTGAAAGTTTGATTAGTCAAATTTCTGATGATTTTTCTGGTTTTGTTTTCTTAGTCTGCAGCTAAGTTTGAGCCTTCGGCCCAGCAGCTTGCAGAGAAAGATCGTCTTTTGAACACGCTACAGGAGGAGGCATCCATTGCGAAGGGCAAAGTCAAACAGTTAAGCCAGGTTAGTCATTTATGTCTCTCATGATTCCTGATGTGGGTACCAAGCTTCCCGGTTTCAATATATGTGGCATTTTCCATGAACAAAAATGAGTTCCTCATATATATCAAGGAAAGAATCTCATTACATTTTCAACTCTATTACTAGAACATTGATTTATTGGTTATTATTTGAATATTTTTTTTTAATGTTGATTACTAGAAAATAACCAAATCACACAAATCAGGGTTGTAAACTGTTTCTGCCACAGTTTGGTCTTGCAAAAATGGCAAAAAATGAACCTGCTTATTAGGAGTGTGAATCATCACTGGTCTCCGATTTAATTCACGATTAATTAAGATTATCATGTCGCTGATTTGATCATGATGCGTTGCATCCTCAATTTTCAATATTACTGCACATGGCTACATTTTAGTCAAATGAATACAAGCAGTCAGATATATTAATTCCCTTTTTATTTTATCTGCTCCAAGAAAGTATGAATAAATGTTCCTGAATGTTGCAAACATCAAACACAACTTGACAGTTTCATGCGCTTTTAGTATTTACAAGTGTTTGTTCGTTCTAAATGGTCCTGTCATCTGCTGTGTTCATACTTAAAGGAGTAGTTCACTTAAAAATGAAAATTAGCCCGTGATACCCTCAAGACATCCTAGGTGTATATGACTTTCTTCTTTCTGATGAACACAATCAGAGTTTATATTAATAAATATCCTGACGCTTCTAAGCTTTATAATGGCAGTGACGGGGTCCATTGAGTTTGAAGCTCAAAATAGTGCATCCATCCATTATAAACGTACTCCACACGGCTCCGGAAGAAAGTCATATACACCTAGGATGTCTTGAAGGCGAGTAAATCATGGGCTAATTTTCATTTTAAAGTGAACTACTTCTTTAAGTCTGAACACAGCAGATGACAGGACCATTTAGAACGAACAAACACTTGTAAATACTAAAAACTCATGAAACTGTCAGGTTGTGTACTTAAGTTACAATAACGCTCACATACTCACACGCATGCATCCTCGCACACACTTGCAAGCTGTAAATGTTAAAATAGTGGGTGCATTTTTTTATTATTCACTTTTGTTTCGCCTACCTCCGCCGTTTTATGCTAGCGCGAGAAGTGTGCATGTGACGAATTGTTAGAAACGTCAGTAGGCTATAATCGATTATGGTCTATTACTGCATCAATGCAATTTCATCCACATCCGCATTGCGACGCAACGATTAATTTCAACACCCCTATTGCTCATATAATAAATAATTTAATTTTCTGAGAAATAAGGTTCTGAATAATTAGCAATTATTACCTATTGTAATAGTAATCATTTTTCTGTAGAGTTTTCTGATTTTTGTAAGGGTTTAAAAAAAGTGAAACGAGCATGCTGCAGTTATTCAAAATATTACTGTGTTAGCTTTGCTTTGATGATCATGGTAGTAATTTATTGAATGGTACTTCAGGAACTGCAGGCTGAGAAGCAGAAGACGGGCCGTGTGGAGTCTGTGCTGCATGAACATCGTGTTGCCAGAGATAAAGACATCATGCAGGCTAAAGCTCAGAGCTACCAGGAGATGCAGATTAAGGTAATCCATCTCATTGACTGATAAGACTGTCATGCATGGTGCAATTTGATCTGACGACTTGTGTAATTGAAATCGCAGGAGGCATGCTTCACGCAGTGCGTTTAGTGTGAGAACATCCAATGACAAGTGAACTTTCTCTCTGCAGTTCCAACAGGTAAGAGAACAGCTGGACAGTCAGATCGCTCGGTTGCAGCAGGAGAACGGCATCCTGAGAGATGCTGTGGAGAGATGCTCCACCACCAACCAGATGGAGAGCAAGTGAGTCCCACAACTTTTCCATTTTGATCCACTTATTTGTGTGCCAAAAATCTTCAAAATTTAGTTTTTATGGCCATTTTCCAGCCTTTCTCTGGTTTTTGGAATTAAACACTGGGCTTTTCACAAAACAACTCATGCTGAAATGTGCTGCACAAACTGCTAAAAGGGATAGTTCATCTAAAAATGAAAGTTGTGATCACTTACTCGCCTTCATGTTGTTCCAAACCCATAAGACTCATTTTCGAAGCACAAATTAACACAGATTAACTTTTTGTTTTTAGCATTTTGTTTTTTAGTTTTGGTGGAAAGGACTTTCAATGGAGGGATAGAAAACTCAGGTTTCATTAAAATATCTTCGTTTATGTTTCAAAGATGAATGGAAGTCTTATGGGTTTAAAACAATATAAAGGTAAGTAACTGATGACAGAAATGTGATTCTTGGACTATTTCTTTAAAGTGCTCCTATTATGCTATTTTAAAGTTTACTAATTTTGTTTTGGAGGTCTCCTACAACAGGTTTACATCTCATAATATACGTATGCACATTATCAGAGTCTAAAAACGGTCTCTCTAAACCCCTCCTTTCAGGTCCTTTACACTTGATATTAATATGAGTTTTGGTCGATTGGATCACAAGTGGACGACGCTAAATACAGGTGTAAACGGGGTCTAAAACGTTTTGAGTTTATCCGCTTTTGAAAACTTCCAGACGTAGTTAAAAATGCATTCAACCGGATTGCTTTCGTAGTGTAAATGCTCATGTGGTCCAATGCGTTCGAACAGCTACAAAAGACCGCCTACTGACCTAATACGTAAACATTGTGGGAAGCGACTAGCCAGACAAGAAATCAGCACAAAATGTGATTAAAAGTGTACCCATATTAAAACACCAGGTGTAAACAGAGATGTGTCTTCCTCATCTACTGTAAACAGGGCCCTAGTCTGTTGTAATTGGTCTACTTCGCAAGTTGAAAACTAAACGGCCATTACCATAACTGAATTTCAGCTCCGGAGGCTTCCTCAGTGCTTATATGAACATTTAACAATGGCGTCGGTTTTACCGTATCAATTCCAGTCCTCATCTTTCTGAAGTGCAGCAAAGTGTCGACAACATGAACTCTACAGCTACAGTGTTTGAGGGCGGGGCAAAGTAGACACCGCTCACGGACAGCCAATGCAAATTTGTTACAAACCTATGTAGGTATGTTACGGAAGTGAAACTGGAATTGCTGACGACTCGTGTAGGTAGTTTAGAATTGATTCTTTGTTTTAGGAGACAATAACTGTATTTGTCGTGCATGTTGATCTTTAACTCTTTGTAGACCTTTTACATTCACAAACAGCTATATTACACACTGCATGAAAGGTAATATTTGCAAAAGCATATTTGAGGCACTTTAAGCTCAGACTGAAATCATCAGGGACCTTGTTAAAAATAAACTTAAAAGTTTTCTCAAGTATTCTCATAGAACATCAAGCTATTTTCTCTCAAAAGACTAAAGATAATGTATTTCCTCATAATATGGCCACTTTAGAGCACTGACATTTGGCATTTTCAAGCACTGTAATTGGTGGAATTTTCCACAATCTTTGCAAACTTAGATGATTTCCATGTAATGTGTTTTCAGGCAGTCATCAGAGCTGAATAAACTGCGTTCGGAATACAACGGGCTGATGAAAGAGCTAGCGGAGACCAAAAACAAGCTGCAGCAGGAAGAGTTGCAGCGGAAGGGTCTAGAAGTCAACTACAAGCAGAATATGTCCCAGCTGGAGGTGCTGATCACATCACACCCACAAAGCCATTGCACAATACACATCTTTGAACTGAATCCCACTATTTTTAGAACACCAAATAAGGCATTTAAAAAATCAGTTAGCCATGTTTTATGATGTACGAGGCGCAATTAATAGCTAATTACATTGTACTAATTTAGAAGTCTGACTTCTTAGTTTAAACGTTCATGATCAGATGTGCTAATTGGCCTTCAGTTGGAGTTTTGGAAATTCATTTGAAACCAGCAAAGATAGTTATGATGTAAAGATGCAGTCAGAACTGCACAAAGAAATAAATAGTACTTTTTAAATATTTGTTTAAAAAAAAAGAAAACAATTTTAAAATAATTAAGTCTATTTTTGACAACATTTAACTTTAACTGTGTGAAATGTATTCAATTATTCAAGTCAGCTTAATTCAATTAAGTCGACTTGAATAATTGAATAAATTTTGCACAATTAAATATCAAATAATTAACTATCAATTAACTAAACAAACCTCTGAAACACAATCATTGTGATTTTTAAACAGAAGTGTTTAACCGACTTTTTATTTATTTTGCCAAGACAGAAAAACAGTGACATCAGTTAAATAAGCCTGGACTTGTGTGACAATGAACAAATGATGATTGGCAAATATGATTTATTTATGATTGCTTGTATATTTACTCCTGATTTGGTTAAACAAGCCATCCAAACCAACCAATTTGCTAAAATGTATTGGATTTTACTGACAGAGCGGAATCTCAAGGAGTGTGTGTTTGATTTATTCCCTCTGCTCACTTTATGGATTGTGATTTTTGTATTTTCATTTTCAAAAATTAATTTTCATTTTCCATACACTGCCACTCCTTTTTGAAAACAGCTGATATTTTGTTCAACGTCTCAAAGTCAGTTTAAACGGGGTTTTTCCAGAATTAAAATTATTTTGGTATTGAAAAATGAACTTTGTCCCGCCAAAGAGATTTCAGTGACGATACTTCTGCTGTACTGGTACCCGCTGTATTCTTTAAAAGCTCCTGTGAGTGTTTGTGTAAGCTCTTTGTGAAGAGCATCAAAGGTTTCTATTTACAATGTGTTTTTGCAGCGTTGAGCTTTGTAGCCAATCACAGACATATCTGTTGAGCGTGTGAATGCAGTGGCCAATCAGATGTGTTTAAGTTAGTCAGAATCTGCTCAACACCTCTCAATACACTGGAGTTTTTGTTCAGCACGAGTTCTGCATGCCAGCTAATCCTTCCATTATAACCAACAAAGTATGAACATGATGTCAATAAGAGATTCATTGCACAGCGTAGACCGCTTCATTGATTATAACGAGAGTTTTTGCAAAAGTGCAGCTTTGTGTACTTTGCGTTGAACTGAAGTAATTGACAGCTTCAGTTGATTTATAATGCAAGCGATCTTTGCTCGCTTTCTGTATATAATGCATATATATTTTTCATGCTGCTAACTACACATTGCAAAGTTTCTGGATTGACAACCGTATTTAAATGTGTGATTGAATTTGTGCATTGTGTTCGCCACCACCGAAGACCACTTTTGACCCAGGAAAAACCCTGTTGAAGTGTCACTACATTCAGTTAGCTAATCCCCAACACTAAACGGTTTTGTATCTTTTGTTGCAGGATGCGAAACGTAGTTGGGAAGATCTGCAGAACTATTTACACAACGTGAGCTCAGAGAGAGAAAAGCTCCAGGCCGCTAAACAAGGTAGAAATACGCGCACACCACCTTAAAGACATCAAATGTTCTGCACTGACCACTCAACACATTTCTCCTGTGTCCATCTCAGAGCTGCAGAATAAGCTGATGGCTGTGGAGAGTGAGATGACCACTAAAAACAAGGAGATCCAGAATCTTCACAGCAGCCTGAAAGACTCAATCTTCTTCAAGGAGCAGGAGCAGCAGAAGGTCATGCAGCTGGAGCAGAAGGTCAGGCAACTGCTGGAGGCGTCGAAGCACACCATGCAGCCTGACGACCAACTACAGGAACAAGTCCAGGTACCTCTTACTAGTCACTGTACTCGTCAAACTCAACAGAAGCGTGTCTGAATGTTATATCACTGCTGATCATCGCACAATGTTGGTGTTTGCAGGATCTTCTTAATGAAAACAAAACGCTGAAAGTTCAGATTGATAATCTTCAGACTCAGCTCAACACTCAGGTATGTGTGTAGGCTGGTGGATGAGGGTGACTCTGTCTCTGCTTGTCAGTGGACATTAATGTTTGAGTAGTTTCTTTTTTCTTTTAGGCTACGACAGTATCACATTTCGAGGAGCTTCAAAAACTGTAAGTGATCACCTCAAAGCTGACTTGTTTTATAGTTTCGCACAGAGGCCTGTTTCACACTGCACTGCAGTTCAAATATGTTTTGCCACCCATTTTAACAAGTTCAGTTACAGTATTCACACTGGTGGTGTGTTGCAGAAACATAGCTGCAGAAAATATTGAAAATGTCATTTATCTTTTTTGCGATTAATCTACTTATCCATTTTGGGGGGAAAATGTATGCGGTTGTAGTGACAGACACAAATACAACTTTATATTCAGTAAATCTGAGGGAATTCAAATTATTTAAGCCGTTTGAAGCTACACTTTGGGGTTTAAATTCCATTCCATGTTGATTTAATTACCATTTGCATGTAAATGTAAATTAGTAATCAAGATTGTAATCACTCAGTGGCCAACTAATGACAGCCATTACATAATTTATAGCCATTATTAAATTAATACTCAATAGATCTCAGAGATCTGACAGCAGAATGTGTGTAATATGTAGCTGTCTAGCTTGCTGCACTAGTTCAACATTTAGCTTAATATTCTTGATCAGATGCTGTGATATTTGGCTTCCAATTGTGAAAGCTCTTTGACAGTTTAGTTTGACGCACTAATCATAAAGGTGAAATCTAAGGGTGTACTCACACTTGGCGCTCTGAACCGTGCCCGAGCGTGTTTGACCCCCAAAGCCCGGTTCGTTTGACAAGTGTGAGCGCTCCGTTCCGTGCCCTGGCCTGCTTGGAAGAGGTGGGCCAGAGCGCGGTTCAGTTGGGCTCAGGCGCGATACGCATGTGGTGTGAGCGCTAACCGCGCCGGAGCACGGAACAGCTGTGCGCTACTGTCATCATTACGACAGCAAACACCAAACTATTACTACTTGGATACACTTTTTAATTAATTCAAGTATATTTAGGTTTATAACGGGCCTGGTTCTCACCTTATTGATGAACATGAATTGTAGTTTGCGAGTAAAGCTGCAAATTCCTCCATTAAAATCAGCTGCCTCCGTAATAATCTTCTGATACGTGCAGTGCAATCAAGTGAAAATCGCTGCACGGCATAAATGATAAATCTATTAGGCAGTCTATTAGCAAAAGCGCTTTTCTTGTCTTCTTCAAAACAAAAAGTTGCATCGTGAATGACGTAAGCGTGCTCCAGCCCCCAGTATGTTAAGTGCAATGTAAGTGCAGGCCAGCGGGGGAGTGGAGAGGGGGGACAATCTCGCTCGGGCACGGTACAAGGCAACCGCGCCGAGTCTGAGTACACCCTAACACTATGGTTCAAAGGTTATTGGTAAGATTTTTGGGCAAGTCTCTTCTGCTGCATTTATTAGATAAATATTACAGTAAATATTGTAAAGTTGCCCCCTAATAGTCGACTAAATGTTAGTCGACTAGCCCAAGGTTTCACATACAAGGCTTAAGCTAGTTCCAGACTAAAATGCATGTTTGAGCTGTTTTAACTGAAAGCAACTTGCACTGAAATATCTTAAAATATGTCAGTGTTTTGTCTCAAGATGCACTCCAGTAATGTTTTTTTTTCTAATGCATGTTTATAAAAGCTACTTAAATGTCCTAATTGAACTAAGGCCTAATCCTGGCTTAATCTAAGCCCTGTCTGTGAAATCGGGCCTAAAAGAGGCTTAGTCAACCAAATTTTTATGAATCGGTTAGTTGCAGGAAAAAAAAAAACTCCAGAGGAAGTGGTGAAGTCACACAGTCCGTGAGGGAAAGATTGTTAACGGTGGGTTCTTGAGGTAATTACAGTTTGTCGGGAAGAAATCCAAACATTCGCCTATCATCCATCGACCTCAAATATGGCTTTTTTTCCTGATAACAGTGAAAATATTCCATCATTTTTGGGCATACAGATAAGAGTAATGCATCATTCAAATAAATAAGAAACAAACAAAGAAAACAAACAGAATGTGCTTTCTGCCGTCTCGGTGTCCGTGAACTGGAGTGCGTCACAAAAATGAACTGAAACTCTGTGTATAGGCTACTTGCCTTACAGACATGAGAAATATATGTCTATAGAAATCTTGAAATATCTACTTTTAAATGAGCCAATTAAAAAAACAAAACAAATACTCTCTGATTATGTAATCCGTATGAAAGGTGCATTTCTCTCTAAAGGTGTGTCCACTGCGGAGATCGTGAGTCAGCGTTGTCTACTTCATCTTTGCAGCCCACACTGACACAGAAAACACTAGTTTATTAAAAAATAATATAATTTTCCCTCACATTCATGATCATTACTTTTGCCGGTGCTTTGTGGTAGCTTTATTTGTGCGCTTGAGTGCGGAATAGTCTATAGGCCTATATTACGTCTATATATATTAAAGCCTCATTATTACGTTTAGTATTTAGTAATGAAATGAATATGTGATTTAGTTAACTAATGGCTTAAATGAATGACTGCTAGTCGGCTAGAAAAATCTGAAGGCAGGGGCAGCCCTAAAATCTTGTGAAATGTTTGCTGTTTTAATGTATTTTAAAATGTAATTTATTCCTGTGATAAAGCTGAATTTTCAGCATGGTTACTCCAGTTTTTAGTCACATGATGCTGATTTGCTGCTCAAGTAACATTTCTTGTCAATGGTGCAAAAGAACAGCGTTTATTTGAAATATTTTGTTTACTGTCCCTTTTGATCAATTTGAAAGTATTAATTTATTTTTTAAATTAAGTCTTACTGACCTCACAATTTTGAATTGTAGTGTATAAATTGAATACATTTCATACTAATAAATGACAACAGATAATAAAACTAAAACACACTGTAATTAGTATTTAACCAAAGATTTATTTTTAACCCAGAAGTCACTGTGTGAAAGCATTATTATGCTTGCTCGCATTAAAAACCACGGCTTATGAGACCGTACAGTATTTGATGTTTAATGTACAGCTATGTGGATTGGGATTTGGACCAATTAGACCTGCTTTTAGCCAAAAGTCCTAACACGGAACGGATTTATCACTTACCGCTTTATCACACATCACATGGTTCAAGGCGGTCAGCGGTCTTAAACCTCATTATACTTTATCTTGCATGTGTCTCTCATTAGGCTGGCTGATAAAGAGCTACAGAGAAAGAGTCTAGAAGATTCTCTCAATGCCGAGAGGAGCAGCGGCGCCAGCAGGGAGACCAACATGCAGGCAAGTGTCACCACCATCGTTTTAGCTCACACCGGTTTAACTGAAGTTTGATTTCCGCAGTGTAATAAACGCATGGCTCTCTCTGCACTCTGCAGGCCATGCACAATGAGAATCTGACATTGAAGGCTGACCTCCAGAATCTGCAGGCACAGATTTCTGAGCAGGTTAGACTTCAGTTGCTTTTCTTTCCACGAATCCACTAATACATTTAAACATTAACGCGCAGCACTGTTGTATCTTCTCTTTCCCCAGGTTGTATCTGTGGATCAACTTCAACAGGGGTGAGTGCATTGATAAGAAGATGGTTAGAAATTCATTTCTACTGCTTCTGTTATACTTTTGCGGGAACCAATCACAGACTGGCTTATCCACCTGGCGTGCTATTGGCGGGTTTAACACGATGACGGATGGAGAAGCGATGGGTCGTTGCCCGTTGATTTAGCCTCTTGTGGTCTGATTGGTTGAAGGACTATCCAGTTGCGTACAGACAGAGTCATTTGAATTATGCTCGTTTATCACGCCTCTTGTGCAGTAGAAAATACATAGCAGACTCCCCAGACCAATGTTCAGTCTTAAATTGAGCTTGGTCTGGTGATAGCCAGGCAACAAATCTGTATCAATAATATTGAAATATTTTGTGATTTACAGCATTCTAAACATGCATTTATAACACAAACTGTTTTGAATTGTGATTTACAATAGAGGTTTAACCTTTGGATTGCTTCTCTGAATGGTGAATAGTAATAACCAGTGGATTTTGATGATTACTTTGGCATTATAGTTTTGTGTGTTATTACAAGTGTACAGTATCTAAACTAAAAGACATAAAGTAGAATGTAATAGGAAAATTAGCATATGAAAATCTACATCATGGGTTTTTTTTAGACACAAAAGAAAAGGACATTTCATAATAAAAATGTAATTCAGAGCTGAAATAAGTTTATTTTGCGTTTCTAAGTAGCATTAGCAACGTTTTTTTAAATTATTTTAATTATTTCAAAACAAGAACACTGTGTGGAAAATTGACCTAAACTTTAAGTTCTTCCTGCTAGTAATCTTGAAGTATATAAGCGGTGACATTGTTTATTAAAGATCATTAATTAATGGTTGTCATATTATGTGTCCTTAGCCTTCAGCAGCGTGACGAGAAGGTTAGAACGGTGGAGATTTTGCTTGAGTCCAGTCTCATTCAGGTGGCCAATAAGGAAGAGGAACTAAAGGTAAACAAGAAAATTCTGTTTTATATTTGGTAGCACTTTACAATAAGGTTTCATTAGTTAACATTAGTTAATGTATTAACTAACATGAACTAACCATGAGCAGTTCATTTGTTACTGTATTTATTAATCTTTGTTAAAGTTAGTTAATAAAAATCCAGCTGTTCATGGTTTGTTCATGTTAGTTCACAGTGCATTAACTAATGTTAGCAAGATTTTAATAATGCATTAGTAAATGTTGAAGTTAACATTAACAAAGATTAATAAATGCTTTATAAGTGCAGTTTAGGGATTGTTTTACTCATCGTTATACTAATTGATGTTAAACTCAACATTTCTATTTATCGTGAAATTAGACATGGAAAAGGGTAGGGTTTTTTCAGGTTTAGGCTTGGAGGTGAAATTATGTTTAATTATGTTATGTTTAAGTCCTGTGGGTCACACCTTCCAGCCAATCAGAATCGAGTATTTAAACAGACAAGGTATATTATATTTTATATGGTTTTTATAGTGTTGTCGAAAAAATATTATTTCGGTATGTATCGATACTGAAATATCTGAAACAGTAGCGATACACCGATACCAGCTGCGCATTCTTGCTCATCTCATTCGCTCTGGTTAAACAGTGCTTGTATTGCGCATAATTTTAGTCATTCCTGTGCATGTGCACCACTGATCTATGTAAAGCCAACTCTCAAATTCAGGTAAACAGTCAGTTTTGGAACTTAAATAGTTGAGAAAGAAAACGCATGTTGTGTAACAGTATATT
Organism: Rhinogobio ventralis; assembly: GCA_039654625.1. Lineage (NCBI taxonomy): Eukaryota > Metazoa > Chordata > Actinopteri > Cypriniformes > Gobionidae > Rhinogobio > Rhinogobio ventralis. Next base: position 34,654,167 of record CM077202.1, on the reverse strand, counting down.
GGATCCGTGCATGAACTCTTAAAGTGACAGCAGCCTAATAAACCTGCTGCTGTCTGTCATGTTAATCAAAGAACAAAAGACAGAGACAAACCCTTGTTGCTCTTGACTGAATAATTTTTGTAACTTTAATTGTAAGCTTTAAGTTGTATTTAATTTTTCAATGAGAACTATCCAGTTATTTAATATCTGCTTACTTTCATTTCTGTAGTATTTCTTACCTGAATACTATTAGACCCACCTGAAAAACTTAAAGCCATGTTTATTTAATTTGTCTCTTTATTCTATTGTATTTATTTGTGCTTTCGTTTCCTATTTATTTTATTACTGACTCCTTTTTTTTGTGTAAATTTAGTTCAATGATTCAAATAAAGGCTCCCTGTTCTGTTGCAACAGAAATACCAAAATGATAAAAAAAAACAAATCATGAGATAATAAATTATCTGCATGGTTGTATATATGGCAGTTATATCAATACCACAGGGAAAACTACCATATATACAACCATGCAGATAATTTATATAGATAGATAGATGGATAGATGGATAGATGGATAGATGGATAGATGGATAGATAGATGGATGGATAGATAGATGGATAGATAGAAAGGTTTCATTAGTAGATAAGGTTTTAACATTTACTAATGCATTATTAAAATCTTATTAACATTAGTTAATCCACTGTGAACTAACATGAACAAACCATGAACAGCTGGATTTTTTTTTTAACTAATGTTAACAAAGGTTATTATTAATATTATTAATAATTATATATAATATAATAGAGTATATATATATATATATATATAAATAAATATTTAAAAAAAATTGTATACTAGCTAAAGCACTACAAATGATATTAAACTGCAGTTGAATTATTAATTTAAATTTGTTGTATTGAATATACCTTTTAATGTTTTTTAACAGGCGTTCAGAAATGAGTATGAAGGTTTGAAACAGCAACTGGAGGCAGTACAGAAACAGTCCACAGAACAGGTAGCGAGCCCCACACAGACATTAAATGTGGAGGAGAGGCTTGTATTGTCTAATAAAAGCCTGCCAAAGCTGCCCACACACACACACTCACTCTTCCTGTTTTTACCATCACATTTTTCCAGACATTGTCAGAAAAGGCACTAGAAGAGCTACAGCAAAAGTAAGTTACATAGTCTAGAGATTTATAGTTTGTGTATTTTTAGAATCCTCAAACAATAACTGACACACACACTTAGAAACAGCATAAAATGCGAGAAACTATTTCTTGAGTGATAACATGTCAACTTTCTGTTTGTATTAGGATTCAAGAGAAGGATGAAAAAATTCGATCAGTTGAGGGAAGTTTGCAGTCAGCATTGGACAAAGAATCAGAGAGAAAGAAGGCAGTGGAAGTAAGTCTATGCTGCATGCTCTGTTCATCTAGATGCTTCATTGCTGCAGTCTGTGCTCATCCATTTGTATGATGGATTAAAGACTGATGCAAATTTGTCCACAGAATCTACAACAGCAGGTCGAGACTCTAAACGCTGAACTTGCTCAGCTGAGGAGCAGAGAAACTCAGGAGTCAAACTCAGACTTGAGCGCTAAACTTCAGGAGCTTCATGCTCAGTATGTATCTCTCCTTTCATGTGTCCTTTTACTTGTCAGTCAATTCTAGATGGAAAAATCAAATAGCATCTTTTTTTTCCCTGGTTGATTTATATGGATAATTCAGCCATGAAACTCTATTTGCATTCCGATTGATTTTCACAGCCAATTGAATTGACGTATTCATTACTACTTTCCTTTTATAACCGCAACGCATCAAAACAAATTCACTAACTGTGTGGGCTATGCAAATTCTTATTCTAGCCCTCCGCCTCCCCAGCACCACCTGCCTAGATCCGCTACAGGGGTCTCCCTCCCTCTCTAGCAGCAGCATTTTGTTTTAACGTTAATTTTATACTCTGAGCATTTAGCGTACTTGCTCTGCAGCTGCAGCAACTAGGGATGCACTGAAATTTCAGCCGCCGAAATTATTGGCCGAAAACATACCTCAGTGTTCAGCATTCAGGTTTCACTCTCACACTTGTAACCTTGCGAGACAAGTGGCACCGTTTCCGAAGATGCACAAAAAAACTCCACAGGAAGTGATGCCGTCTTAACAGTGGGTTCTTGTGGTAATTACAGTACGTCAGGCAGGAAATCCAAACATTCGCCTATCATCCATCGACCTCAAATATGGCTTATCGCGAGTAGAAGTATAGCACACTTACTGTATGACATGGAGACGCCGGCGCGATCACTTTTTTTATTTCAACTTAAAATACTGTCATTTTCAGTAGAGTAATACATCATTCCAAACTGTAAAGAGTCTACTTTTATTTGTGTAAACTCACAATAACAACAAAAATAAAGAAAACAAACAGCATGCACTTTCTGCCCTGAACTGCAGCGTGTCACAAAAATGAACAAACTCAGAGTGTAGGCTTAAATATTTTATTGGCTTGTATTTTTTGTAAATTCAGATTCAGTAAAATTATTGAATTTTAATAAAAAGTCTTATAATGCAATTATATAAAAAATCTAAATAAATAAATAATTTTAAAAAAGTCCCTTTCGGTTTTCGGCCAAGTGCATTCAGAAGTTTCGGTTTCGGCCCAGAATTTTCATTTCAGTGCATCCCTGGCAGCAACCATAACACAGCAGCAGCGTAGCAGATCTAGTCCACCAAAACCAAACCAATGTACTTTACATTTACATTAATAAAATGTGTTATAAACTATCCTGAGAGTTGCCATGGCTGTATTACTATATTTTGTAAAAATGGGTTTCATGTTGACTTCAAATGATTTACTAGGTCCTGCCCTGTAGTCAAACTGAGGGAAATCAGAATGATTTGATATCAAAAAGGAAAGGTAGAGATTAGGGCAATAAAACAATCTCATAATGGTATAGCGATAAATGTATGTACACACCAATTTTCAATAATATTATTATTATCATTCTCATTATTAATATATATATATTTTTTAATGGAATATCATACAATCAAGATATTTTTATCAATATTTTAATTTATACAGTACACAAGTTCTGTTGTGCAGCACATTATTTGACAAAGAATGAATGCAATGTTTTGTTGTAAATGTATTTTATTTTCACCATCACTTTTTAAAAAAAAATATTTATTTCATTAGACACCATTTTTAATTATTACATTTGTATTAAAACACAGAATCAAGGAAAAATCTATTTGGTAAAAATGTTACTAGATTTAATGGGGCCCTAAATTAAAAGGTAGTGGCGTTAGCTTATAAACAAACAAGTTTACATTCATTCTCAAAGTTTAAAAAACACGTATTATCTCCCCTATTAGTAGTATGAAATGAATATCATGATACATTTCGGTATCGAATGATGTAGAAAAAAAAATTCTGGTGATAATAATAATCCCTAGTTGAGACTTCCCAAAGTTATCATCAAATTCAGTTCCATTTAGTTCATTCCTAAAATGAAAGATACATTTAATACACTGAAAACTATTTAAATGATATTTGAGAATATAATTTTTTTTTAAAAGTCCCTTTCAGTTTTCGGCCAAGTGCATTCAGAAGTTTCGGTTTCAAAAACACGTATTATCTCCCCTATTAGTAGTATGAAATGAATATCATGATACATTTCGGTATCGAATGATGTAGAAAAAAAAATTCTGGTGATAATAATAATCCCTAGTTGAGACTTCCCAAAGTTATCATCAAATTCAGTTCCATTTAGTTCATTCCTAAAATGAAAGATACATTTAATACACTGAAAACTATTTAAATGATATTTGAGAATATAACTTCTACAAAACTTTTTGCTGAAATTGTGATGCCAATAATATATTTTATCAGAAACACATTTTTCTGTAATCTTTTGGCCCCAAATTGACACCATACAGTTATATAATATATGTACAACATTGTCTTTTAGAGCTTCCCAGACAAATCGTTTATTTTGGGTATATTATAATCACTGTTTCTGAAACCCGGGTTACATCCAATGAATTCTACAGATCAATAATGCATATGTATATTATAGGTTATCGGCCAAGGATCAGGATGTTGAGAGACTGCAGAGAGAATTGGAGAAGGAAGTGCAACAGCAACAGGTGAGAGTGCTGAGAAATAACAGATGCCAGAGAAACAACTGTAAGGATATGACAAGCTATATGATATTCATTTTACCTTGATTAAAATAATTTGTCTCTTTTTCCCCAAAGCAAACTGTTTCAGCAGCTCCCAGCCAGGAATTATTAACAGCGTAAGAGTCACATTTTTTAAATTACAATATATGTTGATGATCTCAAACATGTTCCAGTATAATAGAGGCTTATCACACTGACATAATACACACTTTCTGTTCTGTGCCTGTCCTCAGGCTGGCAGAGAAGGACAAGCGGCTATCTGAACTTCAGGAAGAACTGCGTGAGTTGAGGGAATCGGTGGAGCTTCATCGTAAGAAGAACAACGTAAGTTGAGCGGGGTTGAGTCTTTTTGCTGAGCAGCTTTTCTTGTCTAATGCACATGCTGATGAGTATGTAAAGCAGGTGACTTTAATTTGAATGGCAGTTCTGTAGTCTACTGACCAGATACAGTGCATCCCTGAACCTTGTTGCATTTGTGATTATGACCTGCAAAGAAATATAGTTCCAGTTTCTGCGTCAGAGGTACACTGTGTAATTTAACCCCATAGGAAATTAAAAATACTTTTGAAATATTTTAATATGTATAATATTATTTAAAATGTACTCTAAAGTGTACCATATTTTCCAGAAGGTCACAATCAGAAACATATTGTCACTTATATTCAGGGGCGTACTGGGGCAAAAAAGTGGCCCATCACACCCGGTCTGCAACACACCTCACCATAAACCCACCAGCTCATTATGCACAGAGCAATTTTAAACACCACTTACTAACATATAGATGCTATTTATACAGAAATAAAAATTATATTTTTTTTTTTATTGAAATGCTTATCATAATGAATAACTGGCATACTTATTATATATTAATATAATTAGTCTTTCCTGCTGCACTTTTTTTTTTTTTTTTACACAAATTTTTAATTCTCTTTTCCATACACTGAAGTTTAATATCAATAAGTTTAATACCTACCATAAAATCAGTCCATATACAATGCTATGGTCTAGAAGACTTAGAATGTAGTGCAGAATGTGGACTGTTTTATAGTGCCTTTCTAGTGGTTATAGTATGTCTTTTCAGGAGCTTGACATATGTCATTTTATGGAATAGAGCTCAAATTGTGGAAAAGAGTTACAAAATTATATTTAAAAAATTAGCATAGCATATTAAAATGATTTCCGAAGGATCATGTGACACTTAAGGGTGGAGTAATGATGCTGAAAAGTCAGCTTTGATCACAGAAATAAATTAACATTTTACAGTATATTCACATAGAAAACAGCTATTGAAAATTTTATTATTATTTCTTAATATTTGTGGTTTTACTGTATTTTTGATTAAATAAATGTGTTAATATTTCTTTGTGCATTGTGTGACGAATAACGTAAAAGGCATTCAAATCTGAGAAATTCGAAGAGGTCAGCAGTAATTTACATCCCTGGAAATTAATCTCCGTCGTTTAACATTTTTTAATCGTTAACAGTCGGGAAATATTGCTGTATTGACTCGTCTTGTTCAGCTGTTTATCTTACCTCGGCTCGCATTCAAGTGCTGCTCGGTTTCTGTGAACAGTAAATCCTGCATCCTTCGATTTGATTGGATATCTCAAACATTTTGACATTGACGAGCACTTTTAGACCACTGACACTGATCAGGCTAAATAGATTAGAGTTTTGCCTCAAGTGGGCCGCACGGGCCATTAATCTGGGATGACGGAAGGATATAGGCTACGTAATTTTACTATAATTCATATATATTTACGTAGCAATGGGCAGGCCCACATTGTCCAGCGGCCCACTGGGAAAATGCCCGGTGCTCCAGATGGCCAGTCCGCCCCTGCTTATATTCCAAAGTGACTTGAATAATGCAATTAATGTCAAGCACGCAAAGTACACGCATGTATATATGCACACACACACAGCATTGCCTAACTTGACATTGCAATCAATGTCTGCTTGGTTTGCTGCTCGCCTGATTACAAATGTAATATTTCCTAAATCCTTCCTAAATTCTCAGTCGTCTCACCATCAGTCTTTTTTGCAAGTAAATGACCGTCTTTTTTGGTCTTTTTTTTTTTTCCGGTAAATGACAATAAATGTTGGTCAGCGTAAAAAGAAAATGCAACTTATACACTACTGCAACTTTTTTTTCTTTTTGTTTTCTCCTATCTTAGTGCTTTTGTCCCTGTGTGACTTTTTCCTGGAAAGTACAGTACACTTAAATAAGATTGTAATGTCAGTGACCTAAAAAAACTGCTTGATACATTGATACATTGTCCCCACATTGTCAGACACTTTTTGTTGAAGAAAAAATTGGATCAGCTAATAGGGTTTTTCCTAAATTGGTAACTTTTGCTTTTGTGATGCTACATCCACACCAATAGGTGTCAGTGTAAAGTCTGAGACCACTCTCGTATCTGCCACACAAACAAAATGACCAAATACACCTTCAAGAAATATAATTGTTTGTCTTAATAAAATACTATATACAAAATTCCAGACCAACGCTGATATCGGTATGAAAAAAAAACATTGAGAAGAATTGGAATGTCAGTCCTTTCTTAACTAGAGGCATTAGCAAACATCGATGGGGGCCATCAAGATGACTTAAAATTATTTAAATTTAAAACAAAATAAGCTAAAATGAATTAAAATAAGAAATATCATCTTTTTTTGGTTATCACCTCAATAACTTTTTTTTTTCCTTTGAAGAAATAGGGTTTCCATCCAATGTCTTGAATATGAGGAATTGTAGAAATTGAGTAAAAATTCTTATCCAATAAATCATGAACAACTGGAAAAGTCATTGGAAAAGCCATTGAGTCAAAAAGGTTGCAAACTACTGGTTAAGATGGTCTAGAAAGGCTTGTTTACAACAGCTCAATACAGTTTTGTTTTATTTTATTTAGATATTTTTATTTCATTTTATTTTGTTTGTTTATTTTAGGTTTGATATGATTGGCATTTTCCTCCGCTTTTTAGCTGAACATTCATCATGGTACATTTTCATTTTCTTTTCTTTTTTCTTTTTTTTTGCCTTGGTTGGGCCTTGGAACTGTATACATGGTTCTATACATGAATGGGACAATCATTTGTTTGGCAAGAGTTTAGGCTGAACTGAAAGTGGTGTTTCTCTGAAACTGACTAGGAGCTACGGGAGAAAAACTGGAGCGCTATGGAGGCGCTGTCAGCCACCGAGACCATACTTCAGGGAAAACTCACCAAGAGCGCCAAGGTTCGCACCACAACTCCCAAACTACTACACTCTAGAGTCAAATCAAAGCATCTCCAATAAGCCATTTATTGACCAGTGAAGTTCTCATTCCTAATTAACTTCCTCATGACTGGCTGCATACTCATTTCATAACTCTGTTCAGCTGCATGCGCTATGTTGAATGCTGAGAGCTGTAAAAAGCTTGTAACTTGCAGACGGATGGCAAATATGCTTTGAAATTCAACCAGAAATTTTGGCTGAATCTTGCTGTTTTTTTCCCGCCTAATTTTTCCATTGTGTGTGTTTTAATTGTTTTAAACAAAAACACCTGAAATGAGTCTGCAGCTATTTTTATATTTTTTTTTATTAGATTAGGAATCATTTTATGCCCAATGTTTCATTAGATCATCCATCAATGACATCCTGTCATTTGACCTTGATTTCTTCTTTCCAAGCATGCGGATCACCACCTGATTCCCATTATTCTGCACCAATTTATATCTTATCACAATCTATTTATGTCATGACAAAAGCAAAATCAGAAAGAAAATGATCAAATCCGATGGCACACGGAATGACTTTCTCAAAGATGTACATCTTGTTCTCTATTAGTTGGGTTGCATCCATCCAGGTTTTCCCCTTTCCCAACACCTTTTATGGTCTCACCATCTCTCTCCTCCTGCCAGGTGTGTAGACCAATCAGTAATCAGAAACTCCTGCCCCATGGCATCTCCTTCCACTGGGTTGGTCGGTCATCTAAATGTAGCAAGGCATTTGAGTTGACGTGTACGTCACAGCATAGAGTAACCAGTGGCTCTATAAACGGTCCTGAAGCTATAACTAACCTTGCTTACGTCATGAGTAATTCTACTGTGGCTCGGCCTGCTGTCACTTGTCAAGTGGACAGCATGTACTGTCCGGTTTTTCGACATCTGCTCTTAGTCATCTCCAGCTGTACGAATCCCGGGCCTGCACCTGCTGTACAAACTCAGCATTTGCCAGATTTCTGTGCTCTTATGTGGATCTCTTAAGTTCTGTTAAAAACTTGGTTGTTATTTGGCCTTTAAAGCCAACCTGAAATCAAAATTGACACTTTTTCTTTTATCAATGCATGTTCGAGGTCGTCTTTTGAAAAACAAACCAATTATTTATTTTGGAATGACATGTACTGATGAATTTTTCACTTGTTTAATCAAAATATGATCATTTGGTAGGCATTGTTTTAGCAATTTTATTCAATCTGGATTCATTCTGGTACACAAAGCTAACTAATCGCAATCCAATCAGTTCCCTATGGATATAGGGTTCTCCTACTTTTGTTCTCAAAGGGATAGTCATCCAAAATATTTGAAAATTGTCATCTTTTACTCACCCTCATGTTGTTTGCTCTTCTTCGGAACACAAAAGTAGATATTTTGAAGACTGTTGGTAACCAAAACCGTTTTGGCAACCACTGACTTTCATTGTATGGGGAGGTAAAAAAGAAGACTTCTCAAAATTCCACAAAAGAAATTATAAAGGTTAGGAATGACATGAGGGTTAGTAAATGATGACAGAATAGCCAGTGGTTGGCGCAACTGTTTGGCTACCAACAGTCTTCAAAATATCATCTTTTGTGTTCTGCAGAAGAACGATGACAGAAGAATGATGACAGAATTTTTTTTTTTTTTTAGCTGAGCTGTCCCTTTAAAGAGAGAGTTCACCCAAAAATGAAAATTAACCCATGATTTACGCACCCTCAAGTCATCCTAGCTGTATATGACTTTCTTCTTACAGACGAATACAATCGAGTTATATAAAAAAATGTCCTGGCTCTGCCAAGCTTTATAATGGCAGTGAATGGATTTTGTTTTGAAGTCCATAAAAGTGCATCTGTCTATCATAAAAGTGCTCCACATGGCTCTGGGGGGTTAATAAAGGACTTCTGAAGCGAAGCGGTGCATTTAAAAAAAAAAAAAAATCCTGTAATCTCTGTAATCTCTAACTGCAGTACGCGCGTTCACGAGAGACTGGCGTTCCAGCGTAGGACGCAGGTGTAATGTAAGTTCCGGTGACGAAAGCGGAAGCGCAGAGGATAGAGCAAAACAAAACATGGTTCTCGCAAGAACTAGCATATTTTCGCCGGAGTCCTACGTCATCGCAAGTCTCTCGTGAACGACAGTTAGCAGAAGTTAGAGATTACAGTTTGTAAAGTTAAATATGGATATTTTTCATACACAAATGCATGGCTTCACTTTAGAAGGCCTTTATTAACCTCCCGGAGCCGTATGGATTACTTTTATGATGGATAGATGCACTTTTATGGACTTCAAAACAGAAACAGCCATTCACTGCCATTATAAAGCTTGGCAGAGCAGGGACATTTTTTAAATATAACTCTGATTGTATTCGTCTGAAAGAAGAATGTCATATACATCTAGGATGGCTTGAGGGTGAGTAAATCATGGGCTATTTTTCATTTTTGGGTGAACTTTCCCTTTAAATATCCTGTTTTTCTTGACTATGAATAAAATGAAGTGCATTATATTTCAGAATACCCCATCTCTTAAGGCTAATAGTTGTTAGTTTCCTTTGGAAAATATGTATATATGTATAGTTAGTTACAATAGTCTGAAACTAAAATTAGATGTAGTTTATTTTATTTGTATGTGTTCATGAGAATAGAGGTTTAGAAAGAGTTGTGGTGAAAAAGTAGACTTGTATACACCAAGCAAAAACTCATTTGACAACTGCAAAACCACCATTTGTTTGTTTACATTGATTTTAAAATTCACCGACCAATAAGATATAACTTGATTAAGTCTGGGATTGGTGTTGGATGTTATCCTGGACAGAATAGTATTGTTTGTGTGAATGTATGTGAGAGTGGTTACATTTGAGTTAATAGCTTGTACAGTGCGTGCATAATTATGAATGTTGATATTCTGATCATTTTTTTTTCCCACAAAATATTTTCCCAATTCCAAACCACATCAATCTTAACTACTATTGATTTTGTATTTAATAATTTATAAATTATATAATTAAGGAAGGCTGGAAGTGGAAAACACCTTATATTCAGGTGTGCATAACTAAGCAGGTTTTATATTACAGTTAAAATGGCCCAATAAAAGAGATTTAACTCGCACTGAAAAGTCAAAAAATTATTAAATGCTCATAAGAATAATGCAATACTAGAAATTGCAACATGAAGGCATGACCAATGGAGGGCAAAATGCTCATTGGTTCAGCAGGATCATTGGGATCATTGAAGAATTAAGTGTGAAACCATCAGGAACACTTTAGTCTCCAGTGCCACCATTTTCCAGAACGGCAACCTATGGAGTCTCCAGAAGCACAAGGTGTCAGGATCTCAGAGAGTTTGACCTACACTTAATAAGAATCACAAGCTGAGGTGTTGTGAAAAGAAAACCTGCTTAATAATTATGCACACTTGAATACAAGGCGTTTTTCACTACCAGCCGTCCTTAACAATTATATATCACTTATAAATGATTATACAAAATTAATAGTAGTTAAGCTTGATGTGGTTTGGAATTGGTAAAATGTACTTGGGAAAATAAAATATGATCAGAATATCAACTTGCATAATAATTATTCACACACTGTAGTAGGAGTGAGTAAATTTGCTAAAAGCACTGGGTTTTTTTATTTCACCGTTTGGTGGGGAGCACCAGTGGTTTTATCTGATCTGGGCACAGTTGTGGTGTGGATTATGGAGTGATTTTTAATTGAACTGTGAAGTGTAATTAGATTAGGTTTTAAGCAGTTTGATTGATTGGAGCGTTTGGTGTGTTTTTGCACAGGAGCACCAGACAGTGCTGGAGTCAGCGGAGGCGGAATGCAGAACATTGCTGCACAGAATCCTGCCACACGTGCCGCTGCCCACCGACCAGGTGCCCTAACACACTACACACTACACACACGCACGCACGCACACGCAAAGCAATCTCCTTTACAGATATTGTCATATCAATGTTAGTCAAAATAATGTTTTGAGGTCAGTAAAAAAATGTCAGTGTTTTTGAAGTCTATTATGCTCACTTAAGGCAGTCGCCCCATTATGAAATTATAATAATGTCTGTACTGTACTTTATGACTGTACTGTAGAATTAAATACAGTGGTTGCCAACCTCAGTCACTGAACATTTTACCTCAGAGCGTACATTAACTGAATTAATTGAGAATCTCGCCCAAAAACATCTTCCTCCACGCAGCTGATTTCCGTATGTCCACCTTCAAATAATCTGTGGTTTGTGGCATATAATTCAGGGTATTTCCCAGCTTTTATTTCCCAGTTTTTCGTCCTCCTTTTCATTATCGTTACGCTACTCAACTCTATTAAAGTCAACTGAAGTGTCATGACCTGTTAACACCAGTAGGTGGCAGCACATGACCGTGAATGTAATCACAACAGGCAAAAGTTACATATGCTTTCGCACTGAGGTTAGTGTATGGAAAAATGGCACAACAGGGCAAAATGAAAGATTAGAAAGGGCTACTTTTATGATACATTTTTCCTATACGTTTAGACTTTATTCAAGCTGTAAAACTATGATTGTAAATCTAAATGTATCTTACAGTACAGGGTGAAGTCAGTTTGAACATTGTAATTTATAACCCCTCAACCACCCCCAATCACTAATTAACCCAACACACATCTCTATAACCTGTTCAAATCAAAAGATTTGTCCTTACCTTCAGGTCAAGAGTGCTGTCTGTTTGTTAGAAATTACAGGGGGAGTCCGTGCCTAGTTCAGTCAAGGTCCGGATGCTCTTGGAGCCCGAGGGGTTTTTAATATTCAGATTCAGATAATAGATATGAAGAGAAAATTCCTCTGAGACTTATTAAAAGATATGTCTTCGTTTTAATAATACAGTTCAGAGTAAAGAAATCTACATAACAGCAAAAAGTCTTCACCATGAGGTTCGGCCCCGATCTGTTATGGAGTCCACAATTTATTGTCTGCAATTTGCAGAGGTTACAGAGTTTTTCCTTTAGCACAGCATTATATTCCTTATTTGGTGATAGAATCTTCAAGCAAACGGCATTTATTCCTTATTTGGCTTTAAAAGCTCAACTAACCCACCTTGGATTCCTGTCACCTTTCAGATAAATATTTAATATCTCTAGGCCTTTGCTTTCCGGGCTACTTTTCAGCTAACTCTCTCGCAAAGCATGACCTCTGGGATCAGAAGATCCTTAACCTTATTTGTCAAAAATTCCAATTCACATTGACAACCTTCCTGACCAATTATTTCTTTTAGTAGTTTCATAAGTCTTTTGTTCAATCGTTCATTCTGCCTAAGCAATCGAATGATCTCTCTTCCCTTCCAGGTGATCCTCTCCTGGTTGTCCATTCTTTTTCCTTCTCTTCTTCTTCTTTTTCCTCTTCCTCTTCCTCCTCCTTTTTGTCATGTTTCTTTTACAAGTAAATAATCCATAACTTTTAGTTCACCTGATTTATCTTGGATTTCGTTTACTACTTCCAGAATTTGGGATTTATCGTGAAAGTGAACGTCAACTGTTGGATCATCAGATCCTACTTCAACATTAATGACAATTTGGGACAAATATAATGTAATTTAATAGAAAACTATGTTTGTGGCGTGGCAGGATTTTGAACCGCATCCTGAGTTGTAGCTGGCCGTCGCATACAGACGCCGAGTGGCGCCGCTGGTGTGTGTAGTACACTCATAGAAAACAATGTGTTCACATTTTAAAGACTGTGCCTTTTTTATTTTTATTTTTATTTATTTTTTCTGAAACGTACATTGCGTTTACAGTGTATTGCATTGTCGGGTGTATGATTGCAGAATCCTCTAATGTATGTTTACATTCTGATTGTGCAGAATCACCAGCAGTGGCTGCAGAAGTTTGAGACGTCCATGAGAGAGAGTCCGGCTGGAGAGGTGTCTTCTGTCCCTGCCTCAGGGGCTGGAGACTCACAGGTATAGATGCATTGTAAATCATCCAGAAACAATGTCTAATGGCAATTTATGACTCAAATGGGTGCATAAACATTTCAAGCACTTGATGAAGACTTCAAGTTTTTTTTTTCTTGTCAGGCTTTAGCAGAAAAGTTGAAGGAGGCTGAGGAGGCTCAGAAAGTTTTACAGAAAGATTGTGAGACGTACAAGAAAGTGCTAGCAGAGACGGTGAGCTGTGTTCATGGCATCTGTTTGCAATTTAAAAAAAATAAAATAGGTGACACCTGACAGTGTGTTAGCAGCACAGTGAACTATGAGTGGGCTAAGGGTTGTACAGTGGTTGTGTTATTGAGGGTTTTGTTGGTGTTGGGGTCACAGGAAGGAATCCTGCAGCGGCTACAGAGCAGCGTGGAGCTGGAGGAGACGCGCTGGAGGGAGAAGTTGGAGCAGTCACAGGCTGATCTCAAAGAGGTTTGTAAAAACAAACACACTACATCAGCTTTTCTCATATGTACACCAATCCTTAGACAATTAATAGTCAGGTTTAATAAAGAAGTCTTGCAACTATAGTGGTTTAAACGTTTGCTCTGGCAATGGTTCGGTCTGATTAGTATCCTTTACTGAATGCTACAATGCTTCATATAAAAGTATTTTAGTAAATCAATTATTACATTCAGCAATTGATGCACTGTACAGTTATATATGTTATTATAATGTATAATAACACAGAGGGCTTGGCATTAACACTAGTCAAATGCAGGTGGATTTCAGCAGTGGTGTGCATTGCGTATAATTTTACTCATTCCCGCAGATGTTGTGCGCGCACATAAAGCTGCCGCCTCAGTACTAAATTGAATTCTTTTTCGCTCCTTATTGCGCTTAAACAGTCAAATACACACAAAATAATGACAAAATGATGGTTTTGGCGAGTATTCATGTAAACACAGTCAGTTACGTTTTAAGTGAACCTAAACAGTTGAGAAAGAAAACGCATGTGTAACAGTATAATGGATCCGTGCGTCGGGTCTTAAAGTGACAGCAGTCAAATATACCTGCTGTCAAATTATGAGATAATATTAAAAAATATCTATATGGCAGTTTTTCCCCATGGTATCGATTGTCAAAATTGTGGCCAGTGAAAATGCTGAGAGGCTAGTAACGGCTAATATAATTTGTTACTGTAAAACACACTAGCGTTCGAAAGTTTGGAGTCGGTATAATAATTTTTTTTATGTTTAATTTTCTTTTTCTCTTATGCTCACCAAAGTTGCATTTAATTGATCAAAAATACAGAACAAACAGCAATAAATATTATTAAAATATGTTTTATAATATTAATAAATATCTATATTTATTTATTTTTGTGACCTACTGTTTTTGTGAGATTCACCTAGTTAGGCCCCGATCAGACAGAACGCGTTTTTTGCAGTGAGAGGTGCCTTTTTTAAAATAGGTTTCTGTTGGCAGTGAGCATTTTGCGCGCTGTTTATGCACCCCGGGCACCTCGCGTTTTAACCGCCTGCTGTGCCTCACGTTTTTGAAGGAGTACTCTGAGCGCATGAAGTTTTAAAAAAAAAATCAACTCTGAGCGGAAAAGCGCCCAACGTCATCGTTTTTTTTCTATTGTCCAATCGCATGAATGGAGAGGTGGGCCTAACGTTGCGGTGACCGTTACCTTGATTAGACTGACAGCACAGCTGATTCGGGGGTTGCCTAGCAACAAAAACAAAAAAAAACCTGCAGCGCACTGCTATTTTCTAAATTAAAAGACGTCAACAAAAAAGGCAGTGCGGTGCGCCTCGCGTTTTCAAACCTGAAAAACGTGTTCTGTCTGATCGGGGCCTTAGACTGCAAAATAAAGATGTGATGCTGTTGTGTTTAGATGACTCAGAGGGTAATTGCACTGGAACAGGAAGTGGACAGACTGAGCTCAGATGGAGATGTGGAGAGTGTGAGTTTGCTTTCAGTTTGATACTACTCTTTATCAGCCTGCACCACGATACAATTTACACCTTCAATTTGAGAAACAAAATAGCTCTAAGCTGAAGAATACACATTTGAATACTGCTTTGCAATGTATATTTTATAGTTCAAGAGAGACAAACAGCACCTCGAGGCTGAACTGGAGAGAGCGGAGCGTGAGAGCGCCACCTACGTGTCAGAGGTCAGAGAGGTAAGACAAATCAAAAGCTTTATTGCATGCCTATACGTCTCTTGTTCTTTTGTGTTTTAGTTTGTTGCTTGTGGTTGTTGTTTTTAAATGTCTAACATGTTGGGTTTTAGCAGCTAAACTAAAATCTGTTTATAGCTTTCAAGGTTGGCGTCTACTTATCTATCCTCCGTTCAAACTGTCGCAGCTATCAGCGATAAACTAATTTGACATACTTCACATGACCTTTTACCGTGCGCCTTTAGCTCCGTTGTACCCTACTTTGCAAAAACCTGGTAAAAATAACTGGCAAAAAAACGTAGTATGGCCCTCCAAGTGTGACATCAACTCGCTTGGATGTTTCTCCAGGAACATGTCCTACTTGTGTCAATCTAGTAAATCCATAGCATAGACCTGCCGCGTGTTCACCAAACCCAACTGTTCATTGTTCAGTAGAACTTAAGTAAAGGTTGGAAGTCACATAGGAAGTCCCTCATTTCTTGTATCAAATCCAGACACCATCCTCCGAAACCCCCTCCTAGCTTTTCAGCCCCGCTCATTCCTCAAATATCTCAAACTTCATTGCAGCTCAAAGATCTCTTGACCGAGTTGCAAAGCAAACTCGACGGCTCGTACACTGAGGCCGTCAGGCAGAATGAGGAGTTGAATTTGGTAAGCCGTCCTCCTGGTTAAACTGAAGTAGCTTTCCCTTTCTGCTCTTGAGCTCACATGGGTGGGGGCACTTGCTTCAAGAGACTGGAATTTATGGCAAGGAGTTGCTGTCTGTTATCTCTAATTTCTAAACATTTATTCTGCTGTAAATTAGAATTCTTAAAAGAACCCAATAATGACACTCCAGTAATGAAAAACCGGCATCATAAATCATTTAACAAATGCCATTCTTTAAAAAGATTAAGTCCCTATCATATGAAACATTAGAGATGACGGATACACCTTGCCAAGGTTATGATGTGTTAATCTGTCATCTAATACCTCACTCTGTTTACTCTGCTGTCATAGTTTGACTTACTGCCACCTTTGCTTAAAACTTGGAACTGCAGGCACAAGCACACACATTCCTCACTGCTCAGCTCTTGTCTGTTACACACACTACGGTTCAAAAGTTTGGGGTCAGTAAGATCATTTTAATACTTTTATTCAGCAGCAGTGCATTAAATTGATCAAAAGTGACAGACGTTTACAAACGTCTTTTGAACTTTCTCTTCAAAGAAACCTGATAAAATGTATCAGTTTCCACAAAATATTAAGCAGCACAACGGTCTTCATAATAATAATAAATGTTTCTTGAGCAGCAAATTTAGAAAGATTTCTTAAAGATCATGTGACACTGAAGACTGGAGTAATGATGGTGAAAATTCAGCTTTGATCACAGGAATAAATTACATTTTAAAATATATTAAAATAGAAAATTGTAGCAATATTTCACAGTATTGTTTTACTGTATTTTTAGTATTTTTGATCAAATAAATGCAGCTTTGGTGAGCAAAAGAGAATTATTCCTCAAAAGAAATGTTAAAATCATATCGACCGTAAACTTTTGAATGGTAGTTTGGTGTTTTGTTTTTATTCTTGTGTATAATGTTTGTCCATTGTCTGTTCTTTTTTTTAATTCTCTGAACTAGTGTCAAATCCTTGTTTGTGTTTTTTAACATTTAGACATCACCTGCTTCACCTATTTATAAAGGAAACTTACATTTACAGTTTAAATGTCCATTTCCATGTCAGTTTACACTTGAATAAACTATTAGAGTGTTGTAACCAAAACTTTAATACAAACATTCATGTGTTAGACAATTTTTTAATTAGTTACCTCACGTTTTCTACACCGTTAACAGTATTTCTTAAATGGATAGTTCTCTTCAAATTCAAATGTCATTTATTTACCTATATCATTCCAAACCTGTATCATTTTCTTTCTTCTGTGGAGCACCAAAGGAGATGTTTAGCAGAATGTCCGAGCTGCTCTCTTTCATACAATGAAAGTGAATGGGGACTTTCAAGTGGATTTTTGGCCTTTTAGGCTTTCCAGCTCAAAAGGCCTCATAAAGTATCATTAAAATAGTCTGTTCTATTAATGTGCCGTATAACAGATAACTTTGTGTTAGGAACAAACTGAAATTTAAGACATTATTTGCTGAAAATCTTCCCTGACAGCTGTGTTCAGCTTTTATTGTATGGAAAAGAGCAGCTTGGACAATCTGCTGTAAATATGTCCTTTTGTGTTCCTCAGAAGAAAGTAATTTTATAAAGGTTTTAAAAGAGTTGATGGTGAGTGATTTTGATTTTCATATTTTGGTGAACTATCCCTTTACGAGCTCCATTTTTGACTTATGCATATGTCAGTAAAGTGATTTTTGACTTGGGTTTTTATCCAGCTTAAGACTCAGCTGACTGAGACGTTGTGTAGGCTCGAGGTGGAGGAGACCGAGCGACAGAAAGTGGCTGGAGACCTTTATAAGGTAAAGCTTTGATGCAGGATGGATGCTTTCTCTAAATTAAATGGTTAAGAAGCTTGTTTGCTATCAAGTTATTTCCTTTCCCTCATTGTATGTTGTGTATCCTGATCAGGCCCAGCAGTCTCTGGAGCTGATTCAGGCAGAGATTGTTAAAGAAGCAGGCCAAGCTGACCTGATAGAGACCAGCAGCCTCACGCAAACGGTAAGAACTTTGTTAGGTTTTAAGTGATTTAAAACAATAATTATAAAACAATATACTATTTAACATAAAGTCCACAGATATGTGGACACTTTCTGGTTGTCCGATGTTAGTGGGATAAACTACACCTGTGGTTAATCTACTAGGAGACCTGTGTGGAGAACAGACTTCATACAGTTGTGCTAATTTTAAGCATAAAATGCAGCTGATTTCCTATAGGTTTGCATACACCTTAAAATAAAATATTGAGCTACAGTAGCTCGTCTGTTCGATCGGACAACACAGGTCAGCCTTCACTCCCCACGTGCATCAGTGAGCCTTGGCCCACTTTTGATAGATACTGACCACTGCAGACCGGGAACACCCCACAAGAGCTGCAGTTTTGGAGATGCTCTGACCCAGTCGTCTAGTCATCACAATTTGGCCCTTGTCAAACTCGCTCAAATCCTTACGCTTGCCCATTTTTCCTGCTTCTAGCACATCAACTTTGAGGACAAAATGTTCACTTGCTGCCTAATATATCCCACCCAATTAAAATAATAATTTTTATTTAAGTATAAAGTATTTAAACCTAAAATTCAATGAAATTGAGAAGAATGTATATAGCAAATTATAATTTCTTGCACTAAATAAATAACCATCCTGATTGTTACTGTTGCCTTCTTGAGTATCAGTGAATACAGCAGAACTTTACATTGATGAAAATGACATTGGACTAGTTGATTGCAAAATGGCTGAGAAAAGTGAAGTTCGATCTGAATTAAAAACCTGATTTGATCTTCTGTATTATGAAAGCATGGTCGTTGAGTTTAGGCTTTGAAAATTGTGAAATTTTACAAATGTATGCCTGACATTTTTTTTTGACATGTTCTTAGGAGGAGCTTGACCGTAAGGAGAAGATGACTGCAGGGTTGAATCAGACAGTACAGGAACTACAGGAACTACTTCAGTCTGTCAACAGACAGCTTACCAAGGGACATGAAAGGGTAGGGTCTATTTTATTATTATTATTATTATTATTATTATTATTATTATTATTATTATTAATATTATTATTATTTTTTTTTTTTTTTTTTTTTTTTTTTTTACTACATATATAAATGACTAACCATAAACCGTTGGTTTTCATTAATGAACACTTAAACATAAACGCTCAATGGACTTGTAGGTACACTATGTAACTTTTGGTTCTCTAATAAATCTGCATGCATTTTGCAGAAGAACATTGTTTAGGTTGAGCTTCGGCTCTGCGTCACTGCGGAAATGTTTTTTTCTCAGAACTAAAAAAAAAAAGAGAGGGAGATTATCCTACTGCTCATTAAATATTCACTACTAGGCTTAGGAGATATAACCAGTTTAGATGAAAAGGATCTCAAAGTGACCAGCTTAAGCTATTACTGTAGCTTTTCCCATTAATAGACACGATACTTCCTTGAAAATAAATTCCAGCACAGTGCTACAACAACCATAATGAAATGACCCTTCACAATAGATAATGCTTTACAATCAACTCTGTTAGTTGATATGGCAATTGATCTGTTCAATAAAAACATCTCTGCGTCGCTTTTACAACATTTCAAATCCCTCAGTTCTCGCCATCTCCAAAAAAAGAAAATTCAAAATTCTTTGTCGCGTTGCCAGAAGACTCTCCTTAAGGCGTTTGTTTAAAATGGGTGATTATCCAGAGGCTCTACATTTATCATGTGTCATGTCAAACTTTCTCGCTCATTGTGACAACAAACCACACCATACACGTGTCAAAATAGATAAAATATAAACATTTATAATAGGCTTACCTTAGGTTATGTTTAGACTGCAGGCAAATGTGGCCTAAATAAAAAAAAAAATTTCAATCATATGTGACTCGGGTCTGTTTTTGTCATAACGGTGTGAACAGCACAAACAACATGGAATCTGATCTTTTCAATTCTGATTTGGGCCACTTCCATACATGGTCCTAAATCAGATACAGGTTTGAAGTTTTGCAATGCAACCTCAGTCTGAACAGTCATATGACTGTTACGTCACTCCAAATCAACATTCATCACAATTCTGCGCTGATAGGAGTCACTCCACAGATTTTACATACTGGTTGTGCTTTGGTCACTCAGTGAATATGGAAGATGGCAGTGAAGTTAGTCAGTGGAGGGATGGTGAGCTGGTAATACTCATAAGTATTATGGTAACAGCTCTATACAAGCAAAACTTGGAAAACTGCACAAGAAAAATCTTTTTCTCCTTATCGTCTGCATCTTCCTTATCGCCTGCACAACAAGTTCACTGGCTTCAGCGGCACATCACCTTAAAAATGAACGCTTATACACTGACTTCAGTAACCTCCGTGTTTACTTGCATATGACAGCGTGCTGCGTCACATCTTTGTTATTGCTCTTTTGCGCATGCGGAGCAATAAATCATAATTGAGCACTAAGGCTTGCAGTGTTTGTCAAGGTAAGACAAAAACACATTTTGGAAGAAGGATTGATGTATTGACTCATTATTTATATTTTGTTAATTTTGAACAAAAAAATGCACAGTTAAATTAAACTTTATTCTAGTATTGTGCCTCTCAGATCAGTTCACTGTAGTTAAATAGCATATCAAAATTACGACATACCACTACTACACATTTTAAAACATTTTACACTTGGCTTTTTCTGGCATATTACATTTAATATAAAACTTTTTTGTTTTTTATTTAATGTTTACATTAAATAAACATTTACAGAAATGACAGAAAATTAATTTAGGATCTGATTACTGTAAATTCATTGAGCATTCTGTTTCTCCCATTTATGGTAAACGAGTGTCTTATTCACTTTTTGTTTCAGGATGATGAGGATAAATTATACTCTAATTATAAACTGTAATGAAATGGAGGAAGACTTCAGTGTGCTCTCATAAAGCCACATAACATCAAACCAGTGTAACCCACCGTCAGATTCCAGCCCTGTTTACTACACCTGATCTACTACGTGATCTCCAGTTAAAGCAACCCACAATCCCTACACACTCCAACCTGGGGTCCCGTTCTCCCAGAAGGGTGCTGACAGACCCTGACGACGTGCACTCAATGAACCGGATCCTTTCTCATGCTGTGTCCGCTCCTCTACCATGGCATTCCTCATATTCAGTAGACTTAAAGAGTAAAAGCATCTGATAGATGAGGCGGTTAGACTCGGTTTCATTTGACCCTTTTCCAGTCCGAATACTTTGAATACTACTTTTTGTTAGCTCTCTTTGACCAGAGAGGTTTTTATCCTTTCGTATAAAGAACATTTGAGGATATTTGTGTTGTTTTAAATATAAAATAACTGTTAGGATCTACTGACTCTCACTATGTGTTTTCAGCTCTTGTTTTGAAACCCTAAACTCAGAGGCACATGCAAGAGATCCGTTTAAACCAATAAATGCTTTTCCTGACTAATGCTGAATTTAGTATTTGTTTTCCTGGGGGTCTGTTGTGATGAGGAACATATTATGGTATCATTGGTAAAAGACGGGTTAAGTCAGTTGCAAGCGAATTCTTAAAGTGCTGCTCAGACAGACGCATCCTTCTCATCTGTTATCATCACACTCTATACTGTTGCTAATTTCATTAACACTGATATTTCCTTTTTTGTAAAACAGGTGACCAGTAATAAAAGGGATGCTTGATTTAAAAAAAAAAATGCAGTGTGTTTTGTATTATGACAATGAGTCGTGTCTTGGAAAGCTACAGTTTTAAAAGGAAAACAGCAAAGAAATTAAAATGTTTATTTTAAAGGGAACATATCATGAAAATCTGACTTTTTCCGTGTTTAGGTCCCGGGTGCATCTTGAATGTATACAGGTGCTGGTCATATAATTAGAATATCATCAAAAAGTTTATTTCACTAATTCCATTCAAAAAGTGAAACTTGTATATTACATTCATTCATTACACACAGACTGATATATTTCAAATGTTTATTTCTTTTAATTTTGATTATAACTGACAACTAAGGATAATCCCAAATTCAGTATCTCAGAAATACAAAGAAAGGATTTTTAGACATCTTGGCCAACTGAAAAGTATGAACATGAAAAGTATGAGCATGTATAGCACTCAATACTTAGTTGGGGCTCTTTTTGCCTGAATTACTGCAGCAATGCGGCGTGGCATGGAGTCGATCAGTCTGTGGCACTGCTCAGGTGTTATGAAAGCCCAGGTTGCTCTGATAGTGGCCTTCAGCTCTTCTGCATTGTTGGGTCTGGCATATCGCATCTTCCTCTTCATAATACCCCATAGATTTTCTATGGGGTTAAGGTCAGGTGAGTTTGCTGGCCAATTAAGAACAGGGATACCATGGTCCTTAAACCAGGTACTGGTTGCTTTGGCACTGTGTGCAGGTGCCAAGTCCTGTTGGAAAATGAAAACACAGTGGACCAACACCAGCAGATGACATGGCACCGCAAACCATCACTGACTGTGGAAACTTTACACTGGACCTCAAGCAACGTGGATTGTGTGCCTCTCCTCTCTTCCTCCAGACTCTGGGACCCTGATTTGAAATGCAAAATTTACTTTCATCAGAGAACATAACTTTGGACCACTCAGCAGCAGTCCTGTCCTTTTTGTCTTTAGCCCAGGCGAGACGCTTCTGACGCTGTCTGTTGTTCAAGAGTGGCTTGACACAAGGAATGCGACAGCTGAAACCCATGTCTTGCATACGTCTGTGCGTAGTGGTTCTTGAAGCACTGACTCCAGCTGCAGTCCACTCTTTGTGAATCTCCCCCACATTTTTGAATGCGTTTTGTTTCACAATCCTCTCCAGGGTGCGGTTATCACTATTGCTTGTACACTTTCTTTCTACCACATCTTTTCCTTCCCTTCGCCTCTCTTAATGTGCTTGTACACAGAGCTCTGTGAACAGCCAGCCTCTTTTGCAATGACCTTTTGTGTCTTGCTCTCCTTGTGCAAGGTGTCAATGGTCGTCTTTTGGACAACTGTCAAGTCAGCAGTCTTCCCCATGATTGTGTAGCCAACAGAATTAGACTGAGAGACCATTTAAAGGCCTTTGCAGGTGTTTTGACTTAATTAGCTGATTAGAGTGTGGCACCAGGTGTCTTCAATATTGAACCTTTTCACAATTCTAATTTTCTGAGATACTGAATTTGGGATTTTCCTTAGTTGTCAGTTATAATCATCAATATTAAAAGAAATAAACATTTGAAATATATCAGTCTGTGTGTAACAAATGAGTATAATATACAAGTTTCACTTTTTGAATGGAATTAGTGAAATAAATAAACTTTTTGATGATATTCTAATTATATGACCAGCACCTGTATTATGACTAGTCAAAATAATTGTAGATATCTTCAATGCATATTACGACTAGTCGTAATTGGAATTAAAATATTTACATTGTGATTAGGACTAGTCAGATTTGCAGAATAGATATCTGGAATTTTGACTAGTTAAAACTAAGTTATGACTAGTACATCCAGGGGTATTTAATGCAAATACAGCTTGCCATATACACATCCGCCATTGCTGCCCTGACGAGAACGTCTCCCAAGCGTTGTAGGTGTTGTGTAGCTGGATGTATTAATCAACATAGCTCTCTCTATTTACTCCCGAAATCTGAGCCGCTGAAGACGAGGTGGATTAATTTTGTTTTCTTAGAAAATGCTCACTCAACTCTACCGAAATTCGTTTGTCTGCTCGAATTATTTTACACCGGACTGCTTTGCGAATGAAGGTCAGTATAAAGCAGGTTTTGCACAAAAGTTGCTCCTGAAGGATGCAAGTAAGCAGTGCCAACTGTTCGTGATTCAGCTACACCTCCAGAAGTAAGTATCACGCGTTTGTTTTCCAAATTGCATTTGAATTTGTCAAGCTCATAATCACGTGGGACTTATAAAGTTTGTGATGGCATGCGATGGCACCATGAGAGCAGCTATGTTGTTATTTTGTATCGCGCCTTGCTCCCCGTCTGTGTAATTCATAAATGCTCATTTATTATGCACAGTACAATCAGATTACTGACTTTTAAATCGAGTATGTTTTCTGTAAAGATATCAGGCTTGTACTAATAGTGGAATGTTTATTTGCAAATGCCAGCACATCAGAACAGAGCAGCCAAACAAGAACTATTGCAAGAACTGAAGCAAAACTGCTCGTCTTAAAAAGGGGGCGGGAGCAGCAGTTCATGCATTTGCATTTAAGGGACACACAAAAACGGACGAGGCTGACTCCAGCTCCAGCTTCGCCGAACTATCCGTTCCACCTTAAAAATGTTGGATGGTTGTTAAATGAAAACGCGCCGACTTTTTGGGACTTTAGTTTATTCACTGTATCCCCCAGAGTTAGATAAGTCCATACATACCATTTTTATCTCCGTGCGTGCCATAACTCTCTGACGCACCCACCGCTAGCCTAGCTTAGCACAAAGACTGGAGGTAAACGGCTCCAGCTAGCCTACTGCTCTATACGTGACAACATAACGCAACATTTTCCTATTTACATGTTGTGATGTGTATAGTTACATCGTGTACTAAGACCGACGGAAAATTAAAAGTTGCAATTTTCTAGAACGATATGGCTAGGTACTATACTCTCATTCCTGCGTAATAATCCAGGAACTTTGCTGCCATACCATGGGTGCAGTGGCGCAATGATATTTAGTTAATGATATCTTAACTCTGGGGGGTGCAGTGAATAAGCTAAAGTCCCCAAAAGTCTGTGTGTTCCTTTAACCCCGCTCCTCATTGCTTTTGGCTTTGTTTTTTTAAAGGAACAGTAGTACCAGAAATTGGTTGAGAGGTTGTGAATTGGGCAGCATTTTCATTAAACAGTAAAAATATATGCTCCTGTTATATGGTCTTTATTAAAGGTGTACGCTACGTGGCAAATTCACTTTTGTATTTAATCTCTATTTCTTACTAAATGTCTTGTCTTTTTAAAAGTATGGAGAAACATGTCTGAAACTGAGATTTAATGTTATGTACTTCATTCTAACAGGTTGCATATATATAATGTATGTGTATGTATAGATATAGATAGATAGTTGTAACGTAGGAAATCAGAAAATGTTGTAACGTAGGATATCTTTAGAAAATGAATTTATCTATACCTCTACGTTGTGTTTTTTTTCTGAGAACTTGTGAAATGATAAATTAATGACACCCCCATTTGCTTTGTCGGCTCATATAGTTGCATGGAGGTGCATGTTCTGGGGATCATATTTCAACAAAAACACATCAGAAAATGTTGTAATGCAGAATTTCTTTAGAGAATGAATATATACCTCTACTTTGTTTTTTTTTTTGTTTTTTTGAGAACTTGTGAAATAATAAATTAATGACACCCCCATGCTTTGTTGGCACATACAGTTGAATGCAGGTTCATGTTCTGGGGGTCATATTTCAACAATAACACATCAGAAAATGTTGTAATGCAGAATTTCTCTAGAGAATGAATATGTCTATACCTCTATGTTTTGTTTTTCTTGAGAACTTGTGAAATAATAAATTAATGACACCCCCATGCTTTGTCGGCACACACAGTTGCATGGAGGTGCATGTTCTGGGGATCATATTTCAACAATTACACATCAGAAAATGTTGTAATGTAGGATTTCTTTTGAGAATTAATTTATCTATACCTCTACATGCTCGTTTTTTTTTTTTTTTTGGAGAACTTCTGAAAAAATAAAGTAATCCTCCCTCTCTCTCTCTCTCTCTCTCTCTCTCTCTCTCTCTCTCTCTCTCTCTCTCTCTCTCTCTCTCTCTCTCCATTTAACAGGAGCATATATTTTTACTGTTTCATGAAAATGCTGCCCAATTCACAACCTCATATTTCTGCTACTACTGTTCCTTTAAAAAACAAACAAAGCTAAAAGCAATGAGGGGTGGGGTTAACAACCATCCAACATTTTTAAGGTGGAACGGATAGTTCGGCGAAAAAGGAGCTGGAGTCAGCCTTGTCAAAAAATGGCGCGTTATTGCTCGCCTCCAAAAAGTGGCAATTTTAACATGCTCTAAACAATTATCTGTGGGGTGTTTTCAGCTAAAACTTCACATACACACTCTGGGGACATCAGAGAATTATTTTACATCTTGTATAAGGGGGCATAATAGGTCCTCTTTAAGTTTTGCCTAGTCAAAAATCCAATACCTATACTATAATATCTACAATTGAAATTTGACTAGTAATAAATTATTTTCAGATATCTACAAATGTATTTTAGATATCTTAAAAAAAATAATGAATTAAAGATATCTTAAATTTAATTGACTAGTCAAACACCAGTTAGAGATATATCTTAATTATTACTAGTAAAATTGTAATTTGTGATATCACTAATTAGAATTATGCCAGTACAAAATCAATTATAAATATCTTTAATTGCAATTTCTAGTCAAAACTCATTTGAAGATACCAAAAATATTTTCCAATGGAAGAATATGACGTCAAAATAGCATTGTAGATATCTTTAATGTATATTATTACTACTCCTAGTCACATTGTAGATATCTTAATTCCAATTATGACAAGTCAAAATTGCAGAATAGATAATAGAATGCTAAAATGGCTTGCCATACCGGTGCATCTACCAACCCAGAAAATGTGATAAAGGCAACCCAGTAAGTTTGTTTTGGTAAGCCTTTCTCTGCAAACATGTGAAAAAATCAGCCACTCAGATTTCTCTCCCCTTCTGATGTAGGAAGGGGATCGTATTATAATATTACCGCCCATTAATCTGCATGTTTCCACCCACAGCGCTGTCATTTTCTCAAGCCACATCGGTGTAGGTTACCATGGCAAAAGTTCGAGCAAAACATGCTAACTGTTCTGTCGTTGGCTGCACAGACGAGCACAGAACACTATTTAGAGTCCCAGCTTCAGAGGAGACAAGAGAGCAGTGGATTTATTTTATTTTTAAGGGAAATCCCCCAGAAACCGTAAGCAAAAACCTGCTTGTGTGCGGTAATCACTTCAAGCCGGAGAGCTTTCGCAACCTAGGACAATACAAAGCAGGATTTGCTTCAAAGTTGTTCCTGAACGAGGGAGCGATACCAACCGAACGAGGCAAAGCTGCAGTTAAAGAAAATGTAAGTTTTTATTTATTTAAGTTATGCTATGTGTTTCTCGGTTTCTGTCAGCTCCACTTTCCGTGTGCTTCTCTATTACTTTATGCTAGCACAAATTTTGACTTATGACTCACCCACAAAACAGCTTAGACTGTTAATGTGATGTAAGAATTGTAGATAATTTGCTGATTGCTAGCTTTTTAGATACTCTTATATGATGTTTGATGAAGATCTGGCTAGCTGCCAAGATGCAGTTAAGTTAGCTTGGATAGCCTGCAAGTTAAAAAATGAGTTTTTCTGCCCGAGCGATATTTTGGAACAAATATTAGACCATTCACATAATTTGATAGCAGTCATAAACGTTAGCCTGGTGTGTATGGCTCTGTTTGGCAAACAGGTACAATAGTGGGCGTCCATACAGGTATTGTTCATAGACTGTAAAAAAAAAAATATAGACGTAGTATCCGTGATGTCACCCGTAGGTTTCTAAAGAGCAGTTTTGAAGCGTAGTATCAACATGGAATATATATGTATGTTTATTGAAGTATGCTTTGTACTTGAGTTCTGTTCAATAAAAAAAAAAGTTTTGAAACTTGGCCTTTGCCATCTTGGCAACGCGTCATTGCACGTGTGGCGCGCCACTCCCGGATAACTGAAAAAGGGGAAAGAGGCGGGACATGGCTGGAGCTGAGGTGACGTGATGACTAACAGAGAGCAGACAAACGGCTATCCGCCTGTCACTCAAAGTGGCCACGCCCTTAATTATGCAGAACTTTAAGGCTTTATATAATGTAAACAAATGAGATATAAAAAAAAAAAAATCACCCCCCTCACAGTTGTCATGAAGGGCAAAATTAGCCGTATAGACCAAAACCACAATTTGTACCAGGCTCTAAACGTTTTTAGAACATTTCTGAGATGTTTAACACCGTAATAAATTTGTATAATTAGGTATGCAGTGTGACAAAACATGCATTGATTATTTTTTACATTGGGCTTTAGGCAAGCACATATGTGCAGTTTGCTGATGTGGCCTGCCAGACGGATCCACCAACTACCTGTTCATATGGCACATGGCTCTCTATGAAGACTCTCACACCTCCCTTCAGAAGCAGAGGTTTGCAGTTAGTTTATATGTATATGATGGCTGTTGTCATTCTTTATGGTTCAGTTGTAATAAGTTGAAATGGCTTCCGATTTCTTTTCATTTGCGATTATGACACAAATGATCAAAGGCATACAGACAGACACTGTGTCCTGCACCGATGTTGGCGTTGGCACCTCAGCTGTCAGAGCTTCAGGGCCATTACTTCCATCATGCAAGAGACCCCGCTTGGAACTGGAGGAGGAAGAGGGTGACCTTTCAGAAGGTGGCTCATCTACTATAATCGTTGAAGATCCACATGATGTCACACATGATCCTCTACACTCTGTCACTTTGACCAAATCCACAGATGTGACGTAAGTTACATATTTGTCATAATCATTTTAGGATAAAAATACTACAAATCTTTTATGTATTTCAGCTTGAGCAGGGTGGGAATTGATTATTTTTCTGTGAAATATTTTCTGTTCTGATAAAATGGAACCTTCCAGCCCGATCCACAAGATATCAACATACATTGTGTATGAGAACTGCCTACTGGAGCTATTTGTCGTATGCCCAAAGTGTCAACGAGATTTAAGGCCGAAGACAAGAACCATGGGCACATTCCTCAGAGTGGAGCAGAACTGTCCACATTGTGAGTTCTCCAGGATATGGAACAGTCAACCTATTATTGGGTCCACTCCTGCTGGGAACCTTCAGCTCACTGCAGCCATTTATATTTCAGGTGCCTCGTTCTTCAAACATGAAAAGGTAATGACAAACACTCAACTGTGTATGAAATATTTAAATGTACCAAATAATGTTGCGATATTTTATACAGATCATGGTTTAGGAGTGTGTTTATGGGAATTTTTGGGAATTTTGACCGTTCTTCTAGAAGCGCATTTGTGAGGTCAGGCACTGATGATGGACAAAGAAGGCCTGGCTCATAGTCTCCACTCTAATTCATCCCAAAGGTGTTCTATCGGGTTGAGGTCAGGACTCTGTTTAGGCCAGTCAAGTTCCTTCACACCAAACTCACTCGTCCATGTCTTTATTGACCTTGCTTTGTGCACTGGTGCGCAGTCATGTTGGAACAGGAAGAAGCCATCCCCAAACAGTTCCCACAAAGTTGGGAGCATTAAAATTGTCCAAAATGTCTTGGTATGCTGAAGCGTTAAGAGTTCCTTTCACTGGAACTAAGGGGCCAAGCCCAACCCCTGAAAAACAACCCCACACCATAAGCCCCCCTCCACCAAACTTTACACTTGGCACAATGCAGTCAGGCAAGTACCGTTCTCCTGGCAATCGCCAAACCCAGACTTGTCCATCGGATTGCCAGACAGAGAAGCGTGATTCGTCACTCCAGAGAACACGTCTCCACTGCTCTAGATTCCAGTGGCGGCGTGGTTTACCCCACTGCATCCAACACTTTGCATTGCACTTGGTGATGTAAGGCTTGGATGGAGCTGCTCGGCCATGGAAACCCATTTCATGAAGCTCTCTACGCTCTGTTCTTGAGCTAATCTGAAGGCCACACAAAGTTTGGAGATCTGTAGCTATTGACTCTGCAGAAAGTTGACGACTTCTGTGCACTGTGAGTCTCAGCATGCGCTGACCCCGCTCTGTGATTTTTATTTTTAAATTTTTTATGTGGCCTACCACTTTGTGACTGAGTTGCTGTTGTTCCCAATTGCTTCCACTTTGTTATAATAACAATTGACCGTGGAATATTTAGTGAGGAAATTTCACGAATTGACTTATTGCACAGGTGGCAACCTATCACGGTACCACGCTTGAATTCACTGAGCTCCTGAGAGCGACCCATTCTTTCACAAATGTTTGTAGAAGCAGTTTGCATGCCTAGTGCTTGATTTTACACACCTGTGGCCATGAAAGTGATTGGAACGCCTGAATTCAATGATCTGGAGGGGTGTCCCAATACTGTTGGCAATATAGTGTATATTATCCTCTTATCCTGTCTGACCTCAGATCTTCCAGGCAATGCAACTACAGCGGTACAAGTACAGCACTTTTCGAAGACTTGCCCGGAAATTTATCGAGCCTGCCATCGTGTACAGGTGGAAGACGATGCAGTACGCCACATTGGAGCAGCTTAGCCAACAACAGAATGTCATCCTAGGTGGTGACATGAGGGCTGACTCTCCAGGTTTGTAATTTTGAATGTATGTTTAATTGTATAATAATGTTTTGCTTTGGGGGTTACTAGGAAAGCAACATGTCAAGATTCGTTATATTTGTAAAAGTAACACATTTATTTTATTTTTGAAGGTCATTCTGCCAAGTACGGCAGCTACACAATGATGGACCTGAGGAACAACATGATTATTGATCTTCAACTGGTTCAGGTGAGTGGGAGGGTCAGCTGGGCAATACAAGGCATGAACTAAAAGAAATAGCAGTGCCATTGGCAGTAAGAGGGAACAGTTGGGGGGGTGTAGGGGCAGTTGGTTCTATGAAAACTGAAGGGAAAACACAGAGATGGGTAAAATTGTCATTTAATGAATTTCATTGAAGAGATGGCACTGAAATTCCTGACTGTGTTTTGCTAACATGGAAAACTGATTTTTTCCCCCCTTTTATATCAGAGCAATGAAGTCGGTGGGAGTTACCACATGGAGATGGAGGGTCTGAAGAGGAGCCTTGCTCTTTTGGAGGAACGTGGCATTACTCTGGATAGTATTGTGACAGACCGTCATCCGCAAATTCGGAAATTCCTGAAGGAGACCAGGATAAAACACTACTATGATGTCTGGCATATAGTAAAGGGTATGATATCCTTTTGTTTAGTTTTTTTATTAAGTGGAACAACAACAGTACAAGAGAGTCCCTGGTCACTTGTGAAAAGTTTGTTTGGTTGATGACATTACAAATGATCACAGACAGGTGTTTTCCTTTATAATCAAAATAAAAACATGTAATGAATGGTAATTTAAAATGTATTTTACAATATTAGACCCTTTAGTCATTAGCATTATATTCCATATACACTGTATATTTGCATTAACTGAAATACATTTTTTGTATTGTTAGGACTGTCCAAAAAGTTGGTCCTGATATCAAAGAACAAGGACTGTGACATACTGAAGAAGTGGCTTCACAGTATAAAAAACCACATGTACTGGACAGCAGCTTCATCAACATCAGGGACAGAGAGGGTGGCAAAGTGGACGTCTATCCTAAATCATATCCGAGATGTCCACATCCACGAAGACCCTGCTTTCCCCCAGTGTTTGCATGCACCACGATCATCAAGGGACAAAAGCAAATGGTTGAAAGCAGGTGCGTTTGCCCAATTACTAGTTGAAATGTAAAGATTGTGTGGACCCTTTTCATACATACTATATACACTATCACAATTTCCCCAAATTCTTCCTGGTACTGCATGTAGTTTTTTAGATGATGGGAAAGTTTTTAACCAGTACCACTTACTCGAATGTACAGTGATTCTGTGTTCAACACATTTTGAAACTCATTTAATCTGTGGTATTACTTATTTATGTTTTCATAGGAACTGAGGCCTTCTGCAAATTAGAGAAAGCCTTGACCAATAAGAGGATTTTAAAAGATGTGGAGAAGATGAGCCCTCACCACCAGACCTCGTCGCTGGAGGCTTTTCATAGAGCGATACTACGTTTTGCACCTAAGAACGTGGTATTTCCTTTTCTTGGAATGTTGTGCAGGTACATACACCATCATTGTTGCCGTACTGAAATGAATTAAATTCATACATTGTATTCAAGAGTTACACTTCATACACTTCATAGACTCTACCTGGCTGCCACGCACTTCAACGAAAATGCTGGGCGTCCCCAAGCAACATCTTCAACTGGAGAGCTGCTATACAGAGTAAACTTCCACAAGTCGAAGAAGGGAGAATGTACCGTGATGCCAGTGAAAGTAGATCCAACGTACGGTAAGTTTTACAAGCTTTTATTGTAAAAACCACACCAAGCCAAGAAAACTTAGAGATATGTGAAAAATATAATATAAAATGCACTGTATTTAAATGTCTTCCATAATAAATATATAAATACAAAATGTTAGAACATGTATAAATAATAAAAAGCAAGTGAAAACAAACATGCAAAAGGCCTACTAGGGTATTGATCAATTGCAAGAAGTATGCAGTCACTGTTTCTTTTCTTCTTTTTTGGAATTACAGATTATGTGGATGAACTTATGGACCTCATCTTTGAGAAGGTGATTGAAGACCCTGTTACATATGAGGCCGAGGTGCAGAAGATCCACATCCCTGATGATCTCTCTGCCCAATTTGAAAAACCAGACAAGATAGAAGTGATAGCCAGCTATGTGTCACGGTTCAATCAGGGGCTGGTCTGAATCCTACATACATTCCCTGAGCGTCTGTGAACTCCCGTCGTATACGGAGAACTACGCATAAGGGAATAACCACTCTGATTCTCCGGCCCAGGAAGCCCCAAACCCAGCTTACGGCTGAGCACAGAGAAGAGAGAATCAGGACTGCTGGTTTGTTCAATTCTAACCTTGTTTAAAAAATGCAATACTTGCTATACAAGTCTTTTAGACAAATAAATTTATTTTTTAATAGATGGTTTTGTGTCCTTTCAGTGTTTCATATACATGTTAACATTCATAAACGTGTAAGATGATGAGTGAAACATAATAAAAATAGCAAAGTAAAATTAAAGCTGCAAGCAGCGAGGAAAGGGCCCTCGCACCTGGGGCCACCGCCACCCGGTGGCCTCAGGAAAACAGTGAATAGTGAGCGACATGCATTTAAGCGGGTAAATATAGGAGAAATATGGCAAAGTCATTCTGATGTGCCACACTTCCTGCTACCAGCTGGTGGCGCTTTGACTATAACGGAATTTTGCCATGTATTTAGGTCAGGACTATCAAACATGTGAAGTTTAGGACAGATAAGACATTGTATGCCTGAGTTACAACAACTTCCTGTTTCGTGGCGTTAATCGCATACATTAGCACTTAACCACGTGTTGCATGATTTAACGTGTTCCTAGCATGTTTGGGACTTGATGGAATATTTAAATGGAATATTTAAATATTTGATGGAATATTTAAATATTTAAATGTGCTTCTGGGAGTGAATTACAGTATTACAATAGCATGCTATTTCCTGTTTCCACTAGGTGGCGCTATGACTAACTAAATATTGGCATGTAGATGTCTTCGTGTGACGTATGGGGCAGATCGGATATTGTATGCCTGACTTGCAACAGCTTCCTCTTTCATGGCGAAACATCAGACTTTGTCAGGCCGCCACAGACACGCCCTTCAGGGAAAACTCAAGATCTTCGCAATTTGAGTTCGTTAAAGTACATCTGGAAATGGCAAAATTTAAAAAAGAAAATTGCAAAGGAAATTCAAAATATCTATTCAAAATTGGTTTTTTAGATTTTGCACCAGGAGACTTTTTTTGTAGGTATTGGGCTTTTACATGCGTGTACCGAATTTCATACTTGTATGTTAAACGTAGTGTGAGGGGCACTTCGTTGAAAATTTGTAGGTGGCACTATTGAGACATTTTGCCACACCTAATTCTGAAACCCATATCAGATGTAAATTTTCACCACTTCTGATGCCTGTGCAAAGTTTTATGAGTTTTCGAGCATGTTTAGGCCCTCAAAAATGCGATTCATTTCGGAGAAGAAGAATAATTGATTGAGCAATTACAATGGGGTCCTCACACCATCTGTGCTCGGGCCCTAATAAAAGAGCAAACTAAGTAATGTTGAATTTTCTTTCTTACTCCTATTGGTATTGAATAAACAACTGGCAATTTATATACAGGGACAGCTGTATTCCTTAGATGTAAAGGCCCATAGTCCGCTCTGAAGATGTTTTATGCATTCTGCAGGGAGAATACATTCAAACATACAGGCCAAGGGTGGCCCACCATACATGCTGGAGGATTCTCAATTTGTTCTAGTCTTCTTATAACCTAGACATGCAGAACGAGTAAGGAACATGAACTACAGAAAAGATTACGACTGCATAAAGTTTCAACAAGAATTCATAGTACCTGTGGTATCTCCCTGCAGCACACATTGAAGCAACTCATAATGTAATAACTGCACATAATGTAATACAATCTTGAGCTCATAATGTAATAACAATTTGTACATTGAGAAAATTATTACATTATAAACTCACCAAAACCATGTCATATTTTCATTATTGTAATAGCTTTTTAAAAAAAAAAAAAATTTGTATTAGTAAAAAAATATAGTACATTTAAAAAAAATCTTAAGCCAATCTTAAACTACATGCGAAATGCAACATTTAAATATTCATGCAATTATTATTATAAAGATTTTATTACGTTTTGAGAAAATTACATTATGAACATTTTATTACAATAATAATGTAATGCGTATTACATTATGTGCAGTTTTTACATTGTTAAGTTACTACATTATGAGATGTTTGGTTTTGAGTTTGTAGTTTTGAGAAAATTTTATTTATTTATTATTTTGAGAAAATTAACATGTAATGACTCGTACACAACAGCAGGGGGCAGTAATCTATGCAATAAATGCCTTACTAGTAATCCATCATTTGGACGGGATTTTATACAAAGTTAAATAATAGATGGGAAGAACACACTGTTTCATAATACATCTGATTACAAGATTATTTATCATGACGAACGTTTGCTCATTATCTATGAAAGACTAAAACAGAGCTATAGTGGTTAACTTTATTACAACAAAGGAGTGCATTTATTTATTTTAATGATCAATTATTTAGTCACCCTCACATATCACACACACCAAGTAGACTTATGATTTTTCTTTCCATGATGGAATACAAAATGAGTCGTCTAGTAGAATGTCCGAGCTGCTCTTTTATGAAAAAGGCTGGCGACCGAATCATGAGGGTGATTAGATGGTGCGTTTTAATTTTTTTAGCAGTACTGTCCCTATAAATCAATCACGTGTGCTTAATGTTCACACAATGCTCCAAATTCAAAGTAGGCTACATCACACATTTTCACTTAACTTTGTTTTTCTTCGATCCTACATGGCTATAATGATTTAGACTTTTATGAAGGGTGAAGAACAAGTTAAAGGAGATGACAACAAGACTTTTGTGTGGCTCTGAGGTCAGCAGACGCGCTAGCGTAGTCTCAGCACAATTCAGCCATTCCCTACTTGTGTCACACTGCTAACAGCTGATCCCAGACCTGTCTCTGTCTGTGACATTATAACTATGGTCATATCTAAACTATATAACTATCATTTAATGCCTATACACTGGCATGTATGGCAAGCCGTTTGGACTTTTATTCATTCCCAGAATATGAATTCTTGATATCAACGATTAAATTTTCACTAGCTAAAATGCTAATTCTTGATATCAGGAATTAGATTTCTTCTAGTAACAATGGTTATTTTTGATATCAGGAATTACATTTCCACTAGAAAATTAAAAAAAAAAAATATTATAGCCTATAGTAAAATATACAGTTAAAATTCTTGATATCAACAATGACGTCATCACTCGCAGAAATACACATTCTTGATATCAATAATTAAATTTAATCTAATAAAAACTACAATTGTTGATATCTGTAATTGCATTTTCACTAGTTCAGTGTCACAGCCTCACAGGCTGCCATTCAAATTCAATTGTTGATATAAATAATTGATTTCTTACTTAGTTGAAATTCCAGTTCCACATATCTGAAATACAATTCTTACTAATATAATATATATAATATAAATATAATGTTCTCCTTATATTGTGTTGGTCCCCCTTTTGCTGCCAAAATAGCCCTGACCCCGTCGAGGCATGGACTCCACTAGACACCTGAAGGTGTGATGTGGTATCTGACACCAAGATGTTAGCAGCAGATCTTTTAAGTCCTGTAAGTTACGAGGTGGGGCCTCCATGGATCGGAATTGTTCGTTCAGCACATCCAACAGATGCTCGATTGGATTGAGATCTGGGGAATTTGGAGGCCAAGTCAACACCTCAAACTCGTTGTTGTGCTCCTTAAACCATTCCTGAACCATTTTTGTTTTGTAGCAGGGCATTATCCTGTTGAAAGAGGCCACAGCCACCAGAGAATACCGTTTCCATGAAAGATGCAACAATGCTTAGGTTGGAGGTACGTGTCAAAGTAACATCCACATGGATGGCAAGGTTTCCCAGCAGAACATTGCCCAAAGCATCACACTGCCTCCGCCGGCTTGCCTACTTCCCTTCTTCCCTTAGTGCATCCTGGTTCCATGTGTTCCACAGGTAAGCAACGCACACACACCTGGTCATCAACGTGATGTAAAAGAAAATGTGATTCATCAGACCAGGCCACATTCTTCCATTGCTCTGTGGACCAGTTCTGATGCTCACATGCCCACTGTTGGAGCTTTTGGCAGGGGTCAGCATGGGCACCCTGACTGGTCTGCGGCTATGCGGCCCCATACGCAACAAACTGTGAGGCACTGTGTGTATTGTGACACCTTTCTATCAGAACCAGCATTAACTTCTTGAGCAATTTGAGCTACAGTAGCTCGTCTGTTTGATTGGACCACACGGGCCAGCCTTCGCTCCCCACGTGCATCAATGAGCCTTGGCCGCCCATGACCCTGTAGCCGGTTCACCACTGTTACTTCCTTGGAGCACTTTTGATAGATACTGACCACTGCAGACCGGGAACACCCCACAAGAGCTGCAGTTTTGGAGATGCCCTGACCCTGTCGTCTAGTCATCACAATTTGGCCCTTGTCAAACTCGCTCAAATCCTTACGCTTGCCCATTTTTCCTGCTTCTAACACATCAACTTTGAGGACAAAATGTTCACTTGCTGCCTAATATATCCCACCCACTAACAGGTGCCGTGATGAAGAGGTCTTAAGGTTATGCCTGATCGGTGTGTGTATATATATATATATATATATATATAATATATATATATATATATATATATATATACTGCAAATATATAGTAAGGATCATATGGAAATATATGCAGAAGATATAATATATATATATATATATATATATATATATATATATATATATATATATATATATATATATATATATATATATATATATATATATAGTAAGGATCATATGGAAATATATTCCATAGCCATTGATCATCAGAGGCGGCTAAACAGGGTTTTCCAGGTGTCCATTTTGGAAGTGGTGTAAAATATCACATGAACGCAGAGCGTGACATTACTCCTGTGACCTGAAGCAATAACTTACATGAGTCAACGTCCTCAACGATCTTTATGAAGCTCTCACAGTCTAGACGTACACATGTTGAGTAATAACAACATAATTTACTGACTTTGCTGCTGTAGAAACAGTCATTGTGAGTTAGAACTGACTTTGGAGTTAGTCATACAAATACTTTTGAACTTACATAATTGTAACTAGTTACAATATGTTATAGGGATCTTAGTCTTAGAGCACTAAAACACAGCATAACAACGCCCCTGACAACCACCTACAAAATAACCTAGCATTGCGACATTTTCTTCAGCTCAGCCTGAGTTCTGTTTATGCATCCTGTGCTCATATGAACTGAAAAACAGAAAACTGAAAAAATTATGATTCAGGCTAGATCTTCACTCTGTCTAAGTTGCGCAATCATGATCATGTGTCATGCCTACTAATTTCTCTTTCGTACATGCAGTTATATTGTCATAGTACAAAGATTTAAACCAGACACATGCTGTTCAGGAGCAGCAGCTCTTTGCATCTGCTATCCATCAAGATGGAATGAGCGACCAAGCCTTTGATCCTTCGTCCAGGCACGTGTGTGGAGGGGTGGAGGGGTTGACTGTAATTCATAAAAAAACCCTGCCTATACGCAACACACATGGTCATAGGACGCTGTCAGCAAGTGGGAACAATTGAGAAATATTTCAGTCATTGACATGGCATTGTTATTCATCAACATACCAAGCAGAAAATGTCTTGTTTTTGTTTACTCAGAAGTGGCATTAATATAAGAACAGCAGAAGCACATTTTTGGACACGCCTGCCGTGCAACTAACAGATTTAAAACAGATTAGTGTTGCAGTAATTAATTACAAGAACTGAAATGTTCAAAATAGATGTTTAATTAAAATAGTCTCAAAATGAATCTGATGTGTTTAAAAAAAGAGCCTCCATAGGGAGTATTGATACCTGGATTATAAGTTTAATAGTGGGAGGTACTATGGAAAGGTTCTTCGGACAATTAATATTTTAATATATACACTACCAGTCAACTCATGCTGTTTCTAATGGTGCTATATAAACATTTGACCTAAATTTGACGCAAAGTCACTCCCCCTGAATATGAAGTATATAAATTAATTTACACAGCAATCCCTAAGGGAATACACTAATCCCGTAACCCTGAGTTTGTTTAACTACCATCATGGTATGGGCCCCAGGTAAAACAAACAAACAAAGAAAAAAGAAATAAATACATGCATGCATACATACATAAATGTACATAAACTATATATTGCAAAATGAAAATTAAACCAATGAGGTTCATTCTCATGTTACGTGGCATGTTTGAGCTTCAGCAAGAACCAATGAGGTTCATTCTCGTGTTACGCAGCCCGTTTGAGCTTCAGCAAGAACCAATGAGGTTCATTCTCGTGTTACGCAGCCCGTTTGAGCTTCAGCAAGAACCAATGAGGTTCATTCTCGTGTTACGCAGCCCGTTTGAGCTTCAGCAAGAACCAATGAGGTTCATTCTCATGTTACGCAGCACGTTTGAGCTTCAGCAAGAACCAATGAGGTTCATTCTCGTGTTACGCAGCACGTTTGAGCTTCAGCAAGAACCAGTGAGGTTCATTCTCGTGTTACGCAGCACGTTTGAGCTTCCTCAAGAACCAATAAGGTTTGTTCTTATTAAATCTGTTCATCATATAAAGTGATCGAGTCTCCTCAGAAAATGTACTAAACCACTAAACCGCTCAGTTCATATGGATTAGTTTTACGATCTCTTTATGAACTTTTTGAAGCGTCAAAGTGGTAGTTGTATAGCTGTCAATGGAGGGACAGAAATCTTTCAGATTTCATCAAAAAGAACCTCATTTGTGTTCTGAAGATGAATGAAGTTGTACGGGTTTGGAACGACATGAGGGTGAGTAAATGATGACAGAATTGTCATTTTTGGTTGAACTTTCCGTTTAAGGCAGACAACAAATACAGTCATACTGTGTGTTTATATAATATAAGTAGGCTTCATTTTTTTAAACAACATTTTTCCTTATTTCTTCCATTTCTTTTTTCTTTTTAGTTTTTGTGAAATTCACCAATATGATGATTCCAGGACAAATGACAGATTTGCAGCTGTGACAAAGGTCAGTGTGTTAAGTTAATTATGACAGAAGTCATTTGCGGCCTGTTGGAGGAGGTTGAGGGAGGTGAAACCCTCGCCAAAAACCCAATTGCTCTGGATGGACTGTGGTGACAGTGTGGGCTAATTACAATACTTTACAAAACTGTGAAGGTGACACATTCAACAGGAACGTGTGAATGACTTAACCACTCGTTAAAGTACATGCGGAGTGCTGATTGGGACGTTTTGCCAAAAGTGGGACCCCCACTGTGATCAATAAGAAACAATTTCAGACTTCAATTATCCAGAGAAAGTGAACATTCACTCGAATAAGAACATACACTCCTATTTGTCAGTGGACAATTTTCTGCAGTGGGCCAAAATGATATTAAAGTCACTATGAAATCTAAATGGACACTTCTTATTTTTATGGAATATTGCAGTATTTATTATAAATTATTTATCCATGCACATCATTAATTAATTTTTTCCCTAAATTTGTGTGCCCTATCAAAATAACTCCCCCTCCCTCTTGCAGCAACATCTCTTCTCTTCTCTGATGATGTGTTTGCTGGCACGGAGGCGGGACAACCTGTCAATCACATGAGATCGACCAATAGCAAACCACAACCATCCAATCAATTCTGACAAAATCCCGCCATTTTTTCTTGTTCGAGAAGCCATTTAAGTCGTTTCAGATATACACTCACCTAAAGGATTATTAGGAACACCTGTTCAATTTCTTATTAATGCAATTATCTAATCAACCAATCACATGGCAGTTGCTTTAATGCATTTAGGGGTGTGGTCCTGGTCAAGACAATCTCCTGAACTCCAAACTAAATGTCAGAATGGGAAAGAAAGGTGATTTAAGCAATTTTGAGCGTGGCATGGTTGTTGGAGCCAGACGGGCCGGTCTGAGTATTTCACAATCTGCTCAGTTACTGGGATTTTCACGCACAACCATTTCTAGAGTTTACAAAGAATGGTGTGAAAAGGGAAAAACATCCAGTATGCGGCAGTCCTGTGGGCGAAAATGCCTTGTTGATGCTAGAGGTCAGAGGAGAATGGGCCGACTGATTCAAGCTGATAGAAGAGCAACTTTGACTGAAATAACCACTCGTTCCAACCGAGGTATGCAGCAAAGCATTTGTGAAGCCACAACACGCACAACCTTGAGGCGGATGGGCTACAACAGCAGAAGACCCCACCGGGTACCACTCATCTCCACTACAAATAGGAAAAAGAGGCTACAATTTGCACGAGCTCACCAAAATTGGACAGTTGAAGACTGGAAAAATGTTGCCTGGTCTGATGAGTCTCGATTTCTGTTGAGACATTCAGATGGTAGAGTCAGAATTTGGCGTAAACAGAATGAGAACATGGATCCATCATGCCTTGTTACCACTGTGCAGGCTGGTGGTGGTGGTGTAATGGTGTGGGGGATGTTTTCTTGGCACACTTTAGGCCCCTTAGTGCCAATTGGGCATCGTTTAAATGCCACGGCCTACCTGAGCATTGTTTCTGACCATGTCCATCCCTTTATGACCACCATGTACCCATCCTCTAATGGCTACTTCCAGCAGGATAATGCACCATGTCACAAAGCTCCAATCATTTCAAATTGGTTTCTTGAACATGACAATGAGTTCACTGTACTAAAATGGCCCCCACAGTCACCAGATCTCAACCCAATAGAGCATCTTTGGGATGTGGTGGAACGGGAGCTTTGTGCCCTGGATGTGCATCCCACAAATCTCCATCAACTGCAAGATGCTATCCTATCAATATGGGCCAACATTTCTAAAGAATGCTTTCAGCACCTTGTTGAATCAATGCCACGTAGAATTAAGGCAGTTCTGAAGGCGAAAGGGGGTCAAACACAGTATTAGTATGGTGTTCCTAATAATCCTTTAGGTGAGTGTATGTCACAATAGGGAAGAAAATCACAACTTCCGTTTCATGCTGACTTAATAGTTTTAATAGTTTAAAAGTCAATAATAGTTTTGCCACAAATTAATATAAATCTTCATTTACTCAACCTCACA
The DNA here is from genome assembly GCA_039654625.1 of Rhinogobio ventralis. Lineage (NCBI taxonomy): Eukaryota > Metazoa > Chordata > Actinopteri > Cypriniformes > Gobionidae > Rhinogobio > Rhinogobio ventralis. Next base: position 34,612,512 of record CM077202.1, on the reverse strand, counting down.
TCTCATTTGTTGTTCCATGCAAGAAAGTATACAAGTTTGCAAAGGACATGAGAGTGAGTAAATGATGACAGAATTTTCCTTTTTGGGTGAACAAATCCTTTAAGCAGAAAAATAAACATTTTTATGTTTCAAAAGGTTCAAAATACAGGCACAATAAATCTACAATCCTAATTATCAAACTTAAACAGAATCTGAATGCGGCTGTGGAGGCATGTATGGAAGAAAAGCAAACTCCTAGCAAATGGCTCATTCATGTGGACTGAGCTGTTAGAACAGCATGATGTCTGCGAGGGAATTGATGGCATTTAACACGCTCATGGTTTACAGCAGAGTAAGTCAACAGTTTATATTCTCAGGCCTGGTTTACATAGTTATCGCTGCTAATCATTTGTTCATAAAAGAAAATTCCATCCAGCATACCTAAAAGAATATACAAAAATTTCAATGACAGAAGCTTAAAGATCATTGTAAATTTAATGTAAATGTAAATTAAAGGGATAGTTTTAAAGACAGTTAGATTTTTCTCAACAATTAAACTCAAAGGGATCTAAAGTTGTTTGGACCACAATGTTCTTCAAAATATCTTATTTTGTGTTCTGCAAAGGGTGAGTAACAGATTTTATTGGTTGAACTGTCCCTTTATGATACTACATTTTCTGAAGAAAACCCCCCCCCCAAACAAACCATCCACTCAATGTTTTTACTTTGCTTTAATAAGTTAAACAATTAAACTTGTTTTTTTATAAGTTACGAGCCTATAAGATTCAACTACTTTTTAAGTCGAATTTAAGTTGATTGTATTTAAATTTGAGTCAGCAACTTTTTTTTTTAGGTTGATTTAAATCAGAGCATCAAAACTGATTACTGATATGCAGGTTACTGTTTTTAGACTTGGAGTGACACTTAAAAATAAAAAAATATATATATTTTTTGATTTGATATAATTATTATCGAAAATATATTATTATTATTTACGTAGTGTATCCAAATGGATAAGTTAAAAAAAACTGCTCATAATTTAGTGTACCACTTTAAATATGTCTAACTTTCAGTCTTTGTTTACATAATTGAAGGTGCCGCCTCAGACCGCCGTTGTGTTGGATTGTGCCGTTAGAGGGGGGCGCGTTTTTTTTTTTTTAGATTAAACGGTGAAATATCTCAGGATCAAAGTTTCCATAACAGTTTATGCAAAGGGAATACAGCCCATAAAAGTGTGTATCAGACACTGACCGACGATGAAGCTGTTTGAATATTCACGTTAATAATTGGAAATTTTCTTTTTTTGCTTCCCCGCGTAAAGTCGTTACAAGTGAATGGTACGGTCCACCCCCTACTAGTACTGTTTTTCTTTCAGCGGATGGAAGCATTAAGTTATTCGCTGTTCCAATGATGAAATGTCTCCCAGACTCAAGGCTTTAATTTTTAAATCTATGTCGGATGTACGATTTCATTGATTATTTTCCCTCAGAAAAGTACAACGCAAGATCGGGAGCGTGTAAATGGGTAATATGGCAGTTAGGAGCGTCCTTTGAAGTCTTTCCCGTTTCGTCGCTGGATTGATCGTGTAATTTTAAGTGAGGGGCGCTGTGTTGTTTGAAAAGCCTCATGTTTTCACCGGGTCAAGAGGAGCACTGTGCGCCCACCAAAGAGCCAGTAAAGTACGGCGAACTGGTGGTTTTGGGGTGAGTCCATACACGCAGCTATTTTTCCTCATGTGTGTCCAATATTGACGAGTTCACACGACTTTAGCTCTATTATTTGCTGTTTCCAAGTTGCATACTTTCACGTGCCGTTAATACTCTCTCAACAGGGTTCTTCAGAAACTCCCAGGCATATTTCTGAGCCGCTGTTTAGCGGATAACCGCGTTTTTAGAGAGTACGGAAATAGTTTGTTTACACACTTGATATTGGTGTGCAGTGCGCGAGACCTCCCAGCTCTTAACATTCACGCGCTCACGTTACTGCACAAATGAAACACGTGCACTCTAGAGAGTGCTGTCTGTAAGCTTGCGGGAGCCAGATAAATAAACACATTTAGGCTATTATTATTTGTATGCACGAAAGCCATCCTCTAAAGTGATTTCAGGATTTAGAAACGCTACTATTGAATATGATGTGCATTTTACTCCATCGTGGATGTTTAGGTTTTAATCCCAGACTAGCCCCAGTGTTCGGATCTTGATGGGAATTTCTCATGGTGCTCGTTCATCATTTGCACGGGAAGTCCTAACGAGATGAAGGGCGGTGGAGGAATTCGGAAGCAGCCCACTAAAGTTATTGGTCCCCCTCCTTTTCTGTGACTGAGCAAAGAGCCCGTCTCTGTTTTACAATACCCCCTCTTCGCTCTGCTGGGTTGTAAATCACAAATGTTCAGTGATCTAGAGCAGGGGGTTTCAGACCATTCCTGAAGCACTGAATATGTTTGATGTCTGCATCATTAGTTCATTAGAAGAACTAATGCTCTGTGTGATGATCTGGATGTGTCACATAAGGAGGGCAAGAAAAGCTGTTTAACCCCAAGGATCTCAGGTGTACTATAGAAGGCTTCCTGGTTATGCATCATATATGATACTCAAAAACATTATAACTTGTTGGTAACATACAATAAGGACTCATTTGTTAACTAACCATGAGCAATACATTTGATGCAGCATTTATGTAACTGAATTTATTTTTAACCTATAAAGCCTACTGTATCATTTGATGTGCAAATTTCTAAGGCCTTTAAATTATGGGCCTTTGAATAAAAATAAGGTGTTTTTTGTTTTGTTTTTCCTCCTGGAGCATAAGCGCTCTATTCTCACTATATCATTCTGTATGAGCCCTAAAAGCCTGATGCATCATATATGATACTCAAACATATTTTAACTTTTTGGTAACGCTTAAGGTCTCATTTGTTAACCATGAGCAATACATTTGATACAGCATTTATGTAACTGAAAATTGATTTTTAACCTGTAAAGCCTACTGTATCATTTGATGTGCAAATTTCTAAGGTCTCTAAATTATCTTCATGATCAAAACAAAAATAAAGTAAAACACATTTTAGTATAATTTTAAAAATGACCCCCTTCACGTCTTTTTGCTTTAAAATCTTTACTGATTTTTATAAACACAACTTTTTTTTTTATTGTTCGTAATATTTCAAGATGAACACTTACTTGACTGAAGCAACTTAGATACATACTTAATTATTTATTTATTTTTTGTAGAAAAATCATTTAAAAATGGGATTATTAAATGACACAACATTTTGTACATCTCTCAATTATAATTGCATCATATTATGTTTTGTCCCCACAATACAAACGGCAGAGTTTTGATCATAAAACTAAGCATCTAAGTATAATCTAATCTTGCTAAGACACATTATTGGGAGATATTGAGTGACAACTGATATTTATATGCATTTTATGTAAGTAGTCTGCTACACTATTATCAATATCTAATAGCTATAACAAGCTATCAGAATTTCATCTTACTTTTTGGCCACACAAATATCAGCAGCTACACAAATTGCATATTTTTGCTCCGTTTGGGCCTTTGAAAAAAAATGAGGTGCTTTTTTTTTCTATATGAGCCCTAAAAGCCTGATGTATCAAATATGATATTCAAACGTTTTGGTAACACTTTACAATGAGGTCTCATTTGATAACTAGTGAAACATTGTAATGTGTTTTTTTTATTTATTTATTTTTTTTTATAGATAAAATTGTTCAATATACCGTTCAATTTAAAAGAAGAAAACTTGACTTATTTCATGTTAGTGTATCATGTCTCATTGCTATATTAATCCTATATAAGTATAAGGACCCGTGTGTTCATGAATCCTGAGGTCCACATGTTTTTGGTGGAGCAGTTTGTTTAAAAGCACAGAAACCTTTCAGCCTCTAATTTGTAGTCCAACCTGTCTGCGTTCCCTCAGGAATTTCCTATGGGTTTTTCAGAATAGTGTTTTTTTGATTTGAGTATAATTTCATAGTCAAATATGACCCAGACATTAACGCTTTTATGAGCATAATTGCGAGTACATGAATGACCAGGTGAAGTCGTGAGTGGCATGTTGATTTGAAACATTACAGAAACTCTGATCTGTAATATAATATCACTAATCTCTATATAGAGATCAGTGAGTGGATGGTAAGTTTGTAGTGAATAATTTGGAAGTTAATCGACTTTCACCGTTTGCTTTATGTAACATTTGACCTTTTTATATAATTTGAAATTTATATAAATTAATAATGTTCTTTATTTATTTTTTTTGCAATGTATAATTCTTTTGTCTTAAGGCTGCTTCCATTTTATGTTTCCCACTTGAATGCATGATATCGTATTACCAATGCCAGAGTTTCCAGGGTGCACTTAAAGGCAACATAATTTCATAATCTTATAAAAGATAACACAGCTTATGACCTAAATCACATGTAACTGTAAAGGTTAATCAGTAGAAATTTGTGGTTGAGCAAACCCTGTGTGTATGAACCAAACAGACTTATTGTAGCATGTATTCCTTAAATAAAATCAAGCTACCAACTTTCTGCTGCCCTGATTCATTGGGGTTGCCTGGCATTGGCTGCTGGCACACATAGAGCAGAGGCTGAAAGAGGGTATTATTGATCTGGGCGCAGGCAGATCTGAGCCTCCAGTCCTCCTCTCTCTGTTCATTGTTCTCATTAGACTGACTGAGCTTTTTGATAAGGCTTTGTGGGACACGACAACCCTCGAAAATGCACCTTTTGTAATGGTGTCTTTCCTCTGTGACTGATAGCTGTGGGGAGATGGATCTCGCTGACTCTAAAGTTTCAGCCAACTCACTGAGATGGCCTTACAATCACTATCATTCAAACTCTGACCTCTGAAAGAAAGACGCTTCCAGAGGTAGTCGAAAACGCATAAGACCGGATTTCTTTCGTAGTGTAAACACTCATGTGGTCGTATGTGTTCGAACAGCCACAAAAGACCGTCTACTCTCCGCCTACTGACCTAATGTGTTATGGGAAGCGCACTAGCTAGATGGGATTTAAACTTTGTCAGCTGAAGACCCAAGTTTGGTTTGAAGACAGAAAACGCACCATGTTCTCTCACCATTCCTGATTTATAACACACGCTCACAGCGTTCGCTCTGGTCTTGTGGCTGTCAGAGCAAAAGTGAAAGCTGATTTCACATAGACCCTCCCCTCGAAGAAATCACAACAGAAGTGGTTGAAAGTGGACAAAATAGATGATTAAAATACCAGGTGTAAATGGGAATGTCTCCCTCGTCTACTTGCGACCCGATCGACCAAAACGCATCTTAATATCAGGTGTAAACAGGGCCTTGGGGCCGTTCACACAGAATGAGTTTTTCCATGCTTTTTCATTGTAAACATGCACTAGACAAACATGTTTGACCGTTGCGCTCATGTCTTTTGCAGAGTCTTGTGCATAAAAGCGTTCTTAAAATGCAGGGCTTAAAGGGTTAGTTCACCCAAAAATGGAAATGATCCCTTAATTTACTCTCCCTTTTAGCTAAACGCAATCAGAGTTATACTAAAAATATCCTGGCTCTTCCAAGCTTTATAATGGAAGTGAATAGTAACGGAGATTTAACTGAAGCCCAAAAAAGAACATCCATCCATCATAGAAGCAATCCATACGCTCCAGGGGTTTATAAAGGCCTTCTGAAGCGATGTGTTTGGGTGAACTAACCTTTTAAGTTACAATAAGTTCAACTTAAAAAAAAATGCATCTCAAGACGTTGCCTTTTTTCTATTCTACTGCTCGTGTTCTATGTGAATGGCCCCTAAGGCCGCGTGTCCACCAAAGCGTCTTTAGCCAGCTGAAAACGCGGCGCTCCCATTGAAAACAAATAGAAAAATATGCCAGCTGCATGAAAAAAAACGCTTTGGTGGACACGTGGCCTAACACCATGTCTACACTGGATGTGACAATTGCGTTTTTGCATTCCACTGCTCTGATTTTCATGTCGTACAGTGTGATTTGTAATGATATTATAGGATTGCCGAAATCACAGTATCAGGCATAAATTGTGCCAGTCAAGTTAAAAGAACTTAAAAAAATTATATTTCCCCACACCCGACCTGTTATTGTGTTATCCATTTCAGATAACCACGTCCATAAATGGACATCAAACTGTGATAGGCCACTTTTCATACTGCTTCATGCTGGCTCCATCTGAAAGCTGAAGTAGCTGCTTTGCATTTATGTATAATGGCACCTTCTAAGGAACAGACTTCGAAGGCACCATCATGTCTAATGATCTAGAACAAATTCAAATGAGCCTTAGTCACAACCAAGCAAGTTAATGCTATTTCTTACTAAAAATCATACGTTGACTAGTTTCAACGGAGATGCCATTCTTTCCATGAACCGCTCCCACAGAATCAAGGCAAAGAAGAATGCATCTTCAAAATATGACCAGATAAAGACCTCTCCGTAGACAGGATGTTACACATGTATTTGATTCAGACATGCCTCGATTCTTTCTCGAATTGTGTAACATGTCTAGTGATAAGCATCAACAGTACAGGATGTTGAGGCCTCTCGTAAGTGCTGACTGACATCATGCACACTGTAGGGAGACGATTGTAGATTAGCATTTTACTCTGAATCCTTGTTCTCATGAATGCTGTATGAAAAGATCCAGGATGCTACCAGGAAAATCTAATGTAGCAGAACAAAACCTGACTGGGTGACATTAGGAGCTGGACTCAATGGGATGGAGTCTTCGTATTGACCGCATTTTAGTCTAAGGTGTTCTGAGCACCATAGTGTGTTTATCTGTCAGTAGCTTATCAAATGTAGCAAGTTTGATAATGTTCTGCAATTATAAAATGAGTGTCATTTTTATGAAACCTATTTCTCCTCTCTATGAATGAGTTTACTTACCTTGGGTAAGTTCCTTTTAGTATTGGGCATGCAACTTCATGAGAACTACACATGCTGTTAGACAAGAAAATGTACATTTAAATTAGGGCTGTCACGATTCCTCGATTTTTAAATTCGAGTGCTCTATTTTTAAAAGGCCTAGATTTTGCAATTTACCTGTGTTGATAAACCGACAAAATACTGGAAGTGACGTATTCCATGGATGAGATTCCATGAACCGCATTATTAGTCCGTTTTCTAAGGCTGCACAAAATATTAAAACCATTGAATTATTCACATGTGTGCAGGTTACGTGTTTCTTCCAGCGTTCCGAGTAAATCTCAGTAGCTCTGGTAACAATTTCTATCTCTGCATATAATGTTCAACGTAATGTGCCATTTCACAGAAAATTGTAACATAAATCATTTATAAACATACACCAACACTGGAGAATACATCAATATGTTTCTAAATATGTGAATTGTTGTTCATCACAAAAATTAAAGATTAAACCCTCGCTCTGAGTTTGCACGTTTTGATGTCCACAAAAATTTCTATTGTAAAGAAGTGGCCAAATATTAAAGATTAAGTGGACACTTAAATTAAATGTTTTGGCCAATATTAATAAAGGATTTAATGTGTTGTAACAAAAATTACCAGGCTGCTCTGCAGGCATTTGTTATAATACATAATGTACAGAAGTTGATTGTTTATATTATATAATATAATAAAACCATACGATTACTTGCTTTTTATACTACATTTTGGCTATTGTTCACTTCACATTGGTTTTTATTACCACAAGAAATGTTATGTTTACTCAATTAATCAGCATAATCAAACAATTACTCTTATTACCAAAATAATCTTTAGTGACAGCCCAAATTTAAATCATGTTCTTCATCACTGGTGAGTTGCACCAATTACATTCATATGCTAAAGCCAACAAACTTGCTCTTCATATTTAAATTCAACCACACCCGGATTTATGAATATGAACACACTTAATTTAATAATGTAGGTGGATGTTGTTAGATGTACTGTACCTTGATGAATTCATTTCCTATTTATTTCCTTTTATACACTGATAGCATATATAGATTTGTTAGTGTTTTCTGTGCTGACTTGCTGGAAAGTAATTGTTTGGTGACTTAGCGAAAAATGCTTGCAACAGGATATCAAAATCACTTTTTTCACATTTGGGGCACAGTTTCACTCGGATATTCATCGCAAAAGTAATTTGTTTCATGCTGACTTTATAAGAACTTTTCAGACTTTTAATATTTCATAATGGTACACACATTCTGACATTTCTGTCTCATTATGACTAAAATAATCATATTGTGACCACAAATTGAGTTGTGGCTGAATTTTAAGGCAGAAGTAACAAAATGGCATGACGTCACTTCGAAACAACAGCTCTATGAATGGCGTGCAAAGCCTTTTTCTCCAAATGAAGTCTTGTTTTGCTCATATTCTGCTGCCAGTAGAAACAATTTGTGCTGTAATCGTGTTTCTCTTATTCTCTTTAAAAAAAAACTCAGACCTCAGTTGATCTGTGTAGAAAAGAGAGAAGGAGAACTTATCTTTGCATTCACATTGTACCGGACCTTGCATGCAGTGTTCAAGTTAAAACCTCAGGTTATTGATTTGATCGACATTGGACATTTGAGCTTGTGTTAATGTATATCATTCTAAATGTGGTGATCTGTGTCATTTTATTAGATTTGTATAATAACTTGTGGGCAAAACGTTTAAAATTGAAGGTACAGTGCATTAAACACTCGTTTTAAGCGAGCCGTACATCTTTGAACACCACTGGAGATGCAGTTTGGGTGGGCGAACCTCTCTGAGGCTGCAGGAATCACTGTATCACAAGCTCCTCGTGTGCTGAGTATGTAGCACCGTCGCTACTCTTTGAAGCACATGGTGCATACGGTCTACACATTTATCTAATTGAGGTTTGATAATCGTTCAGGGCACGGTTAATTATTCTGCACATAAGTACATAAGAAATCTGTGTGGTTTTCCGGATTCTGTTGGTCTGCTCATGTGGCAGGGATCTGTAGAGCTGTGAAGCACCATTTTCTTGCACTGGAAAATGATATTCTGTGTTTGACTCCTTAAAGCGATTATCTCCCTCCCTAGTACCTCATATGGTGTTATGTAATTTTTGCTTTTCTTTCCTTAAACAGGTACAATGGTTCACTCCCCAATGGAGACAGAGGGCGAAGGAAAAGCCGGTTTGCCCTTTATAAGAGAGCCAAAGCCAACGGTGTCAAACCCAGCACTGTACACATCCTTAACACGCCACAGGCCAGCAAGGTAATCGCATATCAACCATAACTGTGAAACCTAGTCATCTGTGAGGTTTTTTTTTTTCTTTGCATAGTAAAAATAAAGCTGTACTGCCTTTTTTGAGAAATAATTTTGTCAGTTAAATACCTTAACCAAGTTTAGTGTGGTGTTCTTCTTTTTTTTTTTTTAATGGTTTATAAAATACTTTGATGGTTTAAGTGAACTTGTACGACCATCCCCCTCTGGACATCACTTTTGGCCACTGTATGTTTGGTGTGGTTCGTACCACAATAGTGCCATTTAAGACCCTGTTTAATGTGGACTGATGGGCCCCAAGTCATCACTGGTGCACTGCTGCTCCAGTTGCCAAAAATGTCTTTATTACTTTACAAATCAATGGTCTAACTGCAGAAATGAGAGTGGGAGAAGTTATCGAATTTCTTACAAGGTCAGTTACTAAAAGAATACCTTGACGATCAAGCCTGTATTGTTTTATCACCTCCCTTTCATCATATAACTCCAATACATTCCCTGTGTATTACACTCGCTGCTCCCTTCCTCTACACTCCCTGCTGCCATAATCATATTGTTACTCCTAACTAGGTTAGGAGTCCTCTCCAGCACTCTTAATTAATTTAGGAGCTGAAACCTAGTCTTAACACTTAGGGACCTTTATGAATCACACTTGCTCTTAAGTCTAGGAATAAGAGTAAAATTACATAATTCTTAGGGCCAGATTTACTAAATGGGGTAAATTAGCGTGAGGGCACAATAAAACGGGTGAGTGGGAGTGGAAAGTTCTGTGGTTGATTTACTGACAGTGCGCACATTAAAGAACACAGATCGCAGCCTGATCATTTCCATAATGACCAAAACAATCTACCAAGAGCAGCACAAATTAGCGGCAGGTTTAAGACCTGCTTTTTCTGGGCGGTAAATAATGCAGCAAATACCAGTAAATTGATTAGCGCAAACCTTAGTAAATCACCTTGCGTGATTCATTTAAATACTCTACTCTCTTCTCATAAATTGTGTCTGAAAGGGAAACTCCTACAAATGCATATGCAAGAAGGTCAGCCGCAAAATAACCCTGTCCACGCCTTTTCAGCGCTAATTTTTCACTGTGTCTTTAGTAAATCCTGACAGTAGTTTAACGCACACTTAAGACTAAAATTTTACTCTGAGTGGATTTATTCAAATGGCGCCAGAAGTGGATTCTTAATGGGAGTGAACTTGAATGAGACTGACATCATTGTGGGGATAGAGAACGTCTGAATGCCTAGGTGTTGGGGTCCTACCTTCACTCTCCATCCCAATTATCAGCAAACAAAAAGTACTTAAAGCATCTGAACTTTATTGAGCATCTAGAAAGGAAAACCCTGAAATTCCTTTTTTCACAATGCATATTCTGTGCAATAAAGCCTGCAATTGCCATTGTATTTTGCTTTAACCATGAAACTTTATGCAATTTTTGGTTTTGTTTGTGTGTATTTGGCACACAAAAGTGCGCATATGCGGTTGTATTTAGAATCATCGAAGAGAGAATCGGGATGCTGCTTGTTTTTGTTTTTTCCCCCTCCTCTTTCCCACCCCAATAATATACTATTATAAATAATCAGACATTAATGGCACAACCAAATGCTTTGCCCTTTTGAAGGTGTTGCCTTTCAGTTTATATTTTACAGCAAGGGTGTGTCAACTCATTTTAGATTGTGGGCCATGGAGAAAGGTTCGCTTGGGGGGCTGATCTTTGTTTGTTAAACCATGCCGTACTCATGCAAGCGCATGATCAACATGCTTTTCTAGAGTCAAAATCAACTTTATGAAATGGCAATACATGGAATTTGAAATGAATTCTTTCACAACACTTTCCAACTCCACATAGCAGAGAGAAGTTGTAGAGTATGTTGGATTATTGCCCAGTTGTGAAGCTGCGCAATGCAGTGTTTGGTTAAGAAGTACTGTGACTTTTAGTTACTCCAACATTGGGTACGATAGCATATTTAACCCCACCTTTTAAATCTCTGCTTGCTACTGGGACATTCTTCAGAGATTTACAGGGTGGTACTAAACATGGGTGGGGTTGAGTTGTAAAACGTTCACTGTCATTCAGAGCAGCCACTACTAAACAAATCCGTGCTGATACTTGGCCATCTCCAGATGTTATTGTGAAATGCATGGAGCTGGATCAGAGACTATCCTTCCCTCTGATACTTTTTAAAGGGGTCCTGTTATGCTCCTTTTTACAAGATGTAAAATAAGTATCTGATGTCCCCAGGGTGTGTATGTGAAGCTTTAGCTCGAAAGACCCCGTAGATAATTATTATTTTTTTTTAAGCATGCTAAAATTCACTTTTTGAGGGTGAGCAAAATGCGCCGTCCCTTTAAATGCAAATGAGTTGCTGCTCCCAGCCCCCTTTCAAGAAGAGGGCGGAGCTTCAAGAGCTCACGTTAGCAGCTCCGATTATCTCACACAGACACTCACTGAAAATGTCAGAAACTGTTTAGCCTTTGTTCAAACCGGAGTCGGACAATCAGGGCCGGCCCGTGGAATAGGCCAATGCTAGGGGCGCCACTCATCCATAGGGGCGCCAAAAATGAGTGGTGTGTTTTTTTTTTTTTTTTTTTTTTTTTTTTTTTTTTTTTTTTTCTTTCCCCATTTTATTACTGGTACTATTTTATTAATATTAATTTGAAATATTACCAAAAAAAAAAAAAAGTCCCCCGAGTCTTTTCACGGCCCGCCGCATCAATCTCCCCCCGCCCAGCGAGTGCTTGAAGTGCGTCAGATATAGAATGCTCGATCAGTTTAACGTTGGGAATTTGTTGTCGCGTCGCCTCTCGCCGCATCTAATGTAGACACGATTGCATTCATTTTTAGGGTGTTTGGCCGCTCGCGCCAGACATTGAAAGTTGCCTGATTATTTATGATGGATGGCCGAATTCACAGTGTCAAAAAGACTGAAGCCCTCTAATGCAGGGAAGGTAAGGGAGGTAAAAGTGATGTAATGAATGAACAGTTTATCTAATTGCATAGTAGTAAAATACTAATGTTTGCTAATTAATTCCAGTTATTTTTTTACCTTAAACTTTTCAGCAGCTGTTCTGGGTAGCCTACTCAGTGTGATTTTGTGAAAAAATCATGTCACTTTTTTAATAGCCTAATGTTTTTACGCTACAGTTGTGCAGTTTTTAGGGGATATATGGCATTTTTAAAATGTATTTGCTGAAATTAGCAATGATATTTGTATACAGGTTTATTTAAAATGGCAACTTTTTTTTTGTAAAATTCACATTAAATATCTAAATTTCTCAGTTTAATTCATGGTGAAAACATGAATGTGCATAGTTTAGTGGAAGATTGCTGCTATCTACTAGAAAACAAACACTTTTGCTAGTTCTCAATGAACAAGTTTATGCATGAATTTTAGATGCAATTACTCTTGCTATTTGTGTTTAGTCTGTAATGTGGCATAGGTGCTATTTTTGTATAGTTTAACTATCAGCCTTTTAAAAAATGTGTGTGTTTTTTATATATATATATATATATATATATATATATATATATATATATTACACTCACCTAAAGGATTATTAGGAACACCTGTTCAATTTCTCATTAATGCAATTATCTAATCAACCAATCACATGGAAGTTGCTTCAATGCATTTAGGGGTGTGGTCCTGGTCAAGACAATCTCCTGAACTCCAAACTGAATGTCAGAATGGGAAAGAAAGGTGATTTTAAGCAATTTTGTGCGTGGCATGGTTGTTGGTGCCAGACGGGCCGGTCTGAGTATTTCACAATCTGCTCAGTTACTGGGATTTTCACGCACAACCATTTCTAGAGTTTACAAAGAATGGTGTGAAAAGGGAAAAACATCCAGTATGCGGCAGTCCTGTGGGCGAAAATGCCTTGTTGATGCTAGAGGTCAGAGGAGAATGGGCCGACTGATTCAAGCTGATAGAAGAGAAACTTTGACTGAAATAACCACTCGTTCCAACCGAGGTATGCAGCAAAGCATTTGTGAAGCCACAACACGCACAACCTTGAGGCGGATGGGCTACAACAGCAGAAGACCCCATCGGGTACCACTCATCTCCACTACAAATAGGAAAAAGAGGCTACAATTTGCACGAGCTCACCAAAATTGGACCGTTGAAGACTGGAAAAATGTTGCCTGGTCTGATGAGTCTTGATTTCTGTTGAGACATTCAGATGGTAGAGTCAGAATTTGGCGTAAACAATGAGAACATTGATCCATCATGCCTTGTTACCACTGTGCAGGCTGGTGGTGGTGGTGTAATGGTGTGGGGGATGTTTTCTTGGCACACTTTAGGCCCCTTAGTGCCAATTGGGCATCGTTTAAATGCCACGGCCTACCTGAGCATTGTTTCTGAACATGTCCATCCCTTTATGACCACCATGTACCCATCCTCTGATGGCTACTTCCAGCAGGATAATGCACCATGTCACAAAGCTCGAATCATTTCAAATTGGTTTCTTGAACATGACAATGAGTTCACTGTACTAAAATGGCCCCCACAGTCACCAGAACCCAATAGAGCATCTTTGGGATGTGGTGGAACGGGAGCTTCGTGCCCTGGATGTGCATCCCACAAATCTCCATCAACTGCAAGATGCTATCCTATCAGTATGGGCCAACATTTCTAAAGAATGCTTTCAGCACCTTGTTGAATCAATGCCACATAGAATTAAGGCAGTTCTGAAGGCAAAAGGGGGTCAAACACAGTATTAGTATCGTGTTTCTAATAATCCTTTAGGTGAGTGTATATGTATATGTATGAACACAATGACGTGGTAGAATGGACTGGATTCAGGGTACAATTTTTAAAACACAACCAACATATAAAACAGCAACAATAAAAAAACAAAACCTCAATGCATTACAAAAATAAAACAGTACCAGTGTTTTCACAACTTAGACTGATAACATGTAACATTAGTGCTAAGGGGCACCAAGTAAAATCTTGCCTAGGGCAGCAAATTGGTCAGGGCCGGCCCTGCGGACAATGCATTCTACATGGACAACATGTAGAATGTATAAGGACGTTTCTGAATGGATAGTTGTTGAATTTATGTAGCTGATGGGGAGTTGACTGTCTTCAAGTCATTAATTGGCATATTCTGTCATGATGATCTATAAATCGCTTGTGTGGGAACTGTTGTAAGAGAATATATGCTGCATGAAGATAGAACGGGTATAGTTTAATTACGGTTATAACTTATGTTGTCATCTTGTTTTTATGACATGCTATTGCATTATGTACTGTATTGCAATAAATGTGAAAAGTCGGATGCGACAGCTTGAGCAGACGCCCAAATGTGCTCGACTACAACAACTATTCCTCTTCTCAACATGGCCTTTGTTGCGTGTTCCCGGTGGCGGGGTTTATGTAAATTTTAGGGTTAGTGATGTCACTAACCCGCGAATAAGCTCGTTGTAGTCCCTACCAGCTGTTTGTTGTAGTCCTTTAAAAAGCGATTTCTTTAAAAGAAAATATCTCCCTTTGCTTTGAACTTTGAGCATCGTAACTTTGCAGATATTGTTTATGCTCAAACCGCAACATTACACAAACTAAAGTTAAAGTGACATTATAATCAACCACCCCTTTAAAGTTTTGTGGGTGACAGCGTTTGAACACTTGGAGCAGCCAGACCAAACTCCGAAGTCCAGCCCACACTGTATTAACTCCAATGGTAATATTACAGTTGTAGTATTTTGATTGTGACTTCTATCGCAGTGACTTAATTTGAACATGCGATTTTAATGTGGTTGGAAATGACGATTGCTGATGACTGCTTTTTGCCACTGTTCTAGTCGGCTGAAGGCAAACTGCCAACAGTCGGCATTGTCTGAGGAGATCTTTCTCAATGAGAGCTGCTTCATTACAGCATGCAACTCTGTTCCAAAACCTAGTTAAAAATATAACAATACTACTAATTCTACTATTAATAACAATATACAACACCCTAAGGATTGATGAGTTGCTGGGTTCATGAATATTAATCACCTTGTCAGTGTTCGCTCGAAATGATTTGCTGAAATCAAAACAGGGACGGTAATGGATGAGCGCCAGCCAATGAGATTTGTGTATAGGTCCCGCCCACTACCCGGAGAAACCGCATATCTTCTGCTTGTTCTTAGAAGCAGAATATTTCCAAATGAACTGTTATTTTGACAGGAAAATACAACAAAGAATATTGTTTACATGTAGCACGTCGATTCAGCGTGTTATTTAAGACACTCTCTCTCTTTGCTTGTGTGTGTGTGTGTGTAAGAAACGCAGCGCTCAGCAAAGCGACAGTGAGTTGTGCGCCTTCACACGAGTTTATGGTACGTCAAATAAAGGTACGCTGTGCATCCGTTGAGCTGAACTGAAATAGACGGATTGCTTGAGAGACAGCAAAACGGTTTCTCTGAGTGTTCAGCGAGTGAAAATATCTATGCTAAACTTATTCTTAGCCTCTAACACACACACTGGCGAGTAAAATCGAAGCATTTATTAGCCAATGGCTAATGATAGATATTTAGTCGCTCGGAGTGAAGATTTACTCGCAGATATGGACTACCGATTTCTTGTCATCATGATCGGCCGTTCTGGTCCCGATCATTCAAGCTTTATATACGTGATTTATGTAAGAATACCGCCATATACCACGAAACCGGTATAATTTTGAAAAATACCGTGATCTAAATTTCTGGTCATACCGCCCAGCACTAATAGAAAACCTTTCAAATTTTGAAACAAGAAATGGATTTTGATCATGTTTGGTCCATTTTAATTAGATTTAACATTTTAATTGATATTTTAGAAGGTATTAAATGTAATGTCAAACATTTTTGCCAATTTCCAAAACCAGCCAGTCTATGACATGCCTATTAGGGATGCTCTGATCGTCTATTCTCCCTAATAGGCATGTCATAGATGGGCTGGTTTTGAAAATTTCTGCCAAACTTCAAGACATTATTTTGCGTATCCTTGGGATTTTTTTTTTTTTTTTTTGTCAATTAAATTATAATTAAAATGGACTGAAAATTGTTATGCTTGGAGTATAACAATTAGTTGTTACTGCTAGCTTGGCAACATGCTAGTTAGCTCTACATGAGCAGTAATTCTAACTTGTACTTTTGCTTTGCTTTTTTTTTTTTTTTTTTTTTTACAATTTGGAAACATTTGTGACTCCTCCTTTATGTAAGGCTTTTCAAATCAGTCACTTAAAGAGGACATATGCTTTACATTTTCACTACTTTTTAAAAAAAAGTGTAATATTACTGTTGAAAGCATGAAAAAGGTCTGCAATGTTAAAGCACAAAGTCACTCCAGTTTCTGAACTCCCTAAATTGTAGTCTTGAGGTTTTTTCTGGGAACGTACACGTCACAATATTACAAATTTAAAGCATTCCTGCTCAAAGCATATGGAGAAAAAGGGGCGAGGCCTGGTTGAGTTGCATTAGCAGTGTGTTGAAACTCATGGTTATGTAAGGGGGATGAAATTACCGAAACACACTCGAATCGATTTGACCAATCATACACTGATCCAGTCGGCCAGTCAGAGCAAATTGTGCTTTTAGGAAGGCGGGGCTTCATAGAGACTGGAACTACACATTGTTACTGACAGACTAGAAAGAGAAGTGCTGCAACAATGTAAATTATGTGGAAAAATGTTTTTGAACATTTAGGAATGGGGTCTACTAGAATAGGTTTTCAAAAACAAAATCAAGACTTTGTAAAAGGGCATATGGCATTTTTATTTTAATAATTCTAATGGTAAACCATTGTTGTTGTTGTTTTTTAAAGGTTTAAAATGACAATGCCTGCAATGTAAAATTTCCCAGTTAGTGACCTTTTCAAAAAGGTTTACAGAGGACAACCAACTTGAAGGAGGTCACCTACAAGTGGCCAATTGTTCATTGTGCTTGTTTGGTCCATGATCAACAGAGCAGAACCCTAAAGCTACGTTAGGTCACAGGCTGAGAATAGCCATGGCATTGTGCCACCTTACATCCATTATCCTTAAGTCCTCAATCTTTACCTGGCTGATTCTATCAGGGCTCTGCGCTTTTCTCTCAAGTTCTCTGAAATTTAGTCCTCAGTAGAATTGCTGCGATTTATCATAATTTTCACACCGGTTTCCGTGTTCAAATGGATATTAATGCTGGTTAAAAATGCGCTAAAATTTAATGGACGTTAAACCCATAAACTGGTATAAAAATAAAATTCCGGTATCACCCCCCTCATACTGCGAAATAACCAGTATTACCATATAAGATGGCAAGCCTTTGAACTACAACTCTTTTGTGCATTCTCAGTTGACTGAAGGCAGCCAATCACAGTGTGAAACATAACTATTGTGCAGTATAGATGCATTTTGGGAGTTGTAGTTTTTATTACGAACTGTTCACAAGCTTTGATTGGGTCACGCACCCGTGCACCAAAATATTTTTCAGTCGCACATAGTAATTTCACAAATGTGACTGAAGTCACACTGTAGAGCCCGTTTAGTTACTTTTAAATGTAGTCTTTTTTTTGGTGTCATTTTTAAAAAAGAAGAATGTGATATATTTGTGACGTGTGTTTTACACACAGACCCATGCTCCATAATTAAAGTCCCATGAACGCAAGGAATGTTTTCTTCTCGCCATGAAACTCACTGGCATGCTGTATTTTTGGGGAGGTTTTGTTACTGTTGGCTGCTTATTATCCGTCCGCAGTGCCTCGTCAGAGCTGAAAATAGCCCAGCGCACAGTCATCTGTGAATCACGCTGTTCTTTGGGGTCACAATGCTCTGAGGTGGAAGGCCTTCCATGTCTTCAGGCGTTGGTCTGAAAGGGTTAACTAAAAAACGACCAGTTCTCCAGCAGTGACACAAGTGCAGCTGCATCATTGTAATGTTAAAGTTGAACAAAGAACAGGCTCTGTGATTTACTCACAGCGTACCAGCGAACTCCTTTCAGATAGTGGGTCACAAAATGTCACTAAACTATTCCAGTAACAAAATGTGATTTGTTCATGGATGTTTTTGAGGTTTTTTCAGAGGTTAGAGTTGTGTTTCCACTTGCATTATGGGCTGTCCAGTGCTGATGGAGGGTACAGTCGAATTGGATCCTGTGGCTTGAGGTTGGTGGCCACAGCATCTCATCATGTGTTTACAACAAACGCAATGCCCAAGCTGCTCCGGCGTCTCACAGATGGAGCTGCTTCAAATACCCTGTTGCCCAACGGGTGCAGCTCCACAAGGTCTATTGTTTGGGGTGTTTTTTGTTGCTTTTGTGGCCCACTGTAAAACAGCAGTGGGATGTGGGGGATGGATATCTGGATGGGACCCCCTGTTGTGACCTGGCAATGAGCGTGGAGAGCTGACTAATGTTTCACCCTCGCGCCTCTTTGTTCCACTCTTTGTACTATGGGCACAAATGTGCCACCAACAATAACGTCCCAAATTTTAAACTGGAAGCCAGTCATACACGCCAAACTAGGAGTCCCGTCACAACATAATAGATCGCTTTGGTCTAAGGCTGGGTGGGTTAGATAAAAATAAACAATATTGTGATTTTTACCTTTTGACAATACTCAGTACTCAATACTATATCTGTACTCGTGTGTTTGTTCTGAAATGGCTAAAAATTGCACAAGTAGATGGCTTGCCAGAATATATTATATTATAATTAATATATTCTTTAGAAATTTCTTTTAAACTTGCTTGTTACGTTTTATGAAATATTTAAATCCATTACATTTTACTAAAAAAAAAAAAAAAAACTAATTTCAGTTGCGTACTACTTGCTTACTGCTTACAAATTTGATAAATGCATATTTTGTCAAGTATTGCACACCTTTCTCTGGGCTCCATCTGGCTGATGCACATTCGCTTTGTGCACTCTTTGAAGTTTATTTTATCGAACTTGCTTGCTGTTAAGATAAACCGTTTGGAAAATGGAAATATGTGCAGCCCTTTCAATTCATAACATTTACAGAATATAACTGTAAAATGGAAGATATGCACTTGGGGAAAGTATCTCTATGCAAAAAGCTTTTATATACTTAAACGAATTTCGGATCCTGTCTACATTGTTTTAAACAATCATTAAGTTTGTTCCTTAAGAACTGAATTTGTGGAAGGGAATCAAACTCTAAATTTCTGCCCTAACTCTTATACTTGTGAGTTGTGAGATACAAGAGTGAAAGAGTGAGGACAAAACATTCCTACTGGCGCACTTTCTTTTCTCTTTTTAAAAATTTTTTTTTTTGTTTATTTAAAGCGCATTTACATGACTTCCATTTTCATGTTTATGTTGCTGAACGAAATCAATTTGAGTTTTGAAAACTTTGTTTTAGGATTAGAAAATGTATACAGAATCAGCCAGCATCACTATTTAGTCTGTGATTTATTACTGGGCATATTTGAGGTGTGAAATTTTGGCTTTCAGTATGCATATGTGAACACCTCCAGTGTTATTGAGAACCGTGTTATGCGCACTCACAGTCCTGTGCTTGGCATATGAGTGGACCGTGAGTTTTAAATACTGGAATGCATTAGGTAGTGTTGTACAGAAACAAACCACCTTCCTCTCTTGGCTGTGTTTTTCCATTGTTGCACACTAGTGTAGTAACCATGACCCAGTTTCCACTCCATCTTGAGCACACGTGATAGAGATGTGGGTAATTTGGAAATCACAAATTAGAGGAGAGAAAGGGTGAATCAGGAAGCGAGAAATGAGCACGCTGGGAAATTGGCTGTGTTTAAACACTGCAGCACTGTGGTTTGTCTCAAGCCACCAGAATAGGGTTTACACACACTCTGCTTTTGAAGTGAACATAATTCGTATTGCAATTCAGATCATGCATACATATTCGTGACGGCTAATTTTCTTCAAGTAGAAATGATAAAGAATAGATCTCATACTTTTTCATTTTGTTAGTTGTGTAGTCACTCTTCTTGCACTCTTGACTTGAATCATGTATGATTTATTTATAACAAGCTGCATATGACAGCTGTCTCAGTAATGAATGTTTGATGGGGTGTGTTTCACATAGACAATAAAACACTCACAGTGTGCATGTTTGTTACAGTGACGTTTTGGTTTTGGACCAACTTTGAACATTTACAAAGGCCAGTTATTAGTAGTGCTGCTCCTTTTCACACTTCTGTTTTAGAGGGTAAAGGGCATATAGAGGAATCATGTGACGCCATGGCAAATATTATTGCAGTCTTCCGTTTTGCTCCACCTGCATCAGAAAGATCCATAGCAAGTTTTCATAAATTTCCAAATAGAGAAAAATAGACATTGATTATGCCGTTTTTGTCTTCATTGTCTTTAGTCACTTCCTTGGTACCTATATTTGAAGCTGTATTTGTTTTAAAGTTAAAGGTTTGAACAAGCAGTGAACTACAAACTACATAATAAATTTAGTAATGTATTTGAAAAAACTTAAAACTGTTATCTGTGTGCCACTGTATTGGAGTTGTTTTATGTTGTAGCAGGAAACCCTCCCTGACAGATGCTTTTGTTGTGTTGTGACAGGCGGTGAACTGTAAGGGCCAGCACAGCATCTCCTACACGCTGTCCAGAAACCAGACGGTGGTGGTGGAGTACAGCCATGACAAAGACACAGACATGTTCCAGGTACTATTCTGCAAACACAAAAAAAAGCTTTTAAATATTTTCTCCACTGATCCTTTGAGCATAAATACTAGGGCTGCCCCCTAATAGTCGACTAAACATTAGTTGACGAGAAAAGGCTTGGGTCGACCAAAATTTCATTTGTTGGTTGGTTGCAGGAAAAAAAAAACTCCACAGGAAGTGGTGATGTCACGCAGTCCATGAGGGATAGATGGTTAACGGCGGGTTCTTGTGGTAATTACAGTATGTCAGGCAGGAAATCCAAACTTTTGTCCAACGACCTCAAATATGGCTTATCATTTGAAACTACTTGCAAGTAGTAGAAACTTTTACATAACTGTAATGATAAAGGGTTAGTTCACCCAAAAATGAAAATTAGTCATCCTAGGTGTATATGACATTCTTCTTTCAGACGAATAAAATGGTTATATTAAAGTCCTGGCTAATCCAAGCATTATGCAAATGCTTACACTACGTCAGACGTAGCGTAAGCATTTTGAACTGTGAGATACGCTTCTTTTTTTTTTCTTTTTTTTTTTTTTCGTAAGTTGAATACAGAAGGCTATCAGCCGGAAGCTAATTTACTTTATAAAGTTTTAAATATGGATATTTTTCTTACACAAATGCATCGATTCGCTTCAGAAGGCCTTTATTAACCCCCGAAGCCGTGTGAAGCAGTTATATGACGGACAGATGCTCTTTTATGGACTTTAAAAACGATGCAACAATTCGCTGCCATTATATTGCTTGGATTAGCCAGGACTTTTTTTAATATAACTCCGATTTTATTCGTCTGAAAGAAGAATGTCATATACACCTAGGATGACTTGAGGGTGAGTAAATCATGGGCTAATTTTCATTTTTGGGTGAACTATCCCTTTAACCTAGATAAAGGCTGGGGCAGGGCATGTCTGTCATGGAGATACTGTTAAGAAAATTGTTGACAAATACAAACGTGACATTTAAAACATTTCTATGAAAACCCATTTTGAACGCTGATACAACTAAAGCACATAGAATGTTGTAAATTCTCTTACAATCTTGTTCTCATTATAATGCTATGTACATGACAGATTGGTGCTGCAATTTTATTTTTCATGATCAAAGTGATTACAGACATGCGTGTTTTCGAAGCCATAACGAAAAACAACTTTAAATAAAACACAGGTCTACTGTTAAAAAATGAGAACAAAATAACCCTGCCGCATTATTAATATCGCGTCACCATGAACCAAAACTCAGCGTATGCCATACTTGCCTCACAGACATGAGAAATATGTCTTTAGAAAGCTTGAAATGTCTACTTTTAAATGAACCAATTCAAATGGAAAACACACTCTCTGATTATGTAATCTGTATGAAAGGTGCCTTTTTCTCTAAAGGCACGTCAACTACGAGATGGCGAGTCCACATCGTCAACATCTTTGCAGGCGACACCTAGTTTATTAATACATTGCCAAATTACAATGTCTCCTTGCTTTTTTTTTTTTTTTCCCCAACACATTCATAATCATTACTTTTGCTGGTGGTTTGTGGCAAGTCAGGGGCAGCCCTAAATAAATAGTGTCTGCCTGTTGACTGCGCAGTTGGCAAATCCCTTTCTCTCCAATTTCAGTGTGTCTGACCTCTGCATCTAATCAAGATCTGTGATATGGGACACAGTTATATCAGCTCCACAAGTCACATGCTTGGATACAGGGTTGCGCATGTGTGGTTGTTTTTGAGGGATCGAGTCATACAGATTGTTGCAAATGGGAAGAAAAGCAAAACGGGAACCAGCAACAGGGACAAAACAGAAACTCACTCTATAAAAAGGAAATAAAGTGGAGACTGTTGCATCTTTATTTCAGTACTTCAGTATAAGTATTTATAAACAAGATTTAGTGCAATAAGCACCTCTCTATTCTTGGGAATTTCCATCCCACTTTTAAAACTAAAATAGGCTCTTCAAACAAGCCCCGGCAAATGCATGACTGTTTTCCATCCTGTTTACTGTGGAGACAAAATAGTGTAGGGACAGTAATTGTCACTCAGCTCAAAACCATACAAAACAAATTCTGAAATGCGTTAATTGTTTTTGCACTTGATATTAACTGCATATTCATGACACACCTGGAGATGTACACTCTTTAGCTGAAATTATTATTTTTTTTGTAACAATGTGAAAGTCTTTTTCAAATAGATGCTGTACTTTTAAACTTTCTATTCATCAAATAATCCTGAAAATTATAAAAAATGGTCAGTTTCCACAAATATTAAGCAGCACAACCATTTTCAGCTGTTAAGAAATGTTTCTTGCACACTACACTCACCTAAAGGATTATTAGGAACACCTGTCCAATTTCTCATTAATGCAATTATCTAATCAACCAATCACATGGCAGTTGCTTCAATGCATTTAGGGGTGTGGTCCTGGTCAAGACAATCTCCTGAACTCCAAACTGAATGTCAGAATGGGAAAGAAAGGTGATTTAAGCAATTTTGAGCGTGGCATGGTTGTTGGTGCCAGACGGGCTGGTCTGAGTATTTCACAATCTGCTCAGTTACTGGGATTTTCACGCACAACCATTTCTAGAGTTTACAAAGAATGGTGTGAAAAGGGAAAAACATCCAGTATGCGGCAGTCCTGTGGGCGAAAATGCCTTGTTGATGCTAGAGATCAGAGGAGAATGGGCCGACTGATTCAAGCTGATAGAAGAGCAACTTTGACTGAAATAACCACTCGTTCCAACCGAGGTATGCAGCAAAGCATTTGTGAAGCCACAACACGCACAACCTTGAGGCGAATGGGCTACAACAGCAGAAGACCCCACCGGGTACCACTCATCTCCACTACAAATAGGAAAAAGAGGCTACAATTTGCACAAGCTCACCAAAATTGGACAGTTGAAGACTGGAAATGTTGCCTGGTCTGATGAGTCTCGATTTCTGTTGAGACATTCAGATGGTAGAGTCAGAATTTGGCGTAAACAGAATGAGAACATGGATCCATCATGCCTTGTTACCACTGTGCAGGCTGGTGGTGGTGGTGTAATGGTGTGGGGGATGTTTTCTTGGCACACTTTAGGCCCCTTAGTGCCAATTGGGCATCGTTTAAATGCCACGGCCTACCTGAGCATTGTTTCTGACCATGTCCATCCCTTTATGACCACCATGTACCCATCCTCTGATGGCTACTTCCAGCAGGATAATGCACCATGTCACAAAGCTCGAATAATTTCAAATTGGTTTCTTGAACATGACAATGAGTTCACTGTACTAAAATGGCCCCCACAGTCACCAGATCTCAACCCAATAGAGCATCTTTGGGATGTGGTGGAACGGGAGCTTCGTGCCCTGGATGTGCATCCCACAAATCTCCATCAACTGCAAGATGCTATCCTATCAATATGGGCCAACATTTTTAAAGAATGCTTTCAGCACCTTGTTGAAAGGCAGTTCTGAAGGCGAAAGGGGGTCAAACACAGTATTAGTATGGTGTTCCTAATAATCCTTTAGGTGAGTGTATATTAGCATATTAGAATGATTTTTGAACAATGTTGAACATGTGACACTTTTCAGCTGAAATTGTTCCAGTCTGCATTCACCTTTGCAACCACAGAGAAAAGTGACATTTTAAAATGGAAAATGGCTATTTTAAATTGTAATCTTTCACAATGACAGTTTCTACTGTATTTATCAAATAAATGCAGCCTTGGTGAGCATAAGAGGTTTCCCCTAATATTGTTCTTTCTGTCATGACCTGGAATATGATTTCAGACAGTTGTTTGCAAAGTAGTACATTATTTTAATTTGTACGATGTAGCTTAGAAACTATAATTCTTCTTTGTATCTTAGATCGGACGATCGACGGAGGGCCCTATTGACTTTGTGGTGACTGACACTGTGTCAGGGGGAGGCGAGAGTGAGGACACACCCATCACTCAAAGCACCATCTCCCGCTTTGCCTGCCGGGTGGTGTGTGAACGTAACCCGCCCTACACGGCGCGCATCTACGCTGCAGGCTTTGATTCTTCCAAGAATATATTTCTCGGAGTAAGTGTGTTTTCTTGCCTGGTCTTGAAATGAAATTGTCTGTGGGATAAATTTCTCATCAGTTACAAGAAGCTTTATTAAGCTTTTATTTATATATGCTTGTGTATGTGCTGTCTGGAGAAGTATCCACTTCTGCTGATCCAGTGGAACTGATCTAAACTTACCTGGTAAATATAGGTGTGTCCGGCTAACTGGAATGACTCACCCATGTGTAACTAAAAAGAGAGTGCACACTTGTTTATGTATAGTAATTAAGTCTCTCTCTGTAGGAGAAAGCGGCCAAATGGAAGAATCCAGACGGTCACATGGACGGGCTGACAACCAATGGTGTGCTCGTCATGCACCCACGGGGCGGGTTCACTGAGGAGTCCAAGCCTGGTGTGTGGAGGGAGATATCAGTGTGTGGAGATGTTTACACACTGCGAGAAACACGGTCTGCTCAAACTCGAGGCAAACTGGTTAGTGCGTCAGCTGCATCTAGCTACATTGTAAACTAAAATCGAGCAGTCCCCTTCAATCGTCAGTTCACTCACAATTCTTTTTACACTTGTGCTGTAAATTCAAGCTCAAATTTAAAGGAATACTCCACCCAAAAATGAAAGTTCTCATTTACTTGCCCATCATGCCATCCCAGATGTATATGACTTTCTTCAGATAAACACACAGATTTTTAGAAATAATACTCCTCTGTGTGTATATAGTGGATTAAACCTTCAATGTTTTGTGTGGTTTTTAAAGCATCAACTTCAGCATTGTATGGATTCACAGATATGGATTATATCTAATTAAGTAATGAGAGAAATTTTCATTTTTGGGTAGAGAATCTCCTTAAGTAATTGAAGATAAATCACATCTAGATGGTTTCTGAACTGCAGATCAAGTTCAGAGTCAGGAAGTTTGGGTGCTACTAGTGTAGCAATGAGGACTCTAGGATTGCAAGGTGTACTGGTTCAAATCATGGGGATAGTTCACCCAAAAATGGAAATTCTGTTATTTACTCACCCCCATGTTGTTCCAAACCTACGAGTTTCTTTCTTCTGTTGAACCCCGAAGATATTTTGAAGAATGTTGGTAATTAGACAATTGACGGCACCCATTGACTTCCAGTATTTTTTTCCTACTATGGAAGTCAATGGGTGCCGTCGACTGTATGATTATCAACTTTCTTCAAAATATCATCTTTTGTGTTCAACAAAAGCAATAAACAGATTTGGGACAACTTGAAGGTGAGTAAATGATGACAGAATTATCCCTTTTAAGGATGACCCCTAAGCTGAGTATTAAAGAGGTCCCTATCACCATGCCCTGACTAGGACACTCTAGATTTCTGCAAGAGAAGTAGCAGTACTTCTATATTATGTCTTAAGACCATGTTTAGAAATCCAGTTAATTGTGCTATATTTGAATTTTGGGGGTGAAAGTTAAATAGTGTTTTCTAAGGGAGTGTAAAAATGTTTGACAAATTAGCTTTGCTTCCTTTTTGAGCCAAGTTGGTTTTAGTTATCAAGAGCTGTTATAAAAGCCCCAACAGTATATTTGAGTCTTTGAACCTGTAGCTCCTCCTAGAGGACAAATGTGGTTCTGCACTATCATTGTTACCTTACCACCAATTTCAATACCACAACTGTTTTGCACATTCATGAGGTTTGATTTATTACTGACTGTTCACTTTTGTTTACTTGAGAAATAAAGAACACTGAAACAAATTACAAGTGATGGAGAAAACATACAAATACACAAATAAACTGTGCATTAGTTTATACACTTAGATGCCTGCACACTCATAGTAAATAATCAGGCATCTACTACTACGAGTATCTGATTCAGAAATTTGTAAACATCTATTCATCCATCAAACCGCTCGTCTTCTGTAGGGTTGTGAGACTGCTGCTGTGGATGCATATGCAAAATTGAGTGGCTCCAATTGACCCTATGCTGCATGTTTTTAAATTGTGGGGAAAACCAGAACACCCAGAGGACACGGGAGAACATGCAAACTCCACACTGATGGCAATTTTCCACTGACATGGTTAAAAGAGAAATGCAGTCTACAGTGGTCTCATGGAGAAATGCAGTGTTGCACTACATTGCTCCTTATGTCTAAATATATAAAACTGTGCGCAAGAGTGACCTCACGTGTGAGAGAGTGAGTGAATCAGAATCATGTCACCATTCGGTTTTCAAGATTGTGGAAACAAGCAGCTGGGTTGCGACAGGCTCCAGTTTGCCTTGCCAAAAAAATTGTCTGAGAATGGGCTTTGTCACATGAATTTATCATCTATACTAGAGTTATGGTTGTAAAGCCTAACAGTGTAATTTGTCACTGATTGGGTATCCATACACTACTGGCTGCGTGCTACTAATGATTAAGGCCTAGTCCACACGTACACGGGTATTTTTATAAACAGACCTTTTCCAAAATTCAATGCGTCCACATGAAAACGCAAAAAAAGGTACGAAGCGCTGTCAAGAGCATGCCAAACCAACAGGTGGCAATATAACCCTAACCGTAAAGCCATGTTGGCCAATCAGAAGCCTGGAAAAAAGGTTATTGGTGGTTCCGGTTCTCACGCAACAAGCCAAAATCTCCGGTTTCTCTGTCCACACAACACCACTGCAACCGGAGTTTCCAAAAATGTTCACCCTGGCAGGAGTTTTCAAAAAAGTTTGGTTTCAGTGTCCGGATACACACAAACGCAGTGGACAAACCGCCAAACCAAATAGGAAAAAGCTTTTTGCCCTTCAGGTATTACTGTTGCAAGTCAAACTGTGTTCAAAGTAGAAGTCTTCTCGGGTCCTAAAATCTGTACCCGACCTGACCTGACATGGACTTATTTATTATTACTTTATATTATTGCCTGCCCGATGGATACAAGCTATTTCTGAGTTCGGCTTTCAGTTGTGACCAGTGGATTAGAAAAATAAATGTCATAGCATACAACAGACAACACTAGTGAATCCATGATTTATTAGGCTATTGATTTAATTTGTAGAGCTATTTACCTTAGCTTCTGCACACAGGAAAGAAAATCCCTGCATGAACGCAGCGTAATGAAGCGAGTGGCTTTTCCTGATGGATCTCATGGCTATAAAATGGGATTTCTATATGCAAGGTTTGTTTCTTTTTCTACGTGCGTTTCTCAAAATTGCACTTAACATGAACGCGCTACAGTGCTGAAATGTCGTTATCACTCATCACTGTAACATCATTACACCAAAAGTTAAAGGATGTAATGTTATTTACCTGACCATAATATGATTAAAGTTTATTTTACTCCATGCTGAGAGCGCTCATTGAAACGGTAGGCAAATGCGGAAGCAAGTCCGTTGCGTGGATTCAGAGTGAAATCGTACCGTTGTCATAAAATTTTTAAATAACTATATTGTTAAATGCCCGACATGGTTTAAGGGTTTAATTCAGGTCTTCTTGGGGTCCATTCGGGAAAAGCACATTTTAAATCACCTGAGGCCACTAATACCGAACCCGACCTGTGTTCGATGCACTCGTCATGACCTTTGAACTAGAGGTTCCAAAACTAAGACCAACATTAGAACAAGCCTTTCTGTCTCTGAGCTGTGATGGGAGCAGTTAACCAGTTAGACTTCAGTGAAAGCGGTTGTATTTAATGAACATCTATAATGCTTGGTTCGACTCCCAGCTGAGCCAGGAGAACTTTGCATGTTCTCCCAATGTTGTCGTGGGTTTCCTCCACTGCTCTGCTTTCCCTCACACGCTGGGCTGGGATAGGCTCTGGTTTCCTCTCAACCCTACATAGGACAAGCGCTTTGGAAAATGGCTGGAATGCTTGTAATAAATGCATTGCTCAGATGTTTGTTTTGTGCTGCTTAGGTGGAGAGTGAGAGTAACGTACTGCAGGATGGCTCTCTGGTTGACCTTTGTGGAGCCACGCTGCTCTGGCGCACAGCCGATGGCCTTTTCCACACCCCCACTCAGAAGCACCTGGAGGCCTTGCGGCAGGAGCTGAACGCAGCCCGGCCTCAGTGCCCCGTGGGCCTCAACACCCTGGCCTTTCCCAGCATGCAACGCTGCAGCCGTGCCCTGTCCAGCGTACCCACTCAAGAGGACAAACAGCCATGGGTCTACCTTGCCTGTGGCCATGTTCATGGCTACCACGACTGGGGCCACCGTTCCGAACGAGATGCTAATGCTCAAAGAGAGTGTCCTATGTGCAGAACCGTGGGCCCCTATGTACCACTCTGGCTCGGATGCGAACCGGCCTTTTATGTAGATACTGGCGCACCGACGCACGCCTTTGTACCTTGCGGCCATGTGTGCTCTGAAAAGTCAGCCCGGTATTGGGCAGAGATTCCTTTACCACATGGCACCCATGCTTTCCATGCGGCCTGCCCCTTTTGTGCAACCCAACTCAATCTGATGCAAAAGTGGGCCAAGCTTATCTTTCAGGGGCCTGTAGACTGACAGCATAGAGGAGGCTATAATGAACTGGTGGGACAGTGGATTATGTATTTGAAATGGAATCCAGTATGCTGAAGGACAAATGGTATAAAGACCAATTCATACCGCAAGCTGTGAAGCTGCCCTTGAAATGCTTATGCAGGAGAGCAGGTTTTTGCTCGGATGACATGGTGATGACAGGAGGTGTCCGTCGTGATTTCCTGACAGTTATTTTGTCTACCGGCCTACAAAGATGTCAATTCACACCCAGCATTACTACATCACTCAGGATATTTAATACATTTCTATATAGGATACTTGGCTTTAGACTCGGTGCTTCGTTTGGTTTTTGGTGATCAACCTTCCTGTGGAGTTTTGTTGCTTTAATGATCTTTCCAGTGATGTCCAAAGAACTTGATTTTCTGGTTCTAGCGTGTGGAGTTGGAACTAAACTGTGCAGGATGGTCGGAACCCCAGGAGCAGGATCCATTATTTTAAGTACTTAAATGTGTGGGAACTCCCAGAAGTCAGAATCCCATATCCCAAAAAGTTTTGGGAACTGCAATACTAAAATGGTGGTTTCCAAAGATTAAAAAGGGTGATATTATTTTTTTATTTTTTATTTTATCCTCTACATGAAGAGCTACCAAAATAACACTCCTAAAGGATTCTGCAGGAATACTGATCAGCCACAGTGGGAACTTCATTTTTAAATGGATTGCGTCATGTTTAGCCTAGTCCTGTGTTCACCTACTTCAGTGATCTCAAGTATTTGGAAACTAACTCTTTTTGTCTCAATGGTTGAAGATTTTAAGCTTTGATGTAGAGGTATTTTTATCCATACTGGGGTCACCGGTAACCAGATTAACAAAGGTTGTTGCCAAATATTTTTAACAAATAGTTTGTAACTAAAAGAATAGTTCCTGGTGTCGTTTTTACCACTTCTTGAAAAGCGTGTTCCAAATATATATTTTGGTACTGTTCATTGCTTACCACATGTTCATTTTCCACATGTTGATGTACAATCAAAGCAGATGTGAAAATTGTGGACTATTCTGCAAATCAGCATCTAGACTTTTTTTCAAATGTGGAAAATGATTGAAAACAATGACAGTAGAGGTGTATGATGTACAGGAGCTGAGACTGTGATCGCTTGGGAACCATTTCTTATTGGTCAAAATTCATCCCATTTGAACTGTGTTTTATAAGCTTATGAGATTAAAATGACTTATTCTACTATTTTCCTAAAATTTATACAGAGATGGTTTCTTATGCCTAAGTCATTTTTACAGGGGTGTCAAGGTTTTTAAGGCACACTGAAGGGGTATTTTTTTTTTTTTTTTTTACTCTTGCATTTACAGAGCCTTTTTTCCTTTTTACTCACTGAAAAGTATTTTACTACACACAAGCCCATGTACAGTTTGTTTGTTTTAAAACAGATACTAATATATTTATTCAGGTATGTACTTTACTGTGTGGTAGGTGTCTGTATGAATGTATCAGCCTGAACAACAACATCTGGTCATCGTTCATTGAAGTGCATGTTGTGTCTCCACTTAGCCTATGAACAGTCGCTAGTCGTATTTTCTTTGACGCTCAAGCCTTCTGGCTGTGCTTGTTTTTGCAAAATAACCCAAGACTCCTACCACACGCAATGTTACTTTCAGATCCAATATGAACACTGTAAAATGTCACCTTAGATTTCATTTGTAAATGAATTATTGAAATGTTCTATTGTCTCTTTATATATCTTGTTTGTTTGGATACACAGGCAGTTCTTGTGGGGTTAACGCCTTGAGCGATATACATGCATTTAGAGGGATGTTCCGTAGAGTGGATATTTTGTTTTCTTGAAACATATCATTGTGAAATCATCACACCAAAAACAGAATGAACTGGGAATATGGAGTATATTTACTTAAGCTAAGCTACTGTTAATTAACAATGATGCTGATATGAGGCTTTTCCATGTAGCATTAACTCTAAGGCCAAACATGTTTTTCTTTTTAAAATGTAAAAAAGGATTTTGTGAAAAGTTTGTCATTTCAAATTCCAGGAAGCACAATTTCAAATTCATGTTTAAGCAATTGTAAATTTCAGCAAAATTAGGCAAAATAAACCATTACACAACAGAGCTTCAGTGTTTTAATTGCAGCTTTGGAACACCAATATGTTGTTTGTTTTCTCTTAAAGGGATAGTTAACCCAAAAATAAAAATTCTGTCATTACTCACTCATGTCGTTCCACAGGCTTCTGTTCATCTTTGAAACACAAGCTCAAACGTGCTGCGTAACACGAGAATGAACCTCATTGGTTCTTGCTGAAGCTCAAACGTTCTGCGTAACACGAGAATGAACCTCATTGGTTCTTGCTGAAGCTCAAACGTGCTGCGTAACATGAGATTTGAACCTTGTAGGTTCTCACGCGAACATGTTTGAGCTTCCGTTTATCACATCTGATGTTGAGTTGATGAATGTTTATATGTGAGTAAAAGCCTAAATTCAATCTGTTCATCAGATAAAGCGATCGAGTCTCTTCAGAAAATTTGGACTAAACCGCTCAATTCATATGGATTAGTTTTACAATCTCTTTATGAACTTTTTGAAGCGTCAAAGTATCAGTTGCGTAGCGGTCAATGGAGGGACAGAAAGCTCTCCGATTTCATTAAAAAGATAATTTGTGTTCCAAAGATGAACAAAAGTCTAACAGGTTTGGAACGACATGAGATTGAGTAATTGATGACAGAATTTATCCCTTTAAAGTCCATTCAGAATTGTTTTTCATGTTTCAAGCATGAATGATCAAACGTGGGGGCTGCTGAATGAACGAGTCTACACTCTGCCTGACATCTTGGAAGAAAGTCATATGGGTTTAGATTAGAACAACATGAAAGTGAATGAATAATGACATTTTCATTTTTGAATGAACTAGGTGGTTTACACCAGCATGTTCTTTGAGCATGTAAAGATAGGCTTTTTTCTTGTTTGAACTACAGCACTTCTCTGCAATATTAAAATATTCTAAAACTAGTATTGTGTTTTATACTAGTACTAGAATAAAGGTGCCAGGAAGAACCAAAAAGGGGCTTTTACGGCAATGCCATAGAAGAACCATTTTTGGTTCCCTGTAGAACTGTTTTGTGAAAGGTTCCTTGAACCATTTTTTTTCTAACCATTTTATATTCTAAAGAACCTTTCTGAGCTACAAAGAACCTTTTGTGCAATGGAAAGGTTCTTTGGATATTAAAGGTTCTTCATGGAACCATACACCATGCCAAAGAACCATTTAAGAACCTTTATTTTTAAGAGCGTACTTGCTAATGTACATGCACATTGATTTCAGGCCTATAAAGAGCATCTTTGTGCTTCCTCCTACTCATCTTTCTTCAGTTGCTCTACATTACATCATCAATCCCATTATAAAGCTAAAAGTTTAGAATGTAGTTCCCATCAAAATTATGAACTTTTTGAAGATAATGCTCAAAAGATTGGCTGCTAAAAACAAATCTTCACTAGAGATCTGATGCTGTGAGATATGAAAATTTTGTAAAGATTACAATTAGTAAGATTATTATTAAGATTATTAAAGAAATGCTAACAGCATCCACTTCATTCATTTCTTTTTTGAAGTTACTCTGTACTTGTTACTCACAGCCACAAGAGGGTGCTGTTATCATATTAACTAAACTGGAAATAGGCCTAGAAACATGTATTTAATGATGACTGCATTTAAGAACATAACAAATATGAATTAAACTAGTTTTTAGTGCTAAATTACTTTTTTCTTTTTACTGCAAGTCAAATAGCAAGTTGATGCAACTCCTATTTTGATCTCATTTGTGACGGGAACAGTGCACCTTTCACAAAGTCAAACCATTTTGATTATAATAATCTTTAATTGTGCAAAAAAAACAAGAATAAAAAGCACCATTTTAAAACACACACCTGGTTTCATAGATGGGGTTTACATTAAGCCAGGATTAGGCCTTAGTTCAATTAGGGCATTTAAGTAGCTTTTATGAACGTGTCTTAGAGAAAAACATTACTGGTGTGCATCTTGAGACAAAACAATGGCACTGACAAATATTAAAATATGTCAGTGCAAGTTGCTTTCAGTTAAAATAGTTCAAACATGCATTTTAGTCTGGGACTAGCTAAAACCTTGTCTGTGAAACCAGGGGCTAATATTAACTGAAGAAAACTTGATGTATTTCGATGGTTCATCTGCAGCCGTGCAGGTTTCCGGTTTAAAACTCACTACACATTTGAAAAAAATACACTAAAAATCACAGTGTGAAAGGGCTTGGAATAATGGCAACCGCATTATCCATCAAACAGTGATGACATATTCGTCCCTTTCATACGCGCTCTCTCTGCAAATAAGGGCATATAAAAGGATTTAGATTTTCAGCATGCCATTTAGCTGCTTTGAAAGGGAAGATCAGTGGGATGCCATGACTGCTAATTAACATTTCCTCCTGTAGATGCTGGGGAGATGGGATGTGTCTCGGTCCCACTCTACACTGCCTTTCCAAATGACAGTCATCGTAGTAAAGGTGACAGAAAGCTCGTTGGGAAATCTCTGCTTGGCTTGCCCTCATTTAAGAGGGTTTATTAAAAATGACATAATGTCTGCATTTGTGATGAAGCTTACGGCTCGTCTTTTGTGCTTTCTGTGGAACGTTATTTTGTAACGTGCTAAAAGCTCAAGCGTGATGTAATATTATATGCCTGAAAAGGCCACCTCACTACAATATATAAAGACAGAGGACGCCTGTCACAAACGGCGTTAATGTGTGCACCTGTACTCTGTTCTGTCATTATTCAAAACCAATTTGATTTTAATTACAGCTGCAGCTGAGATACCTTTCAATATAGTTACTCTTACGAGATCTGTGCATCCACCAAAACTGCTCGAGACGTAATATGGAAGGCTTAGCAAGGGCATATTGCATGAGGGAGAGAGTCTTTTTATTTGGTGCCTGCTAGCCGTCTCCTTCAGGATGCCTGCCAGCTCAGACAGTCAACTGTTGAAGGATCAAAGCTGCAGAAAATCAAGACATGTCGCCCCGATCAGCAATGTCAAGATACAGGCACATTGTGACATCAAAACAAAATATGGAGTGCCGAGTCCTTTAGAAAGGTGATCTTCAGACAATCTTTCAGA
Source organism: Rhinogobio ventralis (assembly GCA_039654625.1). NCBI lineage: Eukaryota > Metazoa > Chordata > Actinopteri > Cypriniformes > Gobionidae > Rhinogobio > Rhinogobio ventralis. The sequence continues at coordinate 34,578,082 of CM077202.1, read as the reverse complement.
ACAAACACTTCATCTGAACACTGATGCAGTGATCCTGTTCATTACGCTCCATTTCTACTGCAATTATGTGCATAAGTAACATTAAAACTAGATTAAGGCACCTTTATCAGTTTTAGAGATTTATATGAGTTAACAGAGATATGACACCTTTTGTTCTATTATGTTTAAAAATATGCAAATATGCAATGCAAACACAATGCCTTAAATATATCTGAGGTATAATGAAAAAAAGCCTCATTAAAATAATTAAATTCATAATACTATTAGTTTATAATATATTAGAACCTAATAATATTCTATTATTGTTTTGAGGGGAAAAAATGCTGCATTGCTTATGTGATACGACTTAAGTCATGTGGTCCAACCAACACTCAGAAAACAAAACAGGAAATTCTATCATAGGGAAAAAGAAATTGATGTCATAGAAATATAATAATTTCATGGTGCGACTCTCCAAAAACAAAATTATATTTATGATTGTATTAATTGTGACCCTGGACCACAAAACCAGTCATACGGGTCAATTTTTTTTAAAATTGAGATTTATACATCATCTGAAAGCTAAATAAATAAGCTTTCAAATAAATAAATACGTTTATTAGGATAGGACAATATTTGGCCGAGATACAACTATTTGAAAATCTGGAATCTGAGGGGGCAAAAAAAAATCTAAATATTGAGAAAATCGCCGTTAAAGTTGTCCAAATGAAGTCCTTAGCAATGCATATTACTACTACTAATACATTTTTTATATATTTACAGTAGGACATTTACAAAATATCTTAATGGATCATGAACCTTTACCTAATATCCTAATGATTTTTGGCATAAAAGAAAAATAGATAATTTTGACCCATACAATGTATTGTTGGCTATTGCCACAAATTTACCCGTGAGACTTATGACTGGTTTTGTGCTCCAGGGTCACAAAAAAAAAACTTTTTACCGTATAAAAATATATTTTAAAACTTTTGGGGAAAATAATGCTTGAGATCATGAGACAAACTCGTACGCATTAAATATGTTTTGACTTTTTACTTGCTGGTTACACCACATGACATTTTGGTCATTCAATTTAACTTGAAAGCAACATAAAAGCTTTTTAAAGTCAAAACCAACATGAATAAAAAGAGTTAATGTTTTAGATTTGTGAAATATCTTTCATACTCATTGATCTGGTCCTTTTGGATACGCTATGGCCAGACCTGACCGCATGAGGTCTTTCATAAAGGAACATAATATCCTAAGGGAAAGCTAATGGAATTTCTATCATAATTTGGAACCAATCTTAAATAGAATAAAACAAGAATCCTCAAAGAATCAAATATGATCCTACTGGATAAATTGAAGTTCCTAGTGTTCCATTTAATTTGTCAGAATGTCACTATGACGTAGGAATGTGGTTTGATCCCATTAGCTTCCTAATGATGACAGACTTCAATAGTATTCCTTCAGGTTTTTTTTTGATAAGGGTTAGTGGTGGGTATCTCTGTAAGGAAGGTGTTGACTGCTAAACTCTATTGCTCCTGCAGGGGGAAACAGGTCTAACCACGATTTGTCTCACCGTTTTTCCTGTCCATCGACCCGGTGAACTGGCAAGGCGATATATGCCACAGGTGGCTGGAGGCTGGACGCCAAATTATCAATAGGACGCCTACATTCGGCGGGGTGGTGCACTTGATATTCACCTCTTTCCCCCCAGCGTGAGACCCCGAGAGATGATATGCAGATCATCGGCTGTAAATAAGAGATAGTACAGCTACACGCACGCACACAGACACGCGCACGCAAACACAACAAGACGCGCGTTCGTTTCCCCCGCGCTCTTAATTTAGTAAACTTGGCAGTCGTTTTTAATCTCCCGGCAAATTGAAGCGGTAGGGGATCGTGGCAAGTGTTGGATGCATGTTATTAATTCCTCGCTATTTCTGTCTAGCGCAATTAGTCACTGTTTGCCGCTGAAAATGTCCCATTAATTATCTACGGCCTGTAAGTGGAGTTGCGCTCGTGGCTACTGTCTAAAGATTTTGGTGCGGTAGGGAGAGGTCCGCATTCAGACACTCACCTCTGAAAATGGTTGAGGGTTTTGAAACGTCTCTTTAATTGCCTTTAAAACACATAATCCTTGCCTAGGTGTGAAAGAACGGCATGAGCCTTCTCAGTTTGTCTTCTGTTGTCATCACAGATTGTTTACGAGCACCCGAAGGCGCAAAAGTCGTGGTGCACCGCTGTTTTAATAATAAAAAACCCTTTTATAGTAGTCTACACATGACGTCAGATTAAACGACTGCAGAGACCGGGGCTGTCACATGGGCAGTAGTCAAAAATCCTACTTAACCTATTATCTTTATTGTTTACAAACACCTAGTTGAAAATTAATTTGTTAATTTTATCCTACATTTTTTTTTATATTATCATATTTGGGTGAAGAGTTTTGTTTCATAATTGTTTTACTAATTCAATTTGGCTGAAAAAAGCCAATAAAGAACACAATTGCCATTTTCAAAACAATTATATTGTGGACGATAGCTTTTACTTGAATACATTTTACTATTAAAAAAAGCAATTTAATTAAAGGTGCTGTATGTAAGTTTTTCACTTTACTAAAGCATAAAAATACCATAATATGCTTGCAGATATGTAGGAAAAATTCTAAATTCACCTACTTGTTTTTCAGAAAAACAATGCTAGAGCCAGTTTTTCTACTTTGAAATGTGCGTTCCGTGTCGGAATGTCTGTTTTTGCCTGCCGGTTTACCCAATAGTATTTCGACACCCCAGGTTGCCAGTTGGTGGAAAACACATCGTATTGCATCCATGGAAGCCAGCGAACAAACTGGGTCAGAGATCGCAGATTCTACCTGACCTAAAAGGTAAGGTTGCGAATTGCAACCGCCCACCGATCACCCCTCCTTTTCGAAGCACATAGAGAAGCTACGGTGGCCGACACAGGACAAAGATGTTGCCGTCTGAGACAGCAGAGAGTAGCTAACGCTCTGTGGAGCAGTTTGTCCATTTAGGGCTACTGTAGAAACATGACGGTGCAAAATGGTGACTTCACTGTATGTATGTAGATAGAAATGGCTCATTCTTAGGTAATAAAAACATAATGGTTCATTATGTAAGGTCTTTATACACCACTGAAAACATAGTTATGTATATTATATTGCATTTCTGTCAATAGATCCTCATAAATGCTACACACTGCACCTTTAAAAGAAGATTATTTTAATAGCTTGCCACACTATAAGGTCAACTTGTGTTAAATCATATCTTTTTTCCTAGGCAATTATGATGGACATTTTCAACCTAATCTCATGAGGAAATTAAACTATTTTACAAGTTGGGGCTTTCGTATGATGTGATTCATATGTTTGTTTGTTTTAACGCAAGTTTTTGTTTTAAACGTAACCCCTAAACCTGAGTGGGGCATAAGCAGATTGTATAAAAACGTACAAATGAGATTGTACAAATTTGTATGAATTGGCCACCAATTAGGTGAAACGTAAAATAGTTATGAATTGCCATAGGTAATTTTCTTGGAAAAGAGACTAAGCTAAACAAAATCCCACTTTAAAAGGTACACGTAACTTAGTTAAAACAGTTAAAAAACAAAACGTCATGCACTTTGCAAAAGAACATTGTTTTGGTTGTGCTTCGGTTTTCCTTTTCATAAAGTAAAAAAAGAGAGACACATTATTCTACTTCTCATAAAACATTCACTACTAGGCTTAAGGCCTTGTTTGAAAACGCATCTTTTTCTCTCCGTTTTGGCCTTTCGTCCACACTGAGACAGCGTTTTTATAAACAAAAACGGAGCTTCTCCAAAAGTGGATAAATTTGAAAATGAAAATGGTTTTCGCGTTGTAGTGTGGACTGTGAAGACGGAAGTATTTGAAAAAGATGACGCATGTTGATAGATATTCATGTTTATACTGCTATTGTTATGTGCTCTTCACTTTTACACAGTTGCTAAAGATGTGTTACTTTGCACACTCATCATATCACAGTCCTGCAAAGATGACAGAAAATGTACCTCTACTTTGCTGTCCTGCGACAAAACATGAGAACAGTTGCGTTTTAGAACAAACATATGATGGTGAGTGAGTGCGACCTGGACACATCAGTGAATGGTGAGATATTTTGATAAATAAAATGATCCTGATAGAAAAATAGCGTGACTTCATTATGTCTTGTTCCGTCTGTATCATCTCAGTGAGCTTTTATGAGGGTTTACGCATACTTTTGGTAAACGCTAGTGTAGACTGAGAGTGTTCTAAAACGAAAACACCATTTTCAGATGTATCCAGATTAATGTAAACGGAGCATAGAGATATAACCAGTTTAGATGGAAAGGATCTCAAGCTGACTAGCTTAAGATATTACTGTAGCTTTACCCATTAATAGACACGATACTTCCTTGAAAATAAATTCCATCACAGCGCTACAACAACCATAATGAAATGACCCTTCACAATAGATAATGCTTTACAATCAACTAGAGAGCTACATATGGCAATTGATCTGTTCAATAAAAACATCTCTGCGTCGCTTTTACAACATTTCAAATCCCTCAGTTCTCACCATCTCCGAAAAGCCAAGCCAATGTTGATTCTTGTTTTATTACGAGCTATGTCGCGCTCTCTTTTTGCCAGCAAACTCCTCTGTTCAGCGTTTGTTTTAAACGGGTGATTTCCCAGAGGTTGGAGATTTAGCGGCTCCATGTCAACCTTTCTCTCTCATTGTGACAACTAACCTATGCCACTTTCACATCTTACACGTCAAAGTAACCGGAGCAACTTTTCCTAACTTACGGATATGACGAGACATGCGCGGGCGAGTGACGTAGTCATGCATTTTCCCACAAAAACAATCCTGACAGGTCTAAAATATAAACACTTATAATAGGCTAATCATAGTGAATCACGGCAAGACAAAAACACGTTTCGGAAGAAGGACTGATGATGTATTGACTGTAATGTTAATGTAATGTTAATTTTGAACAAAACCAAGCCTGTTCTCCTTTTTAACTCAACAATATCATTTCAAAGTAGGGTGAATTGCTTCTACAAACCCAAATGTCACAAATGTAGTTTCTTGCCTTCATGCTCAATGATAAAACAACCAGTAGTGTATTTATAGGGCTAGGGCTAATACACAAACACATCACAAGCATTGAGCCCCTCATCATCCCCCTCTCTAATTTGCAGCTCTATGGCAACAGTGGCACTCTTAGCTCCACAAGAGGACAAATGACTTTAATTACAGAGTAATTGCCGAGCGTTGTGTTAATTAAATCTTGATCAGTTTAAGTAACTGGATTGCTCCCACATCGAGCCCATGCTGTGATGTGCTGTCTCACTCTCCCTCGTGCACATCTTCAGTCTCACATAAACGTTCACCCACACACCCTCCTCGAACCTGGCAGTCTATCCGCTACGCTAAAACCTTTTTTTGTGTTTTATTCTTTCTTGAAGTCATAACCACTTTATTTAACTCCATCCTTTTGGTTGGGTTCCATAATGTCAACATTTGTCATAACTTGTTAGTATTAGTTGATGCATTAGGTAACAAGAACTAATAATGAAAAATTTTGTACAGCATTTGTTCAATTAATCTAGGTTAGTGTTAATTCTTTAATATGCTATTGTTCAAAAGTTTGGGATCGTAAGATTTTTTAATGCTTTTGAAATAAGTTTCTTATGCTCACCAGCACTGCATTTATTTGACACAAAACAGTAATATTGTGAAATATTATTACAATTTCAATTACTTCAGTGTCACACAATCCTTCAAAAATCATTCTAATATGCTGATTTGCTGCTCTTATTATCAGTGTTGAAAACATACAGTATGTTGCTTAAAATGTTTGGGGACGTTGCAAAAGAAAAGCATTTATTTTAAATGGAAATCTTTAGTATTATCATGATTGTATTTACTGTCACTTTTGATCATGTGCCCTTGCTGAATAAAAGTATTAATTTCTTAAAAAAGAAAAAACTGCACTGACCTTAAACCATATATTGTACATTTGTTTGTTCAAAATACATTAACTAAATTGTTATTTTATGCATATTGAAGTGTTCAAATGTAGTAGTATATTGTTTATTGTAAGTTCATATCTAAAGCATTAACTTACAAGAATTGAACCTTTTTGTAGTGTTGCCTACCAAATTTTACTTTTTAGTTAAAAAACTCTTATTTAATCCTTTCTTAAAGGATTAGTTCACTTTAAAATGAAAATTACCCCATGATTTACTCACCCTCAAGACATCCTAGGTGTATATGACTTTCTTCTTTCTGATGAACACAATCTGAGTTATATTAATAAATATCCTGATGCTTCCAAGCTTTATAAGCAGTGAACGGGGCTCATGAGTTTGAAGCTCAAAAAGTGCATCCATCCATTATAAACGTACTCCACACGGCTCCAGGGGGTTAATAAAGGCCTTCTGAAGCGAACCGCCAGCTTCCGCCGGACCGCCTTCCGTATTCAACTTACGCAAAAAGTGTAACGCCTCTTGCAGTTCAAATGCTTATGCTGCGTCCATCGTCATACTTCGCGACAGTTACGTTTTTTCTGTAAGTTGAATATGGAATTCCTTCCTCCTTCCGGAATCCTTTAATGTTTATTGCTTTATACCAAAACTTTCTAGTTACATTAAGCTAAGAAAATGTTTTTTTTTTTAAAGGTTTGTTGCAATGGCTGCAGGTCATTTGCAAAAATGCCATAACAAACATGATAGAATTAGAATCAAGAGAGTGGCATCTACTGCAATTTTAGATACATGCATTATCTTTAGGTTCCTGTTGCTTTGGCCAAATTGAATCCTCTTATTTTAATTGGCCGCCATTAGGTGTTCTGCTCAAGGCAATTCCAAGCAGCCCTCGCTTTTGTTGTGCCTCATACTCCTGGCCCCACTAAAGAATATTAATCACAATTGTCCTAATCTTTGGGATTTTAATTGGAGTGCTTTGTAAACCACAAGGAGGTAAACAGAAGACAAAGGTGTTGATGTGCGCAAGAATCGCCTTTTTGTTTTGTGTTGGTTTTTAAGAAACCGAGATCCCAATAAACTGTATATCATTACATGCTTGTCTCAGAGATTGTAAAAAGCTTGTCTGATAGAGCTGTATATTAATAAAATAGGATGCACTAGTAATACATAGTGCATGAGAGACGTATTGCATTTACCACTGCAATTAATCTGTTGCGGACCGAATCCTTTCATTGCTGTGCATATTTGTGTAGCTAACACAGAGGATCATAGGATTTTTCTCTACAGATTTTAAAGGGCTTTATTGAAAATCCACTTGTTTGCTAGGCTCTTGGGTTTAGATTAAAACAGACTGTCAGTGTACAGTAAGTAAGCAGATAGTAAGCAACAGGCTGGAGCTGAAACATATTGCAATGAGTGGCGGATTTATCTGCGATTTAGGAAATCTAATCCAGTTTTCTCTGATGCATTGAGCGATTGAATTTATGTGCAGATGTCGATGTGTGATGTTTTACCATTTAGCATGTTGGCTTTGCTCTTAAAATACTGTGATTTTCTGGTGTCTTCTCTGCACTGGCTGTAGTCAGCAGACATCTCTCTAAAAAAAGGGGGGTATAGAGTAAATACTTGGCATTTGTAAAGTGTTTTGAGGTCATCAAATTCATTTTTTTCCCTCATCAAATTGTCTTTTTTTCTGACTAAGTCTTAAATTATTCATACTTGCATTTAAATGGTAAAACAAACCCCTGCTGAACTTTCAGAACGGCAGATTTAGCAGTTACAGATTGATGAAGAATTAAAACGCACCAAGAATCACTCAGATTAACCTGTCAAAGAAAAAAAAAAAAACTAAGCCTTCTCCTTTAACATTTCAACCCAGATGAATAATTCTCACATTTTTTGCATTTAAATTTTATGAATGCTGCACTCAACTGACTCTTACCCCTGGTTTCACAGACACGGTTTATTCTAGTCCCAGACTAAAATGCATGTTTGAGCTGTTTTAACTGAAAGCAACTTGCACTGACATACAGTAGCCTATCTTAAAATATGTCAGTGCCATTGTTTTGTCTCAAGATGCACACCAGTAATGTTCTTTTTCTAAGGCATGTTTATAAAAGCTACTTAAATGCCCTAATTGAACTAAGGCCTAATCCTGGCTTAGTCCAAGCCCTGTCTGTGAAACCAGGCCTTAGTGTTTTAACCATAATATTTAGAAATGTACACAGCACTGCAGATAATACTGGTAGCCTATGTGGTTACTAATACTTTATTCTCATTGGCTTAGGGCACTCCTATCTTTTTCTACCTGCTTATGTATCTGGCATCAACACTCATCCTCGTAAATCACCTTTATTGGCAAAAATCGAGTGTAAACTGTATAGAGTCCAACAGTTGGGTTTCTATAAATTTTCTCCATAAGGAAACCATTTTTAAATCCATTTTTAAAGATAACTTGTATACTTCTGTTTACGCCGTCAGCCCGCATTATTAAAAAAAAAAAATCAGATAGTATACAAGTTATCTTTAAAAATGGATTTAAAAATGGTTTCCTTATGGAGAATTATTCACACCTAACATTAAAGTTTTTAATATATTTTTATATTGTAATAATTTCACATTTAATGTCTAAATTAATGTATAAACAACATAAAGACAGTAGCCTATATTTTAAATGTTTGTTTAATGGCATCTTTGTATGAAAGAAGGCCAGTATCACTGATACCAATACTGCTACTGATGTCTCGATGAAATGTTTTCTCAATTTTAGCCATTAATTAAAGCCATTCAGCATTACAGTATAATGAATAGCTATATTTTAACTTTTGGCTTTAAAAAATATTTAATAACTTTTAATTTAAGTGAACTTAAAACAATCTTCACATAAACCCATTATAATAAATGTCACATTTACCTGTGTGCTTCAATATATCAGGGCTCAGTTTTCTGTTTTCGTTGTTTTTGACCCATGTAAAACTGTGTTTTTAGGTAGGTCTAACAGGTAGGACATATACAGAAATATATACATAAACTTGAAATATATTGTTGATATATATTATATAATCAACATTTGTAAATGAGTTTTACTGTTAAGTACACAGTCTTGTACCTTTGTATTTTTGTGCAATTTTCAAAAACTTTTTTTGCTTCAAATCAGTGTTTGTAACGTTATGATCCACCTAGCTGGTTGGCTTGGTTCATGGCTTTTAACACTTTAATGAAGACTTTTTTTAACCTTTGCTGTGTTAAACCCTGTAACACCTTTGATGTTCCCGGTCAAAAATGACCGGCCTTTCAATATTGTAAATCGCTCGTTATGCTATATTTATCCTCCGATCAATGAGGCATACAATCAGTCAGTTTCGAAAAGAAATACAAAACCTGTCCTAATTGAAAGAAAACAAGTTGACAAAAAGATTGAATCCAACATTTTCCGGGGGGTGGGGGGATCCTCTCCGGGTCAAAATGACCCGAATAGAACTTAAGGGTTAAACTCCCTATGGCAAAAATTAATGGAAAAAACACTTCCGGAACCAGCGCAGCTGAAAAAATTATAGAAAACTATATTTTTAGAAAACACTTTAAGAGTTATGTTTTACATTTGAAGTAAAATAACAGGTTTATTATTTAGGAACATTTTTATTTTATGATACAGTATTTACATCACTTTCATAACATATTGTCCTATAAGCAATTTTAAATTTTTCTAAAGAGAAATTTATATATTTTGCTTTGGGGAAAGAAGTTTGTGGATGTGTGTTAGAAGAAGGAAGACAGACAGAGAGAGAGAGAGAGAGAGAGAGTGTGTGTGTGTGTGTGTGTGTGTGTGTGAGTCAGGTAGGTGGTTGAAACAGTGATTAGACAGTAGGGACAGTAGTAAAGGGTGAAGGGGAGCATGGAGGATTATGAACTGAGGTGCTGACACATCTCTACCTCTCAGAGCTCTCAATTTAGTCAAGGATCAGACTCAGTTTAGATAGTGGAGGATTAATGATCAGTCTAGCATGACATTTTTATGAGGGTAACCCTTCCACTCGTCAGGCACCGAAGGGTCTCATATTACATCCACAGCTCGCAACTGCCACCAGAAAGAATTTTACTGCAGCTAATTGTAAAAACTATAGGCCTGAGACAAATCATTTCACTGCTGAAGCCTGATTGAATGAGTCACACACACAAACACACTCAGGAAAATAAATGGAAAAGACTAATTAAAGGTAATTAAAAGTGTGCACAAGGATTTTAGTAAAGGCAGATGTCATTTAATTTGACACAAACTAAAATAAAGCTGTGAAGAATGAACGTTTATGGTCCTAGTCTAATTTAAAGCCCCCAGTGGTGAAAATAAAGTTTTTTTTAATGTTGTTTATGTCTATGTGGTGTTTTTTATATGCCTTTAGACACCATGTGCAATTTCATAAGTCAACACCATTGCTGATTATTTTCTCCTTAAAACGACAGTGAACCAAAAACAGTATCAAAAATGCGGTTTGAAATCGCCCGTTCTCTACGTCCCAATCATTTTGTAACCAATCATGTCACGAGGGGGGCGGGCTTTAGCATATCATTAACTATGCTCTGAAGCATTAACTATGCTCAAGAGAAGCCAGGTTAACCTGGTATATTTTTCTGTTGATATGAAAAATCAGGTACATTTAGCAATATGGCGGGTGAATTATTTATGATGTATATTACGATGTTATGATGAACTATATGTCTTTCTCCACTGACGTTCTGTGATGTTCAAAAGCATTTCTAAGAATGCTGATTTTTAGAAGGCAGACTGAGATGGAGAACGGGCATTAGCAACACATTATTAGCTGTTTGATAACGTAGTCAAGCAAAAGTCATATAAATCACGGTTACGTGTAAACGATTTACCATTCTGATACATCGACTTGTAGATGAACCTGTATAATTCGCTCTTCCACTTCTTCTGAATCAGTTTCTGGTTCAAACATATGTGGCTGGATTAAACCAGTATTTCTATTTGCCATTGTGCAGTGTTTAGGACAGTAAAGTTGAGCGAGTGGATCTCTGAGGGGTGTGAGTGGAGGCGAGGCTAATTTGCATATTCATGAATCTTTGTATACTAAATGAAGCAAGGGAGTAGTTACATTCAAGCTGTTTTTTCACAGGTAAAAAAAATTGAATATTTCATTTTGGTGATCAAGGATGAGTTTTAAGGGATAAAATGATTGACTACAGGGGGACTTTAAAGTTGTTTTGTCCAATGTAATTACGCACGTGTTACACAACAGTGCAATCTATATGCCATCTACCATAACCATTAAAAATGAACATAGTTACCTTAGTTACAAACTGTAGTTACTGTTATTATTATTATTAAACCATGATAAAAGAATATGTAATTTCCTTTAAACAGCATAAACTTTCAAGAATATTTGTACCACTTTAATTTTTTATTTTGATGATATTGATGGATAATACCAAGTTTTATTGTAGTAACAGTTAAAGTAACACTTTTAAGGTAAGCATGTTTATAGTCAAGAAACCCGTATAGTAGCCTAATCATAATAGTAGGCACTGAGTTTACACATCACCAGATTATAATGGGATTCAAATTGTCCCGCATCTAGAATGGCAAAAAATAAGGTTAGGATAAAAAAAAAAAAGAAAAAAAAAAAAGAAAGAAAGAAACAAAACATGCTAACACATGGCTACTTAGTACTTACTACAGTAAAACTATAGTAACTTATTAGCTATTGTCACCAAAGAGAGATTAAAAAGTTTCTGAAAGTGTATTATCGTGTTTAACGGAGATCGCGTATTTATTTATTTATTTAGATTTCGCAGGAATCACAAGAACTGCAGCAACTTCGGTAATTTGCTGGAAACTACGGTTACTATGGTAATTTTTTACAAGCGCCCTCCCAACCAGGAAGTGAAATCCAGCACTAGTATCTTCGGCTCGAATCCAGGCGGAAAAGTCAAAAGATCAGCAGTGCAGATGTAAATGCAGTCAGCGAAACCCGCTTGTGCTTCAGAGAAGACTAAAAACGCACAATGACGCGATCTTTATAAGCTTTATAAGCTTCAGTTCGGCGCAAACGCAACGTTGTTAAGAGCAACATTTGCAATGCTATCTACATAAAGGCTGCCACCGGGATAGTGGGTAACTCAAACAATATCTTTGTTATTTTAACACCTTACCCTCGATAATACAGCTTTCCGTTCATTGGCGTACAGCATAAACATGTGCAAACTAGCTGCGCGAGATGAATGGTTCTCGAGACACGTTGAGTAAACATGTAAAACACAAAAAAAGTTTTAAATAATTAACACTAACGTCAAACCTTAGGCTGAAATGTCGTCGGACAAGTTGACGTGGACACTGACGGGAGCGACAGTGGCGTGTGTTTTCGCGGTGTATGTCGCCTCCGCTCCGCGCGCTGTGCCCGGTGGAGACTCAGGTAGGACTGCAGTCAGTCACATGTGTTTGTGTTTATGTCACATGCAGCCTATCACAGAACAGCACATTGTACTATCACACACGCCATATGACATGACGCTTTTGGAAGTATGAATCGCATGAGACCTATTGAGATTAATAATCTTTCTAGACACCTGTCTAAATCCATCACATAGCCTACACTCACGCCACATCTGAATATCATCACATTATATAACAAAATATTAAAGGGATAGTTCACCCAAAAATAAAAATGACCCCATGATTTACTCACCCTCAAGTCATTCTAGGTGTATATGACATTCTTCTTTCAGAAGCATACAATTGGAGTTATATTAAAAAATGTCCTGGCTCTTCCAAGCTTTAAAATGGCAGTGAATGGCTTTTTCTGTTTTGAAGTCCATACAAGTGCATCTATCCATCATAAAAAGCAATCCATATGCAAGTTAGAGATTACAGTTTGTAAAGTTAAATATGGATATTTTTCTTACACAAACGCATCGCTTCGCCTCAGAAGGCCTTTATTAACCTCCCGGAGCCGTGTGGATATCGTTTATGATGGATAGATGCACTTCCATGGACTGTTTAGCCATTCACTGCCATTATAAAGCTTGGAAAAGCTAGGACATTTTTTTATATAACTCCGATTGTATTCGTCTGAAAGAAGAATGTCATATACACCTAGGATGACTTGAGGGTGAGTAAATTCATTTTTGGGTGAACTATCCCTTTAAACCAAGTAATGTTTATTTTAAAGAATGATAGTAATTAGTAAAGTAAATCTTTATTTGGGTAGTTGACAAATAAGCAGTAAAAACTGCCTTGTTTTGTAAAACATCACTTTTGAAGAAAAAAATGCATATTGTTATGTAGTGTGAAGTGTGATGTTTAAAACTTTGTCAATTCTTTCACTGTTTTTTGAACTGAAATGTGTCCTATGGTGTAACATAGAAAGAATTAAGAATATAGGGGTGTCACAGCAAAGGACAACAGAAATTAACACTTTTATAGTGGTTCCAAAAAAGTTAAATATTTGAACAATTCTGAGACAAAATCTTACCATGTGCACATGTCATGGGCTTCACAGTAACACCACCTTTAAATTCGGTCCTTCAACTAATTAAACTTGTCAGTGGAATTGCCCTATTTCCTATGCTTTTAGAAATATATGGATGGAAAAAATGACACACTTGTAAAATTATGCCTGAGGTGTTTATTAACATTTGTATGCTTTTCTTTTTAATTTATAAAAGTTGTAATTTATTGAACCATGCTTGAGACAGTCCCACCATAGGACAATTTTGAGATTTGGCTCAAAAATTTAAAAAAAGTTTTTATAACAACAGGTCCATGTAAGATAAAGAAATGTTTAACCATTTACTGCATTTTAAATGATGACAATGCTAATTATATTAATTTTTATCTTTAATGCCATGTCATGTCAACAACCTATTTACATAGCACCTTTTAAAACAGTCTTTACAGAAGAGAAATACACAGGGAAAAAAGGGTTTAAATGACAAAACAATATAAAAAGTATTGGACACTTTAAGGTTGTAATTCAAAATGGCTCTGAAAATTTGTGTTTGACCAGTGTGTTTACAGATGGCATTTTTATTTTATTATATTTTGACATTATTCACTGCAGACATTATCCTCTGTGTGAACAAATGGGAAGGTTATTTACTGCTGGGTCAGACTAGAGGAGTGTCTGTGTCCCTCTCAAATCTGTCAAGAGAACAGAAATACTAATCCCTCTGGACTGATGTCAGACCATTAATCACGAGAGAGAGTACATGATGATATTAATGCACTGCAGAATTGGTGAAAACATGCAGCGCTCTGCTTTCATGTAATGTGTGTCATATTGAATGAAAGAATTGAATTGGTTAATATAAAATAGTCAGCAGTGTACTATTTAGATTTTTTTTTTGTTTTCTTTATTAGCTCTCTTATCATCCCATGTAAATCCCAGACAGAACAGTTATTTAATGCGTTTTATTTGTCATGAGAAATCTTATTAATGTAAAGTTACTCTGGCAGGTGTAGCACTAGTAAATGTGCAAAATTAGGTAAAAATATCACTTCACTGTAAAAAAAAAAAAAAAAAAAAAAAAAAAAAGATAAATAAATTGTGTAATTTAAGTTGCAATGACTTAAACATCCTTTAAACATAAAATTAATGTACTTAAAAATGTAAGGCAGCAACGTTTTTCACACAACTATCCTGATATCATAATGAAAAAAGGTGTAGTTCTTGAAAAGGTTTTCTAATAAGGTTTTTTAATATTAAGTGGTTTAATATTTTAATAAAAACTGTCACTGCTTATTAATATGTGAAAAACATTTTGTCCCAAAATCCTGTGATATGACAAAGTCATGTGGTGCAAACATGCATAAAAGACAGGAAATGATATCATAAACAAGGACCCCTGCTGACCCTCGTAACTGTGTGATAAGGTCAAGAAGTCCTTGAAAATATCAGATCATTTGACCTTTTTATGCAAGGCAAGGTTAGCTCAGGTTGGAAAATGTCATGTGGTGTGACTCCCCAAAAAACTAATATTTATTTGTAATAGTTAATAATTCATGAAAAATACATTACATACATTACAAATTGTTTATGTTTGACCACATGACCTTAGTCATTCCATTATTATTTTTTTAAAGATATAAAACATTTTCAAAATCATAGGAAGCCAGCAAGAATACAAAGTACATTTTTAAGAACGTATGTGTTTTAAACTAGATTTCTTTATTGTGTTTTAAAATAGTTATGAAAAATATATAAAAACTTGTGTTATCATTTGAAAATAACGATTAACGATTGACATTAGTCATTCGATTATTGTTATTTTTTAAAGGTATAAAACATTTTCAAAACCAGCAAGAATACAAAGTACATTTGTAAGATCTTGGCATGTGTTTTAAACTACATTTCTTTATTGTGTTTTATTATAGTTAATAATTCATGAAAATATATTAAAACTTGTATTACCATTTGAAAATAATGATTAACATGTATTCAAGGTCTAAGTAAATCATTTACAAATTCTTAATTGATAGTTTGACCACATGACATTAGTCATTCGATTATTATTATTATTAATTTTTAAAGGTATAAAACATTTTCAAAACCATATAAACCCAGCAAGAATATGAAGTACATTTTTAAGAACTTGGCATGTGTTTTAAACTTTTTATTTATACACTCTTTTTTGTCAGTGACCCATGGATGCAGTCTTGCACAATGCTTTTTAAAAAGGTTGTCCTATAAACAGCCAGATTCACTAATTGGAATACAAAAATAAATGTTTTTCTTCTGGGGGTGCAAACAACAAGCTGCTGTTCTGTGAGCTTTACAGCATGTGCACGGGCAGGGTGGCTTTTGGAGGCTTTCGGGGGGGAGGTGGCGGGGTGCAAGAAGCTGTTTGGGGCTTACGGAGAGAGAAAAAAAACAGCCAACCCCTTAAGCGTGGCGTTTAGGGACATTGCAGGATGCTGGTGTGATAGCGCCAGCTGAATGCTCGGCAGAAATTCTCCAGGTCTCCGTCTCGCAGTCCTAATCCCTTTAGGTGTGCTGCGCCCCGGAGAGGCTGAGCGGGCGCCCCGCGGGACCGCTGTTGTCTAGGAATGCGAGTGTGGAAATGATGGGGATTATGAGGGGAAAAAGGCTGCTGTGGGTGCCCGATGGTGTCCTATCACAGAGACACTTCGCTCCTTCCGCCGCTGTCCTGCGCTCAACTGCGTTTGCGCCTCTTTCTCTGTTTAGCCCTCCCTCCATGAGACTGGGCTCTCTATTGGGGTCTAGACACAGCACTGCACTGCCATGAATGAAATTGTGATGCATAACATGAGAAATTTTGATTACAGGGAGATCCACATGCTTTGAAATGCGGTAGACCTGGCCTCACCACACGTGTATGTATTTCTATTCTAAATGAGACTGTGAAAGCAGAGAAAATTCAGCTGCTGAATTGTGAGGGGTCTGCACCTACAGATAGAGGACTTCCAACATGACAACGAAAACAAACGACCGCTAGTGATACGCAGGAAGTGCCAGCTAACAATTTCAAAATTTTGTGATGCACTGAACATTTCATATTGCATCAGAGAGCACAGATTATAGGATTTTACAGTGTTTAGACAAGTATTGCATCAGGCAGCATTGCTTAGATTTATACAACAGGGCAAAAACATTTGGCGAAAGGACTTTTTGCCCATTGATCTCTGAACTGCAGTTTAAATACAGATTTTTTTGTTTGTTTGTAGATATCTAGATTTTGGTTGTAGAGCCTTAAAATTGCTACCATTTCCTCCCTAAACCCCTCTGTATCAATACTGTAATGAGCTGGGTTTCCACAGTCATGGAAAACCTATAAACATCTATGAATTTTAATGTTCATTTCTAGGCTTGGCAAAGGAATGGAATTGAATGAAATTTGAAGTCATGGCCATACAGTACTGTTCAAAGGTTTGGAGTCTGTAAGATTTTCCAAAAACTGCATTTATTTCAGGACTCTGATAAATATAAAGTTTAAAAGAACAACATTTATTAGAAATAGAAATGTCTTTACTGTCACTTTTGATCAATTTAATGCACACTTGTTGAATAAAAGTATTCATAAGTATTATTATTGACCCCAAACTTTTGAATGGTAGTGCAAATGTAAATAATATATTTGAAATATACATAAATGTAAAATGGATGTAAATTTGATTCTCAATTGGTGGGTCATAAACCAAAGTTCAATGGCCAATGTTTTAGTATTTTGGTGCGAATCCATCTGTGGCTTAATTCAAGCCATACCTAAATTAGGCAGTTGCCAACATGAATGGGTTGCGTGAACTATAAGCATGGTAAAAGAGAATAGACCTAGACAAAGTTTTTCAACCACGGCTGGTTATGATTGGCTAACGTCATTGCATAGGAAACAGTATCAACGGTCACTCGCTATTGCACGCAAGTAAGTGTTCTGAAAACATTATCCATATAAAACCGTCATTTACCGACAAAGCATTATGAAATAGTTTACTTGTGGTTTGCGATGCAGCTGCTGTCAGGTCCAATACAGCTGACTGCTTCATCTGTCAACACAAGTTTCTTTGTGAACTCTCCATTATAGCTTCATTTGCAAAACAATCTGCAGTCAAATTCCCAGAACAAACATATCCTTTGAAGACATAAACCATTCACTTGTTCCTGACACTCGGATCCTTAATGGGTTGATCATGAATGATTCATTCATTTTGACCGCACATTGTTGACCACACATGCACAACATCCCATAGGTTCTGTACAGGAAGCAGAAATGATTTGTTCACCTCCTGGTCTGAGTCGTTCGCTCTTTTGTCACGTGACATGACAGTCGTATTGGATACAGAAATTAGTTAATAATTCCCAACTTTCCTTAGAAAAAAAGCTTGTGGGTAGTTTTTTTTATTTTATTCTTACAAATTCCTTACAATTTATACATTTCCATAACTTTTCCATAATTTGTGAACGAACGACTCAGACCCGAAAGACTGAACCAATAATTTTCCAGTACAGACTGCATAGCTTCAGCCTATGGGGATGAGACATGACAAAAGAACCAACGAGTCGGATCGGTGGGTGATTTGGCCAAGGTAATTTGGCTGTGGTTACATTATAGTTTTTTCTTATTCTAAATGTGATCAACGTTTGCATAAGTTGATGTGTTGGGGAATTTGGCTAATAACATAACATTTCAATTTTATTCTGCTGAAATTAACGAAATTACTTGAAAAAAGTTCATTTTGCTGAACAAGACTCAAAGATCCAAATCAGTAAAATGATCCAAACTTCCCATCCCTAATTGGTTCTATTTGCTTTTGATGCTGCGCTCTCAGGTAAATGTCAGTAGTTAATTCACCCAAAAATTTTAATTCTGTCATTAATTCCTCACCCTCATGTCGTTCCAAACCCGTAAGACCTTCATTCATCTTTGTAACACAAATGAAGATATTTTTGATGAAATCCGAGAGCTCTCTGACCCCTCCATAGACAGCAATTTAATTAACACTTTCAAGGCCCAGAAAGGTAGGAAAAACATTGTTAAAATAGTCCATGTGACTCCAGTGGTTCAACCTTAATTTTATGAAGCGACAAGAATACTTTTTGTGCGCAAAAACAAACAAAAATAACGACTTTATTCAACCATTTTGTTCTAGCTTGTGTCAATCTCCTATGCAGTATCCATTGTAAATACAGTGCAATCCCAGCATCATCATCACACGCATGTGTCGTGGTGCTCACGTGAACGGCATCGGCTGCCGTAGAACTCGAAAGCGTTGCACTATTTACAATGTAAACTGCATAGGAGACTGCACAGGCTTTTTTTGTTTTTGCGCACAAAAAGTATTCTCATTTTTGGGTGAACTATCCCTTTAAGTGACTGAATGCCAGTGGGCGGGGCCTATGATGCAATGATGTATAATTATTAGTCTATAGGCTTGTTCGACTTGATGCAGCAATGCGCAGACCGATCGGCGGCTGACTTGAAGCGGTGCATGCTGGTTAGAAATTTTGTCCGACTTGAGACAGCGCCAACGCCACGTGACAGTGACGTATGGCATCAAAGTAATACAGCCGGTGCAGCTTCTCTAGAGCGGCTGCACCAGGCTGCACGAACTCTGATGACGACACAGCTGTTCCACGATTGGCCAGATGACCGCATGACAACGAGCATGTGTGTTTCATGTTTATTCTAAAACCTTCAGTTCCACTGCTGCTCACAAATCAGTTTTGTATAACGGTAAAACTTCTTTTCATGTAGCTGCGATGTTATAATGTGTCATGTTTATCAAAATAAAACTGATAAATAAACGTAGACCCCACTTCATTGATAGTGTGTAGGCTTATGTTGAACTTTATTCTTAGACAAACAGACGCTATATTAAGCAGTAGCTACATAAAGTATTGAATGAAAATGTCTCTGAAAATGCGTCACTGCGGGAAGCAGAAAGTGTCCGACTTCACGTCTCCGTTTGCAGCTCCTCCCCGCCTGCACACGGCTACTCTCGCCGATTGGTTGCATCCAGCCGCAGCCGATGTCGAACACACCTTATGTCTTGCTCTGGATGCAGTCATATGCAAATGTATTTGCCTATGTGACATCACAAATCCCACAATATCCAAACGAGCCGTTTTTGGAGCTTGATTTAAATAAATGCGTTGTTTATAATGAGGAGGATGTTTTAAGCTCTGAAACTTGCAGGATGTTTTAATGGTACAAAATTTTGATTTCTCATGTCATGACCCCTTTAAGGGTCTTAATAGAGTAATAAATATAATCTGTAAAATCTATTAATTTAGGTGACACTGAAAATACGCTGAATAATCTGTCTGTTAAACATGAATGCCTGGAAAGGTCCTGGAAACTGGTCAGAAAGTGTTGGAACCCTGAATGAGTTTTATATGTTGATGGTTTACAGGACTAAAAAGATCAGTCACTCGTAGAGTTTTAAAGGGAGCTTTTTGTATGCGTGTGGCTCTGCGCAGAGGGACTCACAGACGTTTATGTCCGTGTACGCCATACAGCGCCGGATGGAGCTCTGCACATGCACCTCGAGTCACGGAATATGGAAAGAATGAATAGATTTGCCTGTGTATGTGTGCGTCTGTCTGCTCGGGGATCAGGGGAGCCGTGTGCGATGGAAGAGAATGAGCGTGTCGCTTAGGAAATGTCACACTGGGAAGATTTTGCAGGTTTTGATCCGGGCAAATTAATGCAAAACCCAGTGCAAGTATTTGATTTGGGAAAACTTTCAGGAGCGGACTTGTCTCTTAATAATAATTATTGGGTTTACATTAATTTCCCTCTCTGTTTTTCTACCACAGGAGAGCTGATCACTGCTGCTTGTGAGCTGGGGGTAAGCATTAGCTGCATTGTTTAATCAATCCACTCATTAACTCTTATAAGCATTAAGGAAGTTTAATTAAGTATGGGGGGAGAAGAAAGATGATTAATTTACTTTTCAGGCCACAGGTTTTTTTTTATCCTTGCTTCTTTTCTATACACTTCTTTTTTTGACTAAGTTAGGACTAGAGAATGCTATAATTTGCAACCCTGTTCTTCAAATCCAATTAGACTGAATGGTTAGGCGATGGCTTTTGTAAGCTTCGCCTTATGTACGGTATAAGGCTTATTATACTCAACCCATCTCTTTTTTGTGCATGCGTGTGTGCGCGTGTGTAAGCCGCAAAGAATGAACTAAATCGGGTTAACAGTTATAATAAGTTTTATTATTTAATAAAGTTTATTACGCCGTCGCGATCCTTTTAGGGAGGCTGTGGCAGTGTCACTATGCCAGTAATCCCTCCCTCTGTCCGTGTGGCCTGCCTGTCTGCAGCTCTCCCCAGGGTCGGAGAGCTCTCTCCGGGCCGCAGGCCGCCGGCCCTCCCTTCCTGCTCCCTGGAGCTGTGGATCTTTTCTCCTTTAAACTCCTCATAGCAGGACTGCCCCCTACCGTGCGTTATGCTTTTTTCCCACCATGCCACACGCGCTTCCAGACCCGGCGACGTCTCTGCGTTGCTTTCCACGCCGTCGGCCTAGTGCAGGCACCAGTTCAGGCCTTTCTGCCACACACCTCACACGTCACTTGCTCAGTCACACACACCTTGCTGGCACTTTCAAGCGTGCCCTTCGCGCCCCTGCCATCTGTTTGCCATACTGTCTCTCTCTTTCTTTTGTCCTGTCTCTGTGCCCCCTTCCAAGCATCTCTGTTCTTCTCTGCCTTGACCTCTCTTTCTTGTCTTCAAGCTGTCCGTTCTTTCCTCATATTGAATTGGCATCTTTATTCTACACTTTATATTCAGTCATTTAGCAGGGTTGGGGAAGCTACTTTACAGTTGATTCTACTCATAATTTAAAGTTGCTCAACTGAAAAAGAAGTATGCTACAAGCTAAGTAGCTAACAATATTATATTATATGGTATTTGTGGTATTACATAAAATGGTATTGTTTTTTACCATTTCAGTTCAATTATATAAACGAATCAATTCACAAAAATGAATTTGATTTCTTAATACGTGCTTAATACGAGAGAGTAGGGTCTACACGACTACCCATTTTTAGTAGTCGACCAATAGTTGACTTAGTCCAGGGGTTCCATATGCAACTTTATGGACCCCCAAATATAACAATCCCCTTGCAAGGAACCCACTTCCTAAAATATTTCTTACAATTCCATATTTATATCTTGCAATTTTGAGTTAACAACTCAAACATAATGATTTATTTCGGTCTTTCGGTCACTTTAGTTTAGGGTCCAATTCTCACTATTAACTACTTTTGCCTCAATAAACTCCTAATTACTGCTGATTAATAGTTAGTATGGTAGTTGTTAAGTTTAGGTATTGGGTCGGATTAAGGGATGTAGAATATGGTCATGCAGAATAAGGCATTAATATGTGCTTTATAAGTACTAATAAACAGCCAACATCCTAGTAATATGCATGCTAATAAGCAACTAGTTCATAGTGAGAATTAGACCCTAAACTAAAATGTTACCTTTATTTCTTGCCATTTTAAATTGATCTTGCAAATCTGACTAATATTTTATATCTCACAGTTCTGAGTTTACATCTTACAGTTCTGACGTTTATATCTGCCTGTTTTATGGATGAAAGTGTCTATCTGGATCACAAAATGTTTTTGTACATTCCATTTCGCATTCATATTATATTCTCAAACTGAAGATTCCGCTCAGAAAGATGTTTTGTGATCCAGACAGACCCTTTCACCCACAAATTAGGCAGGTCCCAGATTGGCCGTCGGAAGACCCCTGGTGGCTTTTTATGTTACAATTAAACTATGTTTCCTAAAATCCTTTTTCCCTATCTTTAAGTTTTGTAGACCCGCTAGAACCCTACTGCAACCCCCTAGGGGTCCATCACCCCAATTTGTGAACCCCTGGACTACTCAATGAATCCGTGGTTGTGAATGCAAAGTAAACTGGGTTTGATTTGTTTTTGTTTTTTGTCAATAATATGTAGTTGAGTTACTTTTAAATTTAAGTTACTTTTAGTTAGTTACTCCCCAACACTGACTTATCACAGTTCCACAAATCTGGCTGACAAGGACTTCAGCCTTACGAAATTGTTTAGAGGGATCAGTTGACTGGGACCCTCTTTCCTGCTTTGATCTTGAATTCACACTAGCTTTTAGACACCCACTTGTCCACTGAATTTCCAATCCATCCCTCAAACAACCTCTTCTCAGAGACGTTTCCTTGCTTTTCGTTCTAGTGTGCAGTGTTTCTCAGCCTCCTGCGCCTGTGTGTGTTATCAGGCCAGTAGGAGTGAGACAGCCTTTAATAGCTCTAGTCCTTATCGCTCCTTAGGGGACTTAGTGCCTAATTGCTGGGAAGGCAAGGAGACAGGAGATCAGGATTTAAGGGAGGGGGAGGACAGTGTGACGCTGTTACCCGCAAAAGTAAGGTCTGCCTTTGAAAGCTGAACTGTATGGCGGTGATGGGGGGGGGGGGGGTCTTTAGATTCAGTTGCTGTTATCAGAATATTCTGCAAGATCAGAACAGTTTACAGCTGTGTTTTCCCCCAGGTGGCCCATCCTCCAGGATACCCTCTCTTCACCATGTTGTCTTCTCTGATGCTCTTAGTGATGCCTCTCAGTTCTCCAGCGCACAGTATCAATGTCCTGTGTGCTGCCTTTGGGGCCGGGGCTAGTGGAGCCCTCTGCTTCACTGTCTGCAGGTAGGCCACTCTCAGACCATTAGACCAAAGTACATCAATAGCTACCATGAATGAGGAGCGGGACTCTCTTCTGTTCATATTCTACTACACATAATCAAAGAACACGTGATGCTCAAGGTTTTTAGCAGTTTCAGAGGGGTTTCCATGATGCATTTTGCCTATAATATGCATTGTAAATTGTAAAGCATTCTAGGTTGACTTTATTTTGCATATTTACGTAACATGTATGTTGAATATTATTTTATATTACAGGGGCCTCATGTATAAAACTTTACGTCAATTTCATCCTTAAAGTGTGCGTACGCACAAAAGCTAGATTTTGCGTATGCACAAAAGTTTTCAGATTTATTTTTGTATAAAATATTTGTACAATATAAATAAATATAAATATTTGGGTTGCAAATATTTGTAACTTCTGGATAATGATTTCATTAAATTGCAGTGCTTAACTTCATTAATGAGAGTGGATTATTTCATCTAAACATCTATGTCAGATGTAAAACATAGTTTAAGTCATTCTGTTTACTTCATTAATTCACTCGCACCAGTAAAAGAGTGTGTATGCACTGTCTAAGGCCCTATCATACAGCAATGCGCAATGCTACGCCAGGCGCCAATAGCAAATCCACCATGATGCAAGCGCAACTGGCTTTTAAAGGGAATGGGAGATGAGACTCTGATTGGTTTATTGCATGTTACGCCTAAAACACACCCATGACTCAGTAAAAGACTATGTACAATCCTTTTGGACCATGTGCCTGGCTTGCTGACCGTTTTTTCCGTGGTTAAACTAGCAAAAGTGCACCTGCGCCGTGCGCTTCAGACCATGCACTCAGATCATTAAAATAGGGCCCCTACTGCACATATTTACGTATATAAGTATATATTTTTTATAAATCCCAATATATGCATGGAAAATTGCAGCATTTATACATCAGGCCCCAGGGCTCCAGACTGCGCCCAAAATGGTCGACCAAAAATATTAATTTGCGAGTGATATTTTTACTAAGATCTTCTCTTGTCTGGAGTCATGAATTTGTATTTTATTATATAATAATAAATCAAATAAGTTATTGATTACTGTCCCTCGAACTCATTTAAAGTTGGGGTAAGTGCTTTCTGGTAACCGATGTTGATTTCAAATCACCAAAACAAACACGCCCCTATTTTGATAGCTCCGCCCCACACATACGTAACCCAGGCAACGACTATGGCGGAATCTGCTGTGCCAGCCGGCTAAGGGTATGATGTCATCAATAAGTGAAAGCAATGTGTGTTACTATAGTAATCCAGGTCGAATGTTCAATGTTCAGTGAAAAACCACAGTGTTCCCTTCCATCCCAAAAACACAAACAGTTCTCATGAACAACTCGATAGCACGAGCATGACAGTCCAACTAACGAACATATTACAATTATGACAAGATTAGAGGGTTATATTGATCACGAAAAGAGGAACCAAAGGAAACAAACATATATTAGGAGTATATTATCTTACTTTTCGGACACACTTTGGGAGCTGACACTTGAAACAGACAGTGAGGAGGTTTAGATGCTCCAGGCTTATACGGTGTGGAAATGAATGGGTAATTATCATAGCTGAAGTGAACGACAATACGATCGCAAATGGACAAGCAAGCAAACATGACACATGAGCATATTCAAGCAAAAGCCAGCATATATTAGTTCTGTGAAACAAAACAAAACTAATGTTACTCGCCTATCAAGAAGAAATAAAGCAAACTCGGTGTCCGATTGCAGGACTTAGTGCTCCTTGAGTTCTTTCCAGCGCTGGAAAGCTGATACTTCTTGCCTGATCGTAAGCCTTCTTTTGTTCCACAGACATCTTCCACATTTGTTTTTTATCTGCCATCTCTCTCTTTCTGTTGTTGCTCGGCTAATGTCCGTCCTGTGTCGTGTCTTTTGAATAATGACGTGCACTGAGCGCTCTCTTCTCCCCATCATTAATAGACATGCCCCTTACTGCTGAGTGGCTATAAGTTTTGGTACTCGCCCGAGACACTTTTCTAAAGCATTTTTAAATACAACTTACCCTACCTTTAAAGCTAAAAGGGGATCAGGCCTTTACTGTTGCAGGTCCAAGGCTCTAGAATAGTCTGCCTCATGAAATTAAATCTTTAAATGCTTTTAAAGCTGGTGTCAAATATTTCTTCTTGTCTTTAGCCTGTGAGAGATTGGGCTAGTATCTGTTGTTTTAGTAGGATGTATGTTTTTATGTTTGCATGTTTCTTTATGCTGATTTTATTCTTTGTGTAGGTGTAGTTGTGAAGTGCTTCATAAATAAAGTGAATGAATGAATATATTATATATTATACTATATATTTTATTATATACATGCATACATACATATATAAATACACTACTAAGTCTGGGGTTGATAGGACTTTTAAATGTTTTTGAAAGAAGTCTCTTATGGTCACCAAGGCTGAATTTATTTGATCAAAAATACAGTAAAAATATTAATATTGTGAAATAAATTAAGTTAATTTTTAATAAGTTAATTTTTAAATGAACTGTTTTCTATTTTAATGTATTTTAAAATGTAATTTATTTCTATGATGGCAAGGCTGAATTTTCAGCATCATTACTCCAGTCTTCAGTGTCACATGATCCTTCAGAAATCATTCTAATATGCTGATTTAAGAAAACATTCAAGAAACATTTCTTGTTATAATCATTCTTGAAACCAGTTGTGCTTCTTAATATTTTTATAGAAACCGTGATGAAAAAAAATTCTAAAGAAGTTCAAAATAACATTCTATTTTTTTAACTAGAAAAAATTTGTAGCATTGTAAAAGTCTTTACTATTTATTTATTTATATATACTTTTTTTTCATGCTGTTGTACTACTCAGCTTGGCAGCTATTCTGAAAAATCTCTCGAACATTAACTGCCATCCCAGACTTGGGGTTTAGTCAGCAGAAAAATGGGTCTAAACAGGCAGTAGCTGCTGCATGTATTTTAATATCTACACTTGACTTTTGCAAACGCATGCCCTCACTCAGCTGGGTTTGCGAGCCAAGCTGCCCAGAGATTTGGCTGCAGTTACATGTCCAATGCAACCTCTGCTCTTAAGCCTCAAAGGATTTAGATCCAATTTTGGATTACAACAACCAAAAAAGTCATTTCCTTTGGCCCCCACAACCCTGCAACCCATCTTCCTCCTGTGGCTGATGGCAGTGGGGATTTGGTTGCATACGCACACACAAAAACTCTTAGCTCTTAAGTTTCAGTATATAATCTATGTTTTCAATTGAAAACATAAGTGTAATAGGTTTTGATGGTTATCTGTCCGGGCTTAGGCTGGGGTTTGGACTCATGCATGTCTGTTGGGCTCAGAGCAATAGCTGGCAGGCTTGAGATGCCAGAACTGGGAGGAGGGAGTGTTTTAGGGGTTTCAGAGCTTCCGGCACAGTCTGGGACTCCCTACTGGGTTGGCATTGGGGTCCTTAGGTGCTTCGCCCGTGCCCAGTGGTAATGCTGAGGTGGCGTGCCACTCCCAGTAGGAACACTACCGGACAGGCCTGTCCCCAGGCTGCTACCCTGGCACCCAACACCACTCTGAGACAGACCATTTTGTGCCCTATACATTATCTGCCATCTTTAGATTTGAGGAATTTCAGTGCATAAAGGCTTGAATGCCTGTTTTGTTGTTGCTTGTTACATATATTATTCTTTCCTGAATTTATTGTGCACTATATGGGTCAATGACATGATGCTCTTTTTTCTGGATCTATTAATTTATTAAAAAAACATAAATTCATATGTACAATGACAGGAATATGTATTAGGGGTTATACAAGTAGATACAGTGGGGGCTATAAAAGTAGATAAAACTAGATTAAAAAAAGTTTATCGAGACAAACTTTGAAGTTGGCTTGAGAAAGCCTAACCTGAAAGCTTGATTTAAAAACAAAGGTTTTTAGTTTGAAATAGATTAAAGTTAAAAGTAGTTTTAAAACTTAAAGTTTGATGTTTTTTGAAGGCAATACAGTCTATCAGAAAACAGCTAGATAGATTTTAGCATGTTGCTAGCATGAATTGGCACAATGCTAGCATAAATTAGCATGTTCTTGCACATTGCTAGCATGAATTAGCAAATTGATAGCATGTTTTAGCATGTTGCTAGCATAATTTAACATGTTGCTAGCATGATAGATAGATAGATAGACAGACAGACAGAGAGACAGGCAGACAGACAGACAGATATTGACAGTCTTATACAGTATGTCATTGGTGTAAAGACAAGCTGTAGATATTCCAAAACACTTAGAGACATGTAGAGAACTTGCAAGAATTTGCGAAACTATAGAGCTGTTAGACATTCTCTTTGTGAAAACTCTTTGATGTTCCAAGTTAAATTAGGTAGACAGACTGTTCTACAGTGTCTTGCTTCCCAGACGTAGCACTCCATTTTCCTTTGATTTGTCAATTACAGATTTTTTTTAAACGTCATGGTTTGAGTGCCACAGACACTAGATGCCTTTATGCTTCCACTCTGCTTCTAAGTAAGCCTTTGAGGATAGCTGACATCAATAATCATAATCGCTGATTGAATTACAAGCTAGGAAATACTTTTTGGAATTTACTTTTTAAAATGGCATTTCTCTGATGCGTTTAGATAGGTGGAACTTTTCTGAGATTTTGGAATATGATTAACACAATTTGTGCACGGCAGTTGTTTATAAATAATACAATTTGACGGTAAAGACGGGACACTACTTTGTTTAGTTTACATGTTTACAAGTTAGCCTGCAAGTATATCATATAGATTTTTGGTGGTGGACTCTTTTGACCAATAAACATCCACCTAGCAACCACCCAGAATACCCTAGCAACCACATAACAACACTCTAAAAGCCGCTTAGGACAAACTGCCTCGGCCGATAACGTTTCTCTGTTTGGCCAATGTGTTGGGAGCAGTACTTTTATTTTGATTATATGTAGGCTTTATATTGGCCACCTTGCTCTTTAAGATATCGGCATCGACATCAGCCATCAAAAAAATCAATATCAGTGGACCACTAGTAGAGCTGCTCTATTAATCGTTAAAAGATTGCGATCTCGATCTCATTCCTAAATGACGATTCATCTGTGTCTTTGACAAGCAGAGCAGTTGTCGTATAAGTTTAAAACTACTTCTTAAAGCTGTTTCAACCACACAGTATCGTTATTTCTGTTACAAATATTCATATTATACCCTGGTCTGTCTGAATACTCGATTCTGGCTGGAAGGTGTGCAAAAAAAAACGTTTAATGCACAGCAAAGACTTTAGGAAGATGGTACACTCCGATTTATGAACGGGAGAAAGTGCAACACCCAATATGTCGAATAAGCCCCTCCTTCTAAATGAAAGAGCCAATCGTTGATTAGTAAAGTCATTGCGTCACTGCAGCTGCCGTTAGAAGCTCCGGTTGCTATAGAAACAGGCAGTGTTCTGAGACGCGCGTTTAGGACTGCGCATTAGCTTTGTCCAGGCTGTATACAGTTTTTGTCATGATTCAAACATTTAGAAACCAAATTTATGAGACCGTTGTTGACAGATTTCATTGGTGATTTCAAATATGAAATTTAATCGTAACCTTGGCGAACAGTTTTGGAGAATTTGATGTTTCCCCATTCAAAGAGATAGGAGCTGCACTTGCATGCCCGAGAGGCGTTTCAAAGATGGCCGCTGAGTGAAATTACTTGTCTTAAAGGATTAGTTCACTTCAAAATGAAAATGTCCTTATAATTTACTCATTTCCATCTCATCCAAGATGTTCATGTCTTTCTTTCTTCAGTCGAAAAGAGGGCTCTGCATGATCCCAGCTGAGGAATAGGGTCTTATCTAGCGAAACCATCTGTCATTTTCCCAAAAAAAAAAAAAATGTATATTAACCTCAAATGCGTGACTTCGGTGTTGTTATTCTTCACAGTGTATGGTGTCATCGCGTCGGAAAGGTCACGCGTGATGTAGGTAGAAGTACCGACCCAGTGCCGAAAAACTCCATCTCATGTTCTCCTCCAACTTTAAAATAGTCTGACATCGTTGTTTTACCTTTATTTTTGTAAAGGGCATTTGATTTAGTCTTTGCACGTTCGTTTTAACACTGGGTCGGTATTTCCACGTACGTCATAAGCGTGACTTTTCCGACCTGATGGCGTCATACATCATGCATATGCAGAACACAGAAGTCGCGCATTTGAGGTTAAAAAGTATATAAATGATCGTGCAGAGCCCTCTGAAGACCTTTAAAGCCCTTTGAAACTGCATTGATTTGGACCTTCAACTCATTGATTGCAATTGAAAACCATTGTGTGGAGAAAAATCCTGGAATGTTTTCCTCAAAAAACGTATTTTCTTTTCGACTGAAGAAAGAAAGACATGAACATCTTGGATGAGATGGGGGTGAGTAAATTTATCAGGAAATTTTCATTTTGAAGTGAACTAATCCTTTAAGGTGCTGTCCATTTGACCGTAAGTGGACTGCGAAGTGGACTTCACAGGGTTTTCCACCATCTTAAGTGAGATTCCAGTCCAAAGGGAGCGAACACGATCAGTTCGAAAGGGCACTGCGAACCGCATAGGGTGTAAGGGAACATCAATGCATCACTTCACAGGAAGTGGAGAGCGTAAACGGCTCTGCCACGGCGTTGAATGTTACATTTGCATATTCTATTGTATGAATATGTTGAGAAAGTGTTGTGAAGCAGCTGAGGTGCTGTCGTTTTTTTATTTTACTTTATTTACGTCAGGAATGTTTACTATGCAGCTGCGCGTGGGAAAGAAAGCACACGAGATGAGACCTCTACAATTATTAAGACCAATAAGAACACATGTATACATAGTAAAAATCAAAATTTATTTTCATATTGAATGATAGTTACAGTACAGCTTTAAATTTGTTAATAGTCAATTAAATATTACAAGTAGTCTATGTAATAAACTAATAAAACAAATAGACTAATACAGTATTTTAATTATATTTATTAGATACTGTGTGTTTTGTACATATATAGGCCTATTATATGATTTTAAATTTGAAAGTAAAGTAAATTACAACATTTATTTATCTTATATCAAAATCTGCACGACCCTGTCATCTTTGATGATGTTGCAGGGCGTTTCTAAATTAGCGTTATTGTCAGCGAAGACCACTTCAACTGATATACCTATATACACTCACCTAAAGGATTATTAGGAACACCTGTTCAATTTCTCATTAATGCAATTATCTAATCAACCAATCACATGGCAGTTGCTTCAATGCATTTAGGGGTGTGGTCCTGGTCAAGACAATCTCCTGAACTCCAAACTGAATGTCAGAATGGGAAAGAACGGTGATTTAAGCAATTTTGAGCGTGGCATGGTTGTTGGTGCCAGACGGGCCGGTCTGAGTATTTCACAATCTGCTCAGTTACTGGAATTTTCACGCACAACCATTTCTAGAGTTTACAAAGAATGGTGTGAAAAGGGAAAAACATCCAGTATGCGGCAGTCCTGTGGGCGAAAATGCCTTGTTGATGCTAGAGGTCAGAGGAGAATGGGCCGACTGATTCAAGCTGATAGAAGAGCAACTTTGACTGAAATAACCACTCGTTACAACCGAGGTATGCAGCAAAGCATTTGTGAAGCCCCAACACGCACAACCTTGAGGCGGATGGGCTACAACAGCAGAAGACCCCACCGGGTACCACTCATCTCCACTACAAATAGGAAAAAGAGGCTACAATTTGCACGAGCTCACCAAAATTGGACAGTTGAAGACTGGAAAAATGTTGCCTGGTCTGATGAGTCTCGATTTTCTGTTGAGACATTCAGATGGTAGAGTCAGAATTTGGCGTAAACAGAATGAGAACATTGATCCATCATGCCTTGTTACCACTGTGCAGGCTGGTGGTGGTGGTGTAATGGTGTGGGGGATGTTTTCTTGGCACACTTTAGGCCCCTTAGTGCCAATTGGGCATCGTTTAAATGCCACGGCCTACCTGAGCATTGTTTCTGACCATGTCCATCCCTTTATGACCACCATGTACCCATCCTCTGATGGCAACTTCTAGCAGGATAATGCACCATGTCACAAAGCTCGAATCATTTCAAATTGGTTTCTTGAACATGACAATGAGTTCACTGTACTAAAACAGTCACCAGATCTCAACCCAATAGAGCATCTTTGGGATGTGGTGGAACGGGAGCTTCGTGCCCTGGATGTGCATCCCACAAATCTCCATCAACTGCAAGATGCTATCCTATCAATATGGGCCAACATTTCTAAAGAATGCTTTCAGCACCTTGTTGAATCAATGCCACGTAGAATTAAGGCAGTTCTGTAGGCGAAAGGGGGTCAAACACAGTATTAGTATGGTGTTCCTAATAATCCTTTAGGTGAGTGTAGATATATGATATACCGTGCTCAGGGAGTAGGGAGCAGTGAACACTGCGTAGGGAGGGACCCTGTCGAATGGAACGTAGCTTTACAGGGACTTTGTTCCAAGTCAGTTGACAGACACTTGTTTTCAACGCTGCCATGCAAATTTTATTAATAAAATAGCTTCGCTAATCGCAACATTATATTTCTCAGCAACAAGGGAGTTACATCGCTTTTTTGAATAAAAAATTCATGGAGAGAGAAGCGCTGAACAGACACAGGGTATGCATCACTCATCTCTCTCTCGATCGATAATTAATTCAAATAAATGCTATAATTCATTCAAATAAATGTAATCTTACACACTACTTTATCTCTGTGTCTGAATCAAAGCGGGCTGAATGCTTTAACTGATGAAAATAACCGTCAGTTTTACCCTTCCGGTCAAATATTGCGGTGCAAACATCAATAACAGCTTTAGGTTGTGCTGGCAAATGACCATGTTATAAGCGGGATAATCCACGGCTAGCTGTGCATTAAACGATTTTAATGCACTTTGTGTCAGGCGGTTCTTTGCCTCCACGTTGTGCATTAAAATCTTTAAATGCACAGCTAGCCTTGATTATCCCTTACTTATCACAGAGATAAACACTGATGTATACAATAGAGTAAATTGCCTTTTGAAAGTAACGCTTCAATGAATATATCGATTACCAGATGGCAACAAGACATTTAAACAAATGTATTTGTCATTGAATCATTCATTCAAGAGATTCGTTCAAAAGCACGGATTCATCTAGCAATGGAAGTATTTATGAGTGAGTCATTGAATCATTCATTCAACCCATTTAAACATTTTTAAAAATTCATTCAGATTAATTAAACATTTTAAATAGACTGCAGAAAATAAAATTTTGTCAGAACCTCTAGTAAATTACATGTTATATTGTTTAGTTGTCTGTTCAGAATGGGGGGAGAATCGTGATCTCTGTTTGAAACAAAAGAATTTTGATTCTCAATTTATCCAGAATCGTGCAGCTCTACTATTAAGGTAAATTTTTGATCGCTTAACACAAAGATTACTTAGCCTTTTCTGTATTTTCATGATGTGGATTACGTAATAGAAGTGGCGTGCGGCCGCCGAAGGTGACTTCACCCATCCTCCTCAGTCCCGGGTCCACCGCACCTGTGAGGGTGCACACCAGCCAAGAGCAGACGGGTCCAGCTCAGCTGACCGGGCTCCAGTGCCCACCTGTCTCTGTGCTTTTGTGTCCATATAAGGCATTTTACCATATGGTCATGACTGTGCTTTCCTCACTGGACCCTCCACTCGCTCTTAGTCACCCTATGGCTCTCTATGATGAGCTGTGTTTATTAGCAAGATGGTTGCTTTGTGAAAGCAGCACCTGTGTTAGAATGTGATCGCCTATGCAAATATGAGCATTTAAAGAAGTAGTTCACCCAAAAATTTAAATTATATCATTATTTACTCACCTTCATGTTGTTCCAAACCTGTTCAACTTTTTTGTGGAACACACAAAACAATATTTTGAAGAATGTTGCTAACCATGTTTTGCTCACATTTTTCAAAATATTTTCTTTTATGTTCCACGGAAGAAAAAAAGTCATAGCGGTTCAGAATGACATGAGGGTGAGTAAATGATGACAGAATTTAAATATTTGGGTGAACTAGACTGTCTTCAAAAATGTTTTTATTTGTTCTGTGCCATATTGATACTTATACAATGTGGGTTTCATAACTTAAGCTCAGTATATTTGTCTGTGTATTTGTTTCTGTTTAAGACTAAGAAAAAAAAACTCTGTCATTTCCCACGTCCCTTGGCTGCCCCCACCTGCATACCTCTGTTGTCAGGTAAATCACCGACCCAGAAACAACAGCTCCTGGCAGCTTAAGCATATGCTTTATTAGCCAGTCTAATCTCTAAAACGCTCTGGTTTGCAGCCATTCGTTTTTGGTAAATATATTTCCTCTTTAGCTGTGACACCCACCCTTTGTTTTTCATGCCAAGAACCTTTATATCTTGAAATATGAAGGAAAAATCGACAGCTGCAGTTGATTACCACAGACAATAATATGAACTTGTCAGTTTGAAATATCAAAAAAGCATTCAGTAATGCAGTTAGAG
Organism: Rhinogobio ventralis; assembly: GCA_039654625.1. Classification (NCBI taxonomy): domain Eukaryota; kingdom Metazoa; phylum Chordata; class Actinopteri; order Cypriniformes; family Gobionidae; genus Rhinogobio; species Rhinogobio ventralis. The sequence goes on along the minus strand of CM077202.1, from coordinate 34,544,396 downwards.
TATAAGTCTATGGCCCTGTTTATACCTGATATTAAGATGCATTTTGGTTGATCGGATCACAAGTAGATGAGGGACATACATACCCATTTACACCTGCTGTTTTTTATCCGTCTCTTTTGTTCACTTTCTACCACTTCTGTCCTGATTTCTTCAAGGGGAGGGTCTATGGGCGGGTAAATGAATAGGCTTTTTCAAATCTTTCTATCAAATGGACAAAATAAGCTTGCACATTTTACATATGAACGCACACAGGGACGACAGAAAAACACAGAGAGCATCAGTTGTCTCAGACGACAACATCTTTGTCCTGTGTCGGCCACCGTAGCTTCTCTATGTGCTTCGAAAGGGAGGAGTGAGCGGTGGGTGGTTGCAATTCGCAACCTCACCCCTAGATGCTGCTAAAATTTACACAGTGCACCTTTAAGCCTTGCCATTTTAAACATTCAAGAACCAGAAAGCGCGAAAGAGAACTCAGCCATGTGCTGTGAGAATATTTGTGTGTGCATACACGGAAACCCGCGTCTCAGACAGCGTGCAAACATTGTCTTAACTTACAGTAACTTAAATAAAGTCTTGAACTTGAATGGACAAATTCACACAAAAATTATGTCAACATGCAGGTCTTGGTGAGTATCCTAGCAGACATAGTAGGTTATGTTTTAAGTGAATGTAAAAAGTTGAGAAAGACAATGCATGTGTACAGTATGAGTGTACTTCATCTGTGCTTTATGTCTTAAATTGACAGCAGTCTAATATTCCTGCTGTTTTTAATTTTAATCAAACAACAAAAGACAAGGATTGAATAGATTGAATAGCTTTTGTAACTTTAATAAGGATTAATCTTTAATTTATACAGTCAAACATGCAATGTTATTCTACATGTGATTACTTTATTCAATTTCTGTACCTGAAAACTAATGTTAGACCTACCTGAAAAACCTGAAAAGCACTGTTTATTTCATTTGTATCTTTGCTCTATTGTATTTATTTGTGCTGTTCCTTGTGGTTAGATTATTTGTCCAAAACCGTGACCCTAAAACCGTGATACAAACCGAACCGTGACTAATTTGAACCGTTACACCCCTAGTGTTTACACTACAAAGGCAATCCGGTCGAATGTGTTTTCGACTACCTCTGGAAGTGGTCGAAACAGGACAAGCTCAAAGCGTTTTAGACCCTGTTTACAGCTGTTTAGTGTCATCCACTTGTGATCCAATCGACCAAAACGCATCTTAATACCAGGTGTAAACAGGGCCAAAGTGGCAGTTGTACAACAACAGAATGTTAAAAATGTTTTGAAATTTTCACCACAACCTTATTTGTGTTAGACAACTTTATAGGTCAAATTTTTTTTTTTGACTGAATAATTCACAAATGTATTATCAAATTCAATGTTCACATTTCGGCTTTTAAACTGTTATGATCACCCCAAAGACCTCCATTACAACTGCATTGCCATAAACATGTTTTTATATAAACTCAGATGCTTTAGACAGAGCTTAAGCTGTATTTAATGTGAAAGGTTTCTTTAAACATCTCCATGCACTACAGGCCTCATATTCTACAACTCAGCATGACCAATGGCACCATTTAAAGACGTGCAGTAATATTTCCTTAACAGATGTTTAATGAAGACGCTTAAACCCTCATTACCTCATTCAGTACGGGGGAAATAGGGCCATTTCACTGTGCTATGCCATCACTTTAATTTCCCCTTGCCTGGAGGCCTAAGATTGTGTCTGTTGCATCGGAAGTCAATATTGCTGTAATATTACATTTTCCAAACTGTCTCCACAGGCGGTTTTTAATGGGAGTCATGCAAGGAGAGGATCAGCCTTTCCCGAAATGCATGTGTTCCATATGGCCACATAATACTACAGTTGATTAATGACTTGATTAAAATAATAATATAGTAATAGTACAATAATGCGTATTTGCTGAATGATATACACAATTTCTTTTTGTCTATTATGTCCATATAACATGCAGTTGGGGATTAAGATGGAATTGGGTGGAATTGTTGTGCCATTGGCTGTTTTGTTTGAGGTGGACTGGAGTTATTAGTTTTAAACATGCACTGTCCTGTGAAGAGGGACGTCTGAGCCCAGCAGAACGCTGTCTATACGTAAAATACATGCACACAGTAAATCTACTGGAGATTGTATGGCAGTCATATTTTGCACAGTTCCCACATAGAATTCCATTTATGGTCACTCATAATTGCACCATGAAGAACTGCTAATAAATATTACACCTTATATTCTAAACGGCATCTAGAAAGAATCACACACTATGCACAGTATCCTCACCGCATTTCTCAATAATAATAAGACCTCACATTATCATAAACATAAGGCTGTCTAGATAAGCGTAGCTCAGCTGGGACCCTAAATTTTACCCAAAAGTGCAATCACTCTATGGCACTATCATTTGAGCAAAATTGTCTCGACCATTGGCATGAGTTTGGTGCAGGACGTATATGTGTGTGTATATGTATATATACACCGGTCAGACATAACATTATGACAGGTGAAGTAAATAACACTGATTATCTCTTCATCACGGCACCTGTTAGTGGGTGTATATTTGGCAGCAAGTGAACATTTTGTCCTCAAAGTTGATGTGTTAGAAGCAGGAAAAATGGGCAAACACATAAGGATTTGAGCAAGTTTGACATGGGCCAAATTGTGATGACTAGACGACTGAGTCAGAGCATCTCCAAAACTGCAGCTCTTGTGGGGTGTTCCCGGTCTGCAGTGGTCAGTATCTATCAAAAGTGGTCCAAGGAAGGAACAGTGGTGAACCGGAGACAGGGTCATGGCTCATTAATGCACATGGGGAGCGAAGGCTGGCCCGTGTGGTCTGATCAAACAGACGAGCTACTGTAGCTCAAATTGCTCTAGAAGTTAATGCTGGTTCTGATAGAAAGGTGTCACTGAAGATTTCTTTTAGTGCATTTCTATGAATAATGGAGATTTCTAGGTGAAAATTCATAGGTAATGTAGTTTTTCCTTTTGCTGTTTTGACTCCTTTACACAAATTATAAACTCTTCACGAGTTCACAGCTGGTCAAAATAGCATCATATCTATGCACATACAACAAGTGCATTTAGCCCAGCACACAGCATTGTTTTAGATGTTTGTTAAGTTCCGTCACAAAACACTTTTTTTGTATCTTTATGTTTGGTCTTAAAAATGACAGTGAACGCTAAAGTTTTTTTGGTCTGGACCAAAAGAACCGAATTACATTGTAATTATGCATAACTTACTGTTATTGCAAGCATTAAAGTGTTACTGAAAATCCAGATAATTCACGGAATTTACATAATGGTCGTAGGTTATAACTAAATGTGTTAATTGTACTAAAATAACTATAAATTACATTGACAACCCTACTTTTTATTTATCTAAAGGAAAGAAGTTAGATAAGCAGCACATTCAATTTTCTATGCAATAATGCAGTCAAGCATGTTTATTTTGTAGTCACCTAGTGTCTGTTCTAAACTAAAGTACTACAGGGACACTAACACAGCAGACACGATAACAGCAAACAAGCCTGTCATGCTGCACACAAGTGGCACTCTCTCACCTAATCACTGACGAGAGAGAGAATGAGACCCAGGTGGTCCTACATGTTCTGGAATGAAGGACGTGTCACATGCCTTCCTTCAAACAGACAGACACTCCTAAAGAGGTCCGTGTCAAGCCCCCTCAGAGGAGTAAAGACAGGAGGAGGAGGACAGCAAGCAACTGTAAGGCTGCCCCATTGAAGCAATGACAGGAGGATGTGATATTTCTTACCGAGGACCCCTACCTCCAGATAGCACCCCTGTTATAACCCAGCCGCGGCCCCCTTCCTCTGACGTGTGTTGAGGGTTAATTGGCTCTCAGCGGGAGCAGAATCAAGGGTGCGGGGGGTCCGCACCTTCACTGAGCCTCGGCTTCCTCGCCCCCCTCCTTAGCGTGCACGAGTAGTAAAGAGGGCTAGAGAGAAGCAGATATCACCAAGAATCCCCCCGCCTGCTTTTGACAAGCTATTAGTCCAACTGCACGCACACACACGCGGCCTCGTCTCGTACGAGACAGGAAAAGAAAAGAGAGGAAAGGCAAGTAGTGTGCAAAAAAGCGGGAGAAGAGAAAAGAGAAGTAGTCAGCAAGCGCGAGTTCCGCACACACCATCCTTCCTCCTTTCTTCCATCCGTATCCTTCTCTCCGCTCCCCTTTTTCCTGACTTACTTTGCTTTCCCTGCGAAAGCTCCATTGTTCCCCTTCCCCTAAGTCTCATCAGCCTCTTTTGTGGCCGACTATCACAGCGGCAGGCAGAGGCGCGCTGGAAACGTCTAAATGGTATCATGGCTCGTGATTAAGCGTGCGAGCTTCGGCGGTGCCGCCGCTGCTTATGAGTCAGGTCTGATAAGGCGAGGGCCCTGCTCTCTACTCAATTTCAGATACCGTTAATGGAATCTGTCTTGTGCGATTGTAATGTGAGAGCGCCTAATTTGCCATGGAGCTTGAAGCTGTCAGCGGCGAGGGATTGCGGGGTCAGGAGGGAGCTGGCAGCCGCTTGGCCCGCGGCGTGTATCTGTGCCGCTGAATAGAGCAGCTCTCCGCCTGTCACTTAGCTGATAGGCTGATGAGGACTCTAAGCCACTCGGCACAATGAGGAGAGGGCCATACTGCCTCGCTCCCCCCCCCCCCCACCACCCCCCTTTAATTGTCAAGCCCGCTAAAATTTTTCCAAGCCAGTGTGCTGGAGACCAGGCTGAGTTTTTTCTCTCTCTCTGAAGCTCTCTCTCTTTTACGTCTTCCCAACTTTTTTTTATTCTCCTCCTCTTCCTTAATTTTTGTCTTCTCTGGTCTCAAACAGATGAGGCTGACCCCACTCGTTCATCCTTTCATCCATCTTTTCTTTTTACCTCTCCTGGCCTTTTGTCCTATCTCATTCTTCTCAGCTGGAGTCCAATACTAAGTCAAGTCTCATGTCTTTTGTCAGAAGTCGAAGTCAAGTCCAAATTTGATATGCATTGCAGGTGAATCTGTACATGCAGAGATTTTTCCCTTATAATAAATTGTATTATGGTAACCAGGAATTGTTTTACATCCAACTAAACCATGTCATCATGTGCACATCAGATTTCTTTGCCTATGTTTACAATTGGAAGCATACAGTCTAGCATGCTTTATGTGGTGAATTTCTACATAAAAGCTATTTCATGACACTTTTAAATTTTTTGATAAAGTAACACTTTATTTTAGTGTCCTTGTAAGACATTACATGTGCTTACTACTGTAATCACATAATTACAAGCAACTAACTCTATAAGTACATGTTGTTAATTAATATTACACAGTACTTATAAGTAAAGTTGAGTCAATTAAAATGTATGCGCTTTTCACAATACATACACTCACCTAAAGGATTATTAGGAACACCATACTAATACTGTGTTTGACCCTCTTTCGCCTTCAGAACTGCCTTAATTCTACGTGGCATTGATTCAACAAGGTGCTGAAAGCATTCTTTAGAAATGTTGGCCCATATTGATAGGATAGCATCTTGCAGTTGATGGAGATTTGTGGGATGCACATCCAGGGCACGAAGCTCCCGTTCCACCACATCCCAAAGATGCTCTATTGGGTTGAGATCTGGTGACTGTGGGGGCCATTTTAATACAGTGAACTCATTGTCATGTTCAAGAAACCAATTTGAAATGATTCGAGCTTTGTGACATGATGCATTATCCTGCTGGAAGTAGCCATCAGAGGATGGACATGGTCAGAAACAATGCTCAGGTAGGCCGTGGCATTTAAACGATGCCAAATTGGCACTAAGGGGCCTAAAGTGTGCCAAGAAAACATCCCCCACACCATTACACCACCACCACCAGCCTGCACAGTGGTAACAAGGCATGATGGATCCATGTTCTCATTCTGTTTACGCCAAATTCTGACTCTACCATCTGAATGTCTCAACAGAAATCGAGACTCATCAGACCAGGCAACATTTTTCCAGTCTTCAATTGTCCAATTTTGGTGAGCTCGTGCAAATTGTAGCCTCTTTTTCCTATTTGTAGTGGAGATGAGTGGTACCCAGTGGGGTCTTCTGCTGTTGTAGCCCATCTGCCTCAAGACTGTGCGTGTTGTGGCTTCACAAATGCTTTGCTGCATACCTCGGTTGTAACGAGTGGTTATTTCAGTCAAAGTTGCTCTTCTATCAGCTTGAATCAGTCGGCCCATTCTCCTCTGACCTCTAGCATCAACAAGGCATTTTCGCCCACAGGACTGCCGCATACTGGATGTTTTTCCCTTTTCACACCATTCTTTGTAAACTCTAGAAATGGTTGTGCGTGAAAATCCCAGTAACTGAGCAGATTGTGAAATACTCAGACCGGCCCGTCTGGCACCAACAACCATGCCACGCTCAAAATTGGTTAAATTACCTTTCTTTCCCATTCTGACATTCAGTTTGGAGTTCAGGAGATTGTCGTGACCAGGACCACACCCCTAAATGCATTGAAGCAACTGCCATGTGATTGGTTGATTAGATAATTGCATTAATGAGAAATTGAACAGGTGTTCCTAATAATCCTTTAGGTGAGTGTATTTCAAAGCAGCTTTACAATGTTTATAATATTTTGATCTTAGATTAGAGCTAGGTGATAGTATACTTTACATTTTTTATACTACTAGATTACAACACAAAATATTATTAATGAGAGTGAAAAAAAAAACTCTTTCCTTTAATGTCTTTAAAGATACCAACTGTACCCAAATAAATATTGATAAATATTAATGATTTATAGGCTATTGTAGAGTTTTTGGGAAAGATTTTGCAGGAAATTGCATACATGTGTCATCCGCCCATGTGTGTCACGTCATATCTGTACACCAAGAAAAATACAGTAGCTCTGGTCATAAGACGAAAGTTTGTTACAGCAAACGAGAAAAAAGGACCATGGATCATTCATAGCGACAAACATCTGCAGAATCTCTGGTTGTAAAAACATAGAAACCAATATTTTTTCCACACTTGATGTATGATATACATGGATGTATCCTGTATACACCGTTGCCTCAGACCACAAACGTTCACTTGAGAGTTGCATAGTGTAGCTTTAAAGGTGTGTTTTTGTTCCCTAATCATCCCAATAGTACCAGTGGATTTGGACTCTGTACTGACACCTATGGGTGTGGATGTATTCGCATTTTGCAGGTGATAAAATCTACATAATATAAAAAATACTGCAGTGATTTTACTGTATTTTCAGTTGGACGTTAGGTTTCCTAAAGATCACTGACTAATTTCGCAATACTTCCTTTGATTTACTGCTTTATATTTAAGCATTTAGAATCTGTTTCCTTTACTTGCCAGTTCATGTTGCAGCATAAAAGTGTGTGCACACACACTATAGTTTACATTATGTCAGAGAACATTGTAAAGCCATACCTGTTTTTTGTAAACACCCTTACTCAGGTAAAAGTCCTTCACTGTTGCCTCCTCTCTGCTCAGGGTGGCGGGACCTGGTCCAGGGGCCGTCCTGGCTGGTGGAGTGTTTGCAGTGTCCAGGCTGGTATGGCAGTGGTCGGTCATGGCTGAAGTCTTTTCTCTTAACAACTTGTTTGTGGGCGTTCTCTTCTCCCTCTCAGCCTGTTTCCACTGTGCAAAGAGTGTTCAGCAGAAGAAGAAGGTACTGCAGTCTAGGGATGCACCGAAATTAAAATTCTGGGCCAAAACCGAAAATTCAGGATGCACTCGGCTGAAAACCGAAAATAAATAATAAATTAATAATTAATGAATTAGTCAAACTTATTTAATAATCAACACAGGCAGTTTTTATATCAACTTTTTAAATAACAGAATTGTTTCTACTCCAGTTTGTTGGTGAAATATAAACATTTAAATGACAATAAAATCTGTTTTTATTGATTTATTCAAATGTAAACAAATAGGTCAAGTAAAAATATAATAAATATGTAATACGGTGCATATACATATTTAGCTAAATGCTCTTTTCTAGAGTTATTTTTTTCTATCTAACTAATGAGTTTATGGACATTGAATAGCTTTCTTGAGGTAAATGTAACATAAAGTGACATTGTAGAGCCTACAAGCTGTTTAATTGACGTCTTTCCCCGGTTGAAACACTGATTGATCGATTACATGAGACAGGATTCATTTCGGTGTTCACCCATGTTTATTTCATGCTATAACTAGTTGTAAAGAGGAGATGAGATGAGCGGTTCACGTAGGCTTGATCCGCGCTGGCACTTAAACTGAGGTGGCTACAGTGATCTGTCACGCCATATTAAAGAGAGTCAAAAATGACATTTATTTTTTGAATTTCGTAATAAAATTGACAGGATTTTAAAGTTGAGACTTCATATTAAAAGTAACAAAGCACAAAGATTTTTGCGATTATTGCATGGCAGGTGCTACAGATGTTTAGTGAAGTGTTGTTCGCATATCAACAGAAAACAACACAGACTAAAAGGTTTTAGATTTAAAAAACCATATCAATAAAGTCGAGAAATTAATATTGTCGATCTACAGCTAGTGTCTACACAGCTGAATGTTTAACTGTTGTAGCTTATCCACATTGTATGCATGAAATAGATGCTGAACACAGTCAAAATGTGCAGTTGGATTAAATGTCTGTTTCGGTTACTGATTTCGGCCATCCAAAATCATTAGGCATGAAACCGAAAATATCGGCCTAAAATATTTGGTAGACGAAATCCCTACTACAGTCCAAACCATTTGATACCAAGTAATGCTGAGCTTGGTTAAGTAATGCTCAAGATAAGGTCCATATCTTTTTTTCTTCTTTTTTTCTCAGTTTGCTCTATGGGGGGCGCTGTTCTGTGGGCTGAGCCTGTGTAATCAGCACACACTGGTCTTGTATGTTGTCGTCATAATTCCCTGGGCCCTCCTGCACCTCTACACTCATAATGTAAGTATTGATAATCACTCAGTGGTGCAGGGTTCAACGCATAATTTGTCAGCTTTTCACAGTAAGGTAAATAAATTAACAATGCAATTTAAAAACCATTTAAAGACCATATTTGGTGATATTATGCACTTATATGCCACATCATGTAATAAATATACAGTCTTCAACAGGTCTAGAGAGATGTGCTTTAAAGCCACAATATGTAATTTTTCACTGCTAGAGGTTGCTTATTGAAAACAAAGGTGTAGCTTGATTTTTTATGCCACAGACGACTGCTTCCGCTTTTTTCATGCGTATGTGGAGTAACGCAGAGCTGTTTTATTATATTAGATACATTTGAGTGTGTAGAAAGTTATGTTATAATGCTACTCTGTGCGTTCGCTCGATGGCTACTACGAGACAATTGTTGCAGTAAGTGATATTAGGCATGGTAAAACATGATACCCGTGGTAAGAAAACAAGAAAACAAGACTAACTGTGTTGAGCTATATAACAGTGATTAGTTTTCTGTCGATGAATGTATCCAAACAGTTGCTCACCTGTCTAATAAAACACATAATATATTAAAGCATCTTTGGTATTTCCATGGTTTCTACAAAATAAAATTGGAAATCGAGGGTAACACGGGTATGATGTCATTGATTGGTGACGCACGGACACGATCCGTGTCTTTATTAAAATAGCTTATTTCTCTGGATTTAAACATTCTTGGATAATGTAAATACACAAGTCAACAAAAGATATAACATTGTTCTAGTGGTTTTTGGATATTTTAATCCAAAAATCTTACATAATGTGCCTTTAAGGTATGGTTTTATGCTAGAAATTGTTCCCAGATGATTGTGGCATTGTCCGGTGTTATGTCCATGCTGTTGTTTTACAAGTGACATGTATTTCCCACAGGGTTTGTCCTTTTTTGTACTGGTGTCTTTGGGGAGGTGTTTCCTGGCTGGCTTTGTGCCCTACATCTACCTGCCCATTTCCTCCTACCTCAACAGAGCTCGCTGGAGCTGGGGAGACCAGACGTCTCTTCACGGCCTCCTCACGCATCTGCTCCGAGCTGAATATGGCACCTTCAGCCTGGTACCAACAGATTCATTAGTCTTTTATCATTTAAAAAAAAGATAAATGTTTTCATGATTAAATACATTATATGTACTAGGATATGAGGTTTTCATGCTGTATTTATTTTCTGAAACTAATGCACCACATTTTGATTTCTTTGGCTTCAGGCAAAAACTGATGAAAATTTGAGCCTCCTAAAAATGTTACGGTGAGTGTAGCAAAATTTATTTGATGAATTAATTCATATTTCCAGAAGGAAATATGAGTATGAGAATTATGTAGTGATCAAAAAAACAAAACATAGCTCAGTATAAAAATAAATGCAACAACAACAAAAAGTTGCGATTCAGTGTGCAAATTTTACAATGTTACCATTTAGGAGGCATTTACACAACACTATTTTCAACTAAAGACGGACAACTTTTTATGCATTTTGGACGTTTATTTACATGACAATAGCGTTTTGGGGTTCTGAAATGCAAAAGTGTTTCAAAGTGCAAGCTTTTGAAAATGATACCGTTATAGTACATCGTTGTCTTGTAATTGTACGCTTAGATTTTGAATGCCATATAATCTATCAATTAGGGTTGCAGGATTGTGACAAAAATCATAATTGTTCATTATATCCCTTGATATTGCAATTTAATACTAAAATATATAATTTTATATTAAAATACCTATTTTGTGCGAGGCAACAGCTCACCATATTCTGTAAAACGTCTCGGTTACGTATGTAACCCTTGTTCCCTGAGGAGGGAACGGAGACGTAACATCAGTGACTGACGAATGGAGGTTTCGCCTAGAAGCCTATCATCTTCGAGATCTTAGAAAACGCCCAATGGCAGGCCAATGCCATGGGCATGCAGAATTTGCATAGCGTAGCTCCGCCCCACAGCGTGGGTATATAAGGAAGTACGCTGGCAACATCGCATTATGTTTACCTGCTGAGGAGCCAAGACTGAACTCCCGGCCGTTTCAGCGGTACAGCGGAAGTAGCAGAGGGACGTTACGTCTCCGTTCCCTCCTCAGGGAGCGAGGGTTACATACGTAACCGAGACGTTCCCTTTCGTTCAGTCACTCCGAGTAACGTCAGTGACTGACAAATGGGGGTCCCAATCTAATCACGCCACTCGGCTGTCGTCCATTGCCCTGCGTGTGAGCTCCCTGTCGTAAGCTAGTACGGACGAAGGACTCCAACTTAGCACAGGAATACCAAGGTACACTGGGAAGCATATTCCAGGTGGAAGTATGCGCCAAGTGCCTACCCGTACGGAGGACACATATGACCCGCGAGGGGCTGCATATGGAAGAACTCTGGGGTAACCAGCCGAAGGTGGAAATTTTACCCCCAGGGGAGGCAAGGGCTTACAGTGGAAATACACAAGTGGGGGTCGCCCATAGGGGGAACCATGCACACGGTGGCACCTAGCCTGACACGAGGGCCTGAGCGAGTGGGCAGACGCACAGGTGTCGGCATCGACAGTGCTGGAGGAACTCAGGGTTTCGGGGAAACTACCTGAGGAAAATATTGCACGTATCGCAGAGACCGACCGCACCCAGAAGCACACGGGCGAGACATCTTTAAAAAGACGTGCCACGTGTGAGCTCTTTTATGAGAGGAAGCTTTGCAGTGATGCCGAAGCGCCCAGGGACCGAATACCAGCTGAATGCAGACCAGCTGAATGCAGACCACTGCACAGATCAGCAGGCAGGCAGTAAACGATCGCTGGAACGCGTCGTAACACCAACACCAACACACACGATACTCAGAAGGCTTGAGGAGTGAAGAGAGAGATACTCTTGGCTCCGAAGCAGAAACATAATGCGATGTTGCCAGCGTACTTCCTTATATACCCACGCTGTGGGGCAGAGCTACGCTATGCAAATTCCGCATGCCCATGGCATTGGCCTGCCATTGGGCGTTTTCTAAGATCTCGAAGATGATAGGCTTCTAGGCAAAACCCCCATTCGTCAGTCACTGACGTTACTCGGAGTGACTGAACGAAAGGGAACTTTATTTTACAGTCTTGTTCTGCATGTACATACTATGTATTTATTATAGTTATTACAATAACTGGGTATTAACTAGGTTCTTACCCTGCACCTACCCCTGAACCTAACTTAAACCCATGTATACTATAGTTACCTTATTTTAAGGTGTCCATGTTACAGTGTAATTTAAATACATAACCCATACATTAAAGTACTGAGTAATAATAATAAACTACATGTACTTACTATAGGGTTGCTATTTGTTTAAATAGCAAATGCACTTGCACCCATCTGGTCACCCATGGGCGTGCTGGTCTGAAAACGAGGTGTGTTCAGGCGCATTGTTGACGAGTTTCTATTTTAAGACAACTGAAATCGACTGCGCCATTGACCAACAAAAACCTGGTCTAAAGTCAGTAGCACAGTATTTTTTGTTATTTAAAGGGTACGTTAGTGATATGTGCCTATAGGTGGGTGCACAACGCACACACACTCAGCTTATTACACACATCGGCGCAGTCGATTTCAGTGCGCAGCAGCACACAAACATTTTTAAATATTAAAAATAAAAGGATTCCTTTCTGGAGAAGCGTTCAGTCTTTCCGCTCGCAAATTCCGCCATGTAAATAGCGAATTCGCCATGGTGCAAGGACAACTGGCATTTAAAGGGAATGGGAGATGAGACTCTGATTGGTTTATTGCACGTTACGCCCAAAACACACCCATGACTCATTAAGAGAATAAGGACAACCCTTTTAAACCGTTATTCCCGTCGTTAAACTAGCAAAAGTCATGCCCCCAGGTGCACCTGCGCCTTGCGCTTTAGACCATGCACGTTAAAATAGGGCCCAAAGTGTTACCACCTTATATTACTTGGTACTTTCTTGAGTAAGTGAAAAAAGTAAATATGTGCATGTACTGTAAAATAAATTTCAACCCCATATTCTATGTAACTACACAATTTATGGAACTAAACAATCTGAACTTTATTGTTTTGTACATCAGTAATGTTGGAATGGAATGTTGTAATCAATACATTTCACAATTAGTTAATCCTGGTAGTTGTATTCATAATCACGGATGAATTGTGCAACCCTAATATAAAATAAAAATGAGATTTTCAAATGTAATACCTTAAATCTTGATTTATACATATTGTAGACAAACTTCTTGCCTTCTCATATTCAACCAAGCAAAATACTAATGACTCTGTTTACCCTTTCCATAGTTAGTTCTTGTAGATCCCCCTTCCCTCTAAAACAGCAAAGCTGAACCTTTTAGGAATAACAAATCTGTTGTGTTGCACTGGCTTTGAAACGATCAGTGACGTTCACAGAGCTTCTGATGACACTAGTGTAAGACATCATGCGAGACTCGGGTCGTCTCCTAAGCCCACCCTCATCAAACTTTTGGGTGTCCCCAGAGAGAGAGCTTAGCTTATGTCCCGCTAGTACCAATCAGCCGTTTCCCATCACCCCCCACAGCTGCCACATAGCATGATGGACAGGTGAGAGCGAGAGAGGGGAACACAACAAGCATGTCACAGCATAAACCTGCCATAAGGAGCTCAAACACTCTCTCTCCCACACACACACACACTTTCACACGACGCTTAAATAAGCTGTCAGAGAGAGATGGGTATTAAGGCACAGGCAGGGCACTATCTCTTTCAGCAGAGAAATTGGCCATTGACTGGGTTTGGGATACAGATAGAAGGAAAGGCTGTCACAAAACTGCACTTAATGTTGAAAAAGACTTCCTGACACACTCACTCACTCACTCACTCACTCACAGCACTTTGAGTTTGAGTCTCTGTCCATCACATGCACATGCACACGCACACATAGTGGATGTATTGATAAGTGTGTCTCTTGTGTCTCAGGGCTCAGTGGAATCACTGTGTGAATGATCTGTCTTCCCCGGTACTAGTGCTGACAGTTCTAGGCATTTTGCTGTCTTTACGGAGCAGGTAAGACATCGCTGAATGAGATCTGACCATCAGTTTAATGCTTAATGCCATTGAAGTGAAGAAAATCCACACCATCTGAAGTTTAGTTTTTTTTCCAATCACAGTTTAATGTGGACAGACTGTTGTAAATGTAAACTGTGGCAGTGTGCAGCTTTCAAAACGTCGCTCTGGTTTTTTGAGTGGCCCAACATGTAAGCTTCCGGCTTAACCAAACCAAACCTGTTTGAAATTATATTTTTTTGCAATTCCATGTGGTGCTGCTAGTTTGGAGTTGGTATGATTTTTAAATGTTTTTGAAACAAGTGTCTTATGCTCAATAAAGCTGCATTTATTTGACCAATGATACAGCCAAAACAGTAGCCTGATTCGCGCTAAACTTTTGCGTTATTTTCTAATTGTCAATAAAAAACTATTGCGAAATGATTGCGTTTCCATTAACCGATGTTATGCGACTAAAACGTAATTTTTTAAGTCATTCCAAAAATCATGGCAATGGATGTTGGTAGGTTTACGTATATTGCAGCCACCATACTAGCCAGTACAATTATTTTTAACCGAAGGAGATGTAGGCGTGTTATCAAAGCATTAATGGCAAGGAAAGCCCCTATATACTTGGGAGCGGACACGTATGATGTGTTTCTGGGTGTTTCTCCCTCATATCTGCTTCAAGGTCTTGATAAATTGTGGCATTTCTTTGTTGTTTAGAATCCAGTATTCCCGTAATTCTTTTGTCTTTTATGAGTCTAATGAAGAACTCTGTCTCGTCTTCTGTCCAAACATACAGTGCCATCTTTAATGAATGATTATGTGACTTACATACACCAGGTGACCTGTAAATGTGACCTGTTTCCAATGCATTTTTGCTAAATATTTATTTTTCCGAATTGCCTGAAAAAACACCTCATGCGAGCGCCAAAACTTTTCCTCAATTTGAAGAGTAATGGAAACGCAGCTTGTAATTTTGTGAAATGTTATTATAATTTAAAATAATTTTACTATATTTTAATTAAATTTTTTAAAGATTTATTTTTGCCTTTATTGAGGTAGATAATCGACAGGAAGAGAGATGGGGTGGGATTGGGAAAGGTCTCCGAGCCAGGACTTGATCTCGGGACGCCCGAAGCGCAATCTGCTCCGACATATTTGAATATATTCATTCCCGTGATGTTAAAATTTAATTTTCAGCATCATTTCTCCAGTCTTCAGTGCCACATGATCCTTCAGAAATCATTCTAATATGCTGATTTGGGGATCAAGAAACATTTATTATCAATGTTGAAAACAGTTGTGCTGCTTAATATTTTTGTGGAAACCGTGATACTCCACCAAATCCCCCCCATCCCACGCCCCCAGATGAATAGAAAGTTCAAAAGAATTTCTAATAAGTATTTATAAATTCTTTTAAAGTATTTATTTGAAATATAAATCTTTTGTAACATTTTACAACAAGTCTTTACTGTCCTTTTTTTTTTTTTTATCAATTTAATGCATCCTTGCTGAATAAAAGTATTAATTCCTTTAAAAAAAACTTACTGACATCAAAATTTTGAAAGTGTGTATTGTACAATGGCTAATTCTGGTCCAGTAATTGAATTGGAAATGTGGTGTTGAAAGTTTTAGTGTGTTTATAAAGGTAAATATTACTGTTATTGTGTACTATTATATTGTTACATATATAAAAAAAATACAATTATTATTCTTCCATTAACTAATTTAGTTTTACTATTTTGACTAGCTTTAGTTCTTGAATTAAAGGATTAGTTCACCCAAAAAAATGAATTTACTCTCGTGTTGTTCCAAACTCGTAAGACTTTAGTTCATCTTTGGAACACAAATGAAGATCTTTTAGATGAAATCTGAGAGATTTCTTCCCCGCCATAGACATCTACGCTTCAAAAAGTTCATAAACAGATCGTAAAACTAATCCATATGCATTGAGCGGTTTAGTCCCAATTTTCTAAAGAGCCTCGATCACTTTATATGATGAACAGATTGAATTTAGGCTTTTATTCACATATAAACATTCCTCAACTCACACATCAAATATGGTAGCAACTAAGTGGTAGTTGCGTAGCTGTCAATGGAGGGACAGAAATCTCTCAGATTTCACTTAAAATATCTTCATTTGTGTTTTGAAGATGAATGAAAGTCTTGCGGGTTTGAAATGGGTAAAAAATGTATGAACATTTTTGGGAGAACTGTCCCTTTATACATTGTCGGCATAGCTAAAAGCAACAAATTAGCTAACCCTACTATTTTTGAAATATTCATTACTAGATATTATCTCCTTGTTTATGGAACTGTATGAAAGCAATATCAATATCACATCCATTCTGATATTTAGTACAAAAGCAGTTATGCTCATGTGATATTACTTTAATAAAACTCACAGGCAACTGACAAATATACATACTAATAGTTTTACTATCATATTGTATTTCAAATGTATATTTGATGTATTCAAAATCAATATCATCATAAGTTTTTTACTGTATGTGCCCCCAGACTGCGCTGTGTTTTTGTCTGGTTGATTGTCACCATGGTGAGCATCTACTCTGTGTTCTTTGCCTGGAGAGCAAACCTGAACATTGAGAAGCCTCTTCTGCTGGGAGTGGTGAGTTTAAAGTTTAAGACACTGTTCTAACAGTTATTTCTTCTTTAATTTAAGATATTTCAAATGCACTTCAATGTACTGTATATACTGCATGTGTGTATGTAGGTGGAGCGCTTCTGGCTGCAGGCTGATGCTGGGGTGTGTGTTCTGGCTGGTCTGGGTCTGAGCTGGGCTGTGTGTTGGCTGAACGGACGTCTGAGCCAGGGGCCGGTGTGGAACACAGGAGCCTGGATACTCACTGCAGGCCTCATCTCACACATGATCAGCTTAAACCATAGGTAAACCGTTTACACAGGGTGCCAGTGGATGCTATAAATCTATTCAGACATCTTTTATTCACTTTTCAAAATTTAAGGTCGCAAAAGTATTAAAATAGGCAAGGCAAGGCAAGTTTATTTATTTAGCACATTTTATACACAGTGGCAATTCAAAGTGCTTTACACAGAAATGGAATTAAAATATTCATAATAAAATAAAAAATAAAAATATATATAGTATAACCTGAATCACCCCTATCTGGAGTGGGAGAAAATGGAGAGTCAGGTTTACGATTTTACTATTTATATTTGTCAGGTAACTGTGTGTTTAAACAGTACCCTTGCAGACAAATCTTCCTGGCCTAACTCCAGGGCTAACAAGATCGCTCTCCCGTCTCTCAACCTCTTCCACCCAGACAGCCTTAACAAAATAATAAAATAAGATAAAGGATAATTAAAGTAGTTATAATAAGAATTAAAATAAATAAAAACACGATACAGGTATAAAATAATTAAAAGAGTAAAAAGATGTAAAGATGAAACCAAAAATAAAAACAGGGTTAAATTGAAATTGAAACTTTTATAAAATAAAGTGCAGGATTTTCGGACAAAGCACAGAGCTCATTCAGTAAATGCATAGCTAAACAGATGTGTTTTGAGTCTGGATTTGAATGTAGCTACTGTTGGAGCACATCTTATCTCTTCTGGAAGCTGGTTCCAGTTACGGCTGGCATAATAGCTAAAAGCAGACTCTCCTTGCTTTGAGTGAACCCTTAGTATTTCTAACTGACTTGATCCTGCTGATCTGAGTGATCTGTTAGGTTTATATTCAGTGAGCATATCTGCAATGTATTAAGGTCCTAGGCCATTAAGTGATTTATATACCAGTAATAATACTTTAAAATCGATCCTAAATGTAACTGGAAGCCAGTGCAAGGACCTGAGGACTGGTGTGATATGTTCATATTTTCTGGTTCTGCTCAGAATCCTGGCAGTAGCGTTCTGTATGAGCTGCAGATGTCTTATGGTCTTTTTGGGAAGGCCGGTGAGGAGTCCATTACAATAGTCCACCCTGCTGGTGATGAAAGCATGAACGAGTTTCTCTAAGTCTTGTCTGGAAACAAAGCATCTAATTCTTGATATATATTTGAGATGATAGTATGATGATTTAGTTATTGCTTTTACATGACTACTAAAACTAAGGTCAGACTCCAGAATCACACCAAGATTCCTGACTTGATTTTTAGTTTTTAGACCCCTAGTGTCAAGGTATGCATTCATCTTGAGAATTTCATCTTTGTTTCTAAATGCAATGACTTCAGTTTTGTCTTTGTTTAACTGAAGAAAGTTTTGGCACATCAAATTGTTAACTTCATCAATGCATTTGCACAGAGAGTCAATAGGGCTGTAGTCGTTAGGCGATAGAGCTAAGTAGGTCTGTGTGTCGTCTGCATGGCTGTGGTAAGCAATTTTGTTCTTTTCCATTATTTGGCTCAGTGGGAGCATGTACAGGTTGAATAGGAGTGGTGCAAGAATTGACCCTTTTGGGACTCCGCATGTCATGGATATCCACTCAGATTTATGGTCACCTATACTCACATAATAACCTCTCCCTTCTAAGTATGACCTGACATTTGAGGACTATCCCAGAAAACCCAACCCAGTTTTCCAGCCTGTCAAGAAGAATGTTGTGATCGACAGTTTTAAATGCAGCACTGAGGTCGAGTACCACCAGCACTGATCATTTGCCTGTATCTGTATTGAGGCAAATATCATTTATTATCTTTATGAGCGCTGTCTCTGTGCTGTGATGCGGTCGGAAACATGATTGAAAATTGAAAGTATCTGTTTGAGCTTAAGAATTTGTTCAGCTGACTGAAAACAACTTTTTCAATGAACTTGCCTATGAAAGGAAGATTTGAGATCCAAGATCCAGATTGCTCTTTTTTTGGAGGGGCTTAAAAACTGCAGTTTTCAGGGAGTTTGGAAAAGTCCCTGAAAGAAGTGAGGAACTTACCACTTCTAGGAGATCTACTTCTAGACAGTTAAACACACTTTTGAAAAAAAGAAGTGGGGAGTGTGTCAATAGGGCAGGTTGATGTTTTAAGGTGCTGTACCGTTTCTTCTAAAATTTTACCGTCAATTGCTTTGAAATCAGACATAGTGACTAATTCCTGAAATTGTGGACGAGTCTGTCTGACCTCAGCACAGCACGAGGATATACTGGTCACCTGTCTGATATTATTGATCTTCTCAGAAAAAAGGAGGCAAACTCATTGCATTTGCTTTCAGAGAGCAATTCACTGGGAATGTGATTTGGGGGGTTTGTTAGCCTCTCGACAGTAGCAAAAAGAGTGCAGGTGTTATTTATGTTTCTGTTTATAATATTTGAGAAGAAGGTCTGTCTAGCTGTGCCTAGCTCCTCATTGAAATCATGAAGGCTGTCTTTATAAATGTTATAATGGACTACAAGTTTTGTCTTCCACCACATGCACTCAGCTTTCCTGCATTTTATTTTCATACTTTGAACTGCTGTTGTGTTTCTCCAAAGAGCTTTAGGTCTGCCATTCTTTTTCCTGACTTTCTCAGGAGCAATATCATCTATTACATTTTTGACTTTTGAGTCTGCAGATATGCTTGGTGTCAGAGATATGGCCTTCATAAATAGTATACTAGTGTTCTCATCTTTTTGACAGAGACCGATCTAGCTTCAATGGCAGGAGACATTGATATATCAAAGAAAATACAGAAATGATCAGTGCGACATCCTTAATAACAATCGATGAAAGGTTTAGACCCTTACTGATAAGTAAATCTAGAGTGTGTCCACGATTGTGTTGTGGGTCCATGTACATGCTGAGTCAGATCAAATGTGTTAAGAACAGTCATGAGATCATCTTTTGTATACCTAAAATACCATAAATACTTTTGAAATAGAGGTCTTTTTATTTATTGGAAAGACAATTATATTATATGTCTTTTTTTTTTTTTTACTGTACTAATGCATAAAAATACCATAATATGTTTGCAAAGATTTAGGAAACATGCTAAGTTCACATATTTGTTCCTCTGAAAAACAATGCTACAGCCAGTTATTCTAATGTGTTCACGGAATGTCTGTTTACACTGCCAATTTACCCAATAGTATTTCAACACCCGGGTTGCCAGTTGGTGGAAAACGGTGTATTTCAATGATGAAAGCCAACAAACAAACTAGATTCTACCTCACCTAAAAAGCCTTGGCATCCGTCTAAAAAGCTCTGTGACCAGAGGCATATTAAAATGCTTTTTAAAACGCGGATAAATTTACAATGTATGGCTCGTTGCTTTCCATTTTCGGTTGCGCTTGTTGCTGTTGCCTGTCCTCAATCTGGCAACCCACGTGAACGTCGAGTCTGATGAGGAGGGGGCAGGAGAAACAACACTCTATAATATTTTAGATTTGTACTGCAGTACCCAGTTCAATCCCTAGCCGTCAATATTACATACCGCATCTTTAATGCAGCTTCACACATGCCGGCTAGATGGCTATAGACATTTTTTTTCATATTGTGATTTGTTGAATGCCACAACAGTAAGAGATTTCATTAGAATGATTTCTGAAGGGTCATGTGACAGTGAATAGTAATGATGTTGAAAATTCTGCTTTGCATTACAGGAATAAATAGCATTTTTAAATTATTAAAATACAAAACGTTAAATTAAAAAAAAAAAAATCCATAGTAGGAAAAAAAAATCCTGTTTAATTCCTGTCTACTGTTTGGTTACCGACATTCTTTAAAAGATCTGCTTTTGTGCTCAGCAGAAGAAAGAAATTCATACAGGTTTAGAAGAAGTTCCTTTAAGAGACAGTAGTATATGTATTTATGGTTACATATATATATATATATATATATATATATATATATATATATATATATATATATATATATATATATATATATATATATATATATATATATATATATATATATATATATATAAATAAATGAATGAATGAATGAATGAATGAATGAATGAATGAATGAATGAATAAAATAGTTTGCAATGTAGTTTGCTGTTTGGTCCAAATGATGGTAACTCTGAAAAAATAATCACCCAGGTCATCTCAGAATATCGAACATCATCAAAAGGCTAAAATATCAGGTCAAATAGTTTGTATAATTGTATCATTGACAACCATAGGTTTCCTACATACAGAATCTGTGCTATTTCATGTATCACTTCTCGCATTGCTTTTTTTTTTTAGTTTTTGTGATATTGACCACCTGCCATTATCCCTTACTTATAATATATTTATGTCCATTCAATCTTTTGATTTCGACCATGATTTCTCGCCATAATCAGTGCAGAAAATAAAAAATAAAAATATCCAGTTTTGTAATCAGATAAATCTTTTAATCCTGTCTAAATACTGATTATTTTGCAGTGGGCCTATCAATGTGCATTACTGCATTCTTTTGAACCTTTATACATCACAGACCCATTGACCCCATGAAAGTTTGAGTTTTTTGTATATTTGTGGTCGATCATCCAGACCATGGCAGTCACTCTCTGAATTCCTCATTTCCTCCATGCTTCAACACACATCAAAGCAAAAGCTCTTGCACTCTTCTGCAGCTTTGACTCTATGCTTGATTAGCCGTCCTGGCCACGCTAGTCATTCAGATTAAAGCAGCTGAGTTCTGTGCTTGATTAGACATCCTAGCCACGGCAGTCATGTAGATTAGAGCGGTGAGGTTTGGTACATCGCTGCCACAAATTGTGGCGCTTTGATCAATGGTGAGACTGACGCTCTTGTCAGCGCTCATCACACCTGTCCGAGGCTGATTACAGCCGAGAGATGTTCCACCTCATCACTGCTCACCTCGCTGCTCAGAGACAAACACAGAACAGCTGGAAGAAAGATAATGTCATGGATCCTTACACTTTTGTGCAAACTCTTCAAAGTAAACATCACTGCTGATGTGGTTGAAGTATTTGGGAATTAATGTACTTTTACACACTCAGCTCACAAACATTTGTATCACTTTCAGATCATTGTCAGCAAACTTCCTAAGGTTTTAAAATATACTTTTACAAACAGGCAAAATTGGGATTTTGGAGCTGCAGATTTACTAAAATCTGGCGTTGACTCGTGTGCCCTATGACACGACTCCACAATCAAACACAAAAAAATTAATAATTGCCTATGTAAACCCTTTTGTTGACCATATACACATATTTTCTATGAAGAATAAACAAATAAAAAGTCCAGGTATGTTTCCCCCCTAAATTAGTTCTATTTAATCATATTTATTTATGTGCAGCAATATATGTATGAATAAATAAATAAATAAAAGAGGGTGCTAGGTGGTGTTTTTAGGGCTGTCAAAGTTAACATGTTCACCTAAGATATTAATAAAATATGTTTATGATAATATTTTAACAATTAGCTTTCGTACAATAACATATACAAGGCAATTGTTTAATTTATGAAGCAATATGTAATTTTGTTGTCTTTGCAATATTGCATTAATATATGTTATATAAAGCAGTTCATATTTATATATTACAATTAATACATATATTTTTTCTCACACAGTATGAATGTTTTTATTAGGGCCGTCAAGCGATTAATCACATCCAAAATAAAATGTTGTGTTTACATAATATGTGTGTGTACTGTGTATAATTATTATGTATATTTGAATACGTACGCATACATGTATATATTTAAGAAATATTTGCATGTATATATTTATATAATTTATATTATATATAAATAAAAATATTTAATATATAAATATAATTTTTCTTAAATATATACATAATAATTATACACAGTACACACACATATTATGTAAACAAACTGTTATTTTGGATCGTGATTAATTGCTTGACAACACTAGTTTTTATACATTAAAACATTAAAATATTTAGAGTTATATTGTAGGAATATAAATAATCAAGAGGGTCATTATATTAGGTGCAGTATTATTTATATACTATTATATTTTTTATTAATAATATTAATATCTGCTTTTTAAAAATATTATTTTATATTTTTTTATTTTCATTTTCATTTTAGTTACATTTTTATTTTATTTTTTATTTTAGTCATTATGTGCTTTTGTCACTTTTATTTTTTAGCATTAATTTATTTTTATTTCAGTTTTAGTTTAGTTCAGTTTTCATTTTTATTTATTTCCATTTGTTTTAGTTTTACATTTTTGTAAAGTTTTTCTGTCAAATATTTATTTTATTTCAGCTTTTTTTTTTCAATTAGCGAAAATGTTTTTAATAATTAAAATTTTTAGTTAATGATAATAACTCTGATTTGGGGTTCTACCTACTGTATATAGATAAATAGCCTATACAAAATGCTGTTGTCACACAATTTAACCCGTGACTGCAACTCAAGCAACATTGAACATAGTGTTTTCATGCTACATTTTATACCAGTGTTTTTGTCTGTGTGTGTGTGTGTGTGTGTGTGTGTGTGTGTGTGTGTGTGTGTGTGTGTGGACAGAGAGTGTAATCAGAGCGGTAATGACGTTGTGGACAGCTTTGCTCGTGAGGTTGTGATGTCATTGCCGGAGGGCTCGTTGGTTCTGACTCGTGGTGATCTCCCGGGCAACACGCTGCGCTACCTCCACTACTGCCAGGGTCTCCGGCCAGACCTCAGCCTTGTTGACCAGGAGGTCAGTAATCCAGCATGACACATGTCTAATTTATTTCAGCCATAAATATGCTACTCTATCTTTTAATCATAAAGTTGACGTTATATATATATATATTATACATATATTATGTCACAAACTGACATTATATTATGCAGATGATGACGTATAGCTGGTATGTGACAAAACTCCAGAAGCACTTACCTGGAGTCACGTTTCCTGGCCGCTGGTGGGATCCAGTCAATGCCACAGAAAAAAGAACTTTCAGCATTGAGCAGTTTCTCAATCACAATATGCAGTAAGTACATTCATATGCCCTCTGTATGTATGCACTGTTGTTCTCATTTAAATTGTAATTTGTGTATATTTTTAGTTAGTGTATATTCAGAACTATTTGCTGAATGTACTATCTAGCAAACCAATTACACATCTTCTATTGGCCTTTATACCACACTGGAAGAGCAAAGAAAATGCACAATCTGTTCTGCCTCCCTCCACCAGACGGCAGTATTTCCTTGGTAAAGCCCCCGGACTCTGAGAGGGGGGCAATAAACACAACAGTCATTTCCCTGGGTAGCAGAACAGAGAATAAGGAATAAATACTTGAGAAAAAAACAAGCAGCAACCCTTTCATGCCAGGTGTATCCCATGATTCAAGATCTATAATGGCTCTAACAAAACAGACAGGCTTAGAAGCTTTTACTCGCTTCTACTTTCAAATACTCAAATTTTTATAATATTACATGTAATAGTACTTGTTTCTATAGTATCTTTTTCATCTATTTTAATGTTTTTTTATTTTGTTTGGTTTTGGCTGGGTTATGCAGATAATGAAAGTATAAATGTATACTTTTTATTTAACCAATTTCATTAGGTTTCCTTGAGGAGTGCTATTAAACATGTTGTTCAGTAACAAACATCAGCAAAACACTCTATAGCAGCAATTTTTAATAATTAGATAATTGGTAACATTATAACAACAACAAGCAGTGTTAATGTACATTATATACCAAATAAAGAGATATTTGGTTTATATACTATTAATAATTACTAAATTTGCGATTTGAATGTACATTAACTAGGTCAGTAAAGCATTATATAATGTGTATATAATAGTTTTACTAATGAACATTATTATGAAGATTTACCCACTCATTAAAAACTCTACTCTCTGAGTGATGATGCCATGTCACTATGACTGATGGTCAGTTTTTGCTCTGGCTTTGTCTACAGCAGACCTGTGTTTTTATGTATCGGTCTAACTGAGGGTGACCCCAGCTGGGAGAGGAGTTTCTCTCGTTGGCCCTGGGGCGTCTGTGAGCAGTTGGTTCCTGTCAAGACCCCTTTTGACCCTGAAAAATGGGCCCAAAAAACACTTGACCTTTACAACTGGAGCCAGCCACATGACAGGTAGCACATCACTTTTGTTTGTAGTTTAGTTAGGGTATGCCTTTATGACCTTGTAGGCCATAATTTGTTCCGTT
Organism: Rhinogobio ventralis; assembly: GCA_039654625.1. Taxonomy (NCBI): domain Eukaryota; kingdom Metazoa; phylum Chordata; class Actinopteri; order Cypriniformes; family Gobionidae; genus Rhinogobio; species Rhinogobio ventralis. The sequence goes on along the minus strand of CM077202.1, from coordinate 34,519,402 downwards.
AATATGTAGACAAAAATGTTTGCAGCTGAAATTAACACTAGATGCAGTAAAATGGCAACAAATTTGTTTTCGTTTCAAACTAATTATGATTGAAGGAGCAGATTATTGATAAATAAAGACCATAGTGCATGATTTGTAAACTAATAGATTTTGACTCCATATATATATGGCTTTTCTGATGTAGTAAACAAAAGTAGTCATGACACTCCACAAAAGAGTGCAAAGCATCGTAGAAGCAAGTTCAAATTGCATGGTTGGTTCAGCAATCTCACTTTGCTTGTGTTAACACTATCAGTTTAGTTCAGTTTAGTTTATTAGTTTAGGGTAGGATATGATCATTTCAAACACGACAGAGCATTAACCTTTTAGCGCCACTCACCGGGCATTTAATTTCCAAACTGCCATGATACAACCAACGTAACGTCAGAGAAAATTGAACAAGCTATTTAGTGCCAGTCACTGAACATTTCACTTTGAAAGTGCATAACCATTTAATATGAGCAAAAACGTTATGACAGTTTAGAGAATAAAAATATGTTGAAGTTGTCACTAAGGCTGTTTACACACTGGTATTAAGATGCGTTTTGGTCAATCAGAAGTGGACAAGTGGACAGCTCTAAATGCAGGTGTAAACAGGGTCTAAAATGTTTTAAGATTGTCCACTTTCGACCACTTCCAGAGGTAGTCGAAAACTAATTAGACCAGATTACTTTGGTAGTGTAAACGCTCATGTGGTCGAATGCGCTCAAACAGTCGCAAAAGACCGTCTACTCTCCGCCTACTGACCTAATGCGTAAACATTATGGGAAGCGCACTAGCCAGACGGGATTTAATTTTTGTCAACTGAAGACCCAGGTTTGGTTTGAAGATGAAAAAACAGACCAAGCACTATGTTCTCTAACCATTCCTGATTTCTTAAACTCACTCACAGCGTTCGGTGTGGTTTAGCGGCTATCAGAGCAGAAACGCAAGCTGATGCACTCTATATGTTTTCCCATCGTCTTTGGTGCGTTCATATGTAAATTGCGTGAGCTTATTTTATCCATTAGATCAAAAAGCCCATGCATTTACCCGCCCATAGACCCTCCCCTTGAAGAAATCAGGACAGAAGTGGTTGAAAGTGGACAAAAGAGAAGGTTTAAAACAGCTGGTGTAAACGGGTATGTGTCTCCCTCGTCTACTTGTGATTCGATCAACCAAAACGCATCTTAATACCAGGTGTAAACAGATCCTTAGGTTAGCACGGATGTTTAGTATCCTGCATATGAAAGATGATCAATTAAACATTTTGTCAAACAAGTTGAAGTTGACCAAAATTCAGTTCCAAAACTTCTCAACTCCAATGTCAGCTCAGCTTGTTGCCTTTTTAAGGCAGTGTACTGTAGAGAACTGGTATAGCCTGTGACTAGCAACGCTTAAGTTATGGGTTCGATTCCAAGGGTACGCACATACCAATAAAATGAAGCATGTGTTCAATGAATGCATATGTAAATAAATGTTTGAAATGATACTAGTCAATTTACCGTCAGGTTCACCACTAGTCTGAGCATCTTTACCAGGTGCGCCCCAGCATAATTTTTATACCTCATGCAACTCCATTGAAGTGTTTTTGCTTCTCAATGATATTAAAGTGTACTTAAACACTGCTCTGACTCCATGCTGTGCAGTCAGCCTTCGTTTCCAGCTTCAAAGTCGTTATTAGTCCGCTGACCCCACCCTAATGACTTTCTAAACTGCGGCGTGTCAATATCTGTGTATAAAGTGAAATTAGTTCTAGTCTCCAGCACTGAGGCTCTCTGCAGCCGGCTGGTATTCAGCAAGTTAATCGGGGTTGAATGGTGTGACATTACTCTCCTCTCACCCACTACAAGCGTGTCCATCCCTGCCTGCCAGCCAAATATTAGCGGGGAAGTCACACGCTAAAATATTCCTTTGAAGGAGAGGCCGCACGTTTATGAGCGATGTAGTGGAAAGGAAGAAATGCAGAAATATATGGGTCGTTCACCAGAGAGAGAGAGCTTCCAAAGACAGGCGAGGTTGAAGATCAGCTGTTGTATGGTTTGAAGATATGCAGAATACGATTCACTGGATTACTGCCTGGTTTTAAACTTGTATTTCAAGTCTGTACCCCACTGCCATCTGAATGTACATAATGTACATAAAATAATTTCTTTCTTTACACATCAGCTTGGTTATTTTATAAAACGTATCACATAGAGGAAGTTTTGACGTAATATCCAAAAGTTTAACTAAATAGCAAATTAAATGACAATGATTTTCTGTTTAATTCCACCCTATCAGCTTCCATCCTGGCTCCTGGGAGAGAGTTGCCAATGAGGAGATGTGGCAGGCCAGGTAATACACAGGTTACTGTTGTATACCACGCCAAAACCGCCATGTACACCGTTGTGTTGTATCTTCGCCAAACCTCCATATACACCAATCAGGCATAACATTATGACCTAACATTATAACATTATAATAAAGGCATGGACTCCACTAGACCCCTGAAGGAGTGCTGTGGTATCTGGCACCAAGATGTTAAATCCTTTAAGTCCTGTAAGTTGTGAGCTGGAGTCTCCATGGATCGGACTTGTTTGTTCAGCACATCCCACAGATGCTCGATTGGATTGAGATCTGAGGAATTTGGAGGCTGAGTCAACACCTCAAACTCGTTGTTGTGCTTCTCAAACCATCCCTGAGCCCTTTTTGTTTTGTGGCAGGGTGCATTATCCTGCTGAAAGAGGCCACAGCCACCAGGGAATACCATTTCGATGAAAGGGTGTACATGGTCTGCAACAATGCTTAGGTAGGTGCTACATGTCAAAGTAACATCCACATGGATAGCAGGACCCAAGGTTTCCCAGCAGAACATTGCCCAAAGCATCACACTGCCTCCGCCGGCTTGCCTTCTTCCCATAGTGCATCCTGGTGCCATGTGTTCCCCAGGTAAGCGACACACACGCACCCGGCCATCCACGTGATGTAAAAAGAAAAATTAATCAGACCAGGCCACCTTCTTCCATTGCTCCGTGGTCCAATTCTGATTCTCACGTGCCCACTGTTGGTGCTTTCGGCGGTGGACAGGGGTCAGCATGGGCACCCTGACTGGTCTGCGGCTATGCAGCCCCATACACAACAAACTGTGATGCACTGTGTATTCTGACACCTTTCTATCAGAACCAGCATTAACTTCTTGAGCAATTTGAGCTACAGTAGCTCGTCTGTTTGATCGGAACACACGGGTCAGCCTTCGCTCCCCATGTGCATCAATGAGCTTTGGCTGCCCATGACCCTGTTGCCAGTTCACCACTGTTCCTTCCTTGGACAACTTTTGATTGATACTGACCATTGCAGACCGGGAACACCCCACAAGAGCTGCAGTTTTGGAGATGCTCTGACCCAGGCCCTTGTCAAACTCGCTCAAATCCTTACACTTGGCCATTTTTCCTGCTTCTAACACATCAACGTTGAGGACAAAATGTTCACTTGCTGCCTAATATATCCCACCCACTAACAGGTGCCGTGATGAAGAGATAATCAGTGTTATTCACTTCACCTGTCAGTGGTCATAATGTTATGTCAGATCTGTGTATAGCTACATGTTTATACTTAAGTGCTTTTACTCTTGCTTTTACATCACTTTTTAGGATGAAGACAGCCTTCTTCCTGTTTGACCTGGCTGAGAACATCGAAAGACAACAGCAGGCCCGTCTCTATGAGCTATCTTACTATGTGAGTAGGAAATTACATTATATATTTTTGGAATTGCAGTGCTTGCAAAACAGCACTATATAAATATTACATTGTATTCAACATTTTCTTTAAGTCGGCATGAAATGAAATCCTTATCTCCCTTATCATTTTCTAAATGCATGTTATAGGTCTTTTTTTTTAAACCTTGTTTTAATGTAATGTTTAATCAAAATGTCATAACTGGACCTTCCGGTGAAAATGACAAGACTTCTCTCTGGTGACGTATGTAGAACTCAAGCTTGAATTCATCTTCCTCTATTTTTGAGTGCAACAATCTCAGAATTCTGACTTTTTTTTTTCCACAATTGCGAATTTATATCTCACAACTCTGAATTTTCTCGCAATTGCAAGTTTATATCCCTTTTCTCAGAATTGTGAGGTACAAAGTGGCAATTGCAAGTTATCAAAACTCTGAGGGAAATTATATGACGCAATTCTGACTTACTGTGTTTCAGACGAACACAACAATAGAAATTTTTTTCATGACTTTTTTTGTTACTAAATTTAGTTTAAACTCTTTTTTTTGTTGTTGTTGTTGATCATTTCAATGTTAGATGTAAAAAAAAATGTTTTTTGTAAATAAACTTTTTATCAAGAAATTTAAGTTTGAAGATTGAAAGTCTCCATTTGGCATACTTTGATTGAATGTTCACTATCCAAAATTCACCCAGTAGCAATTTGCATGTTAAATTTTTTCATGTTTTTAATGACAGACAACGATGCACACTGAGCGCCATAACAGTGGCAAAGCAGCACTAATGCAGCATTATACACAGAATCAAAACCTAAAACCTAAGCTTACCTAAAACCTTTAACACTTTTCTTTTGCTACCTTGAAAGCTCTGCTATTACCTTCAGGAAATGAAAATGAGATTTGTCAGCATGATGTATCATGTGACATTATTTGTAGACTAAATGCAGTTTTTTTTAAAACATGACAGTTTTTTTATTATTTATGGTGCCATAAGTACTGTTGACTCAATGTTGTGTTTTAAAAACCTTTATATATTTGTATAAGACTTAAAAGATGTTTAGAACACAACATTGAGTCAACAGTTAACATAAATTATAGACAAAATGATCTTATAAGTTAAATTAATTTAAATCTTTGTGGTCTTTTTATCAACAGCTGTATTGTCACATAGTGGATGCCCAGGTAGACTACCCAGCGAATTGGGATAAGAACCTGGCTCTTGCTGCAGAACGTCTGCTGCAATCAGGGGGCAGAGGTTACGATCTAGATTCCCTCCTGAGTCGCAGCATCCGCCACTTCAGCCACTACCTTCAGAGTGAACCCACCGATCCCCAGAGCAAAGCCATCCGCTCCATCATCACACACCTCAGGAAAGAGCGGGAGAAACTCAGAGACAGACGGAAGGGTTGAGACAGGAAGTGACCGAAATTGTCTGAGAGACTTCAAAACACTGAAAACACCTATGACACATGGGTGTAGATAGCTAGCACAAGAAGGTAAGAGGGAGGGTTGCAAATATAAAGAGCTAAGAGAAAATACAAAAACCCTGTTTAATGTGTATTTTACATTGATTCATCTCACAGTAAAATTAACTCAAAATACCAATACGTCAGAACATGAGTTTTATAATAAGATCTTTTATATTGTAGGGCATGAGCTACTGATCCATAACTGCATCATTGAAACGCCAGAGTTAACCATTCATTTAGTTTACAGTCATGATTTCATTGGTCAGTTATACAAAAATCATGGATTAATTATATTTCAACACCCAAGACTAATTGTTTTTCATAGAGTATGCTGCTGTTATACCTTAGCCAATTTGTGTCCTACACAAGGAGAATTTCCAAAGTGAAGGTAAGGGACTCTGAATCTGAAGCGGAACTCTAATAGAATTAGCTATGTTAGTGTGTGTGTTTCTTTTTTAATAAAATTTCACACTTTCAACATGTTAATATCCATTGAGTTAATGATCAAAGGTGTGCTGAACCACTCTCTCAATCTTTCTCTCTCTTCTCTTTTTGAATAATTATGTTTTGCCCCCTGCTGTCATGCATTTCTCTCTCTCTCTCTCTCTTTAGGATCACAAAGGTCTGAGATTGAGATTGAGGGGGGTGGTGGGTAATTTTGGGCACAACCATAAGAGATTATGAATGACCCATTAATCTGGGACAGATTTGAAAATGCAGCATCCTTTTCCCTGTCTCTTTTTTCTACGCCGTCATTTTTTAAAACAGCTAAATTCTCTTTAATGCAGAGGGGACGTGTCCGCCAACTATTGTTTGATTCTAAACAATTGCATTTTTGTTTAATTAGTAAGATAAACCATTTTGATACTGTGTTGTATCGGCACTTGATGACCAGTGCAAAAGTCAAAACCACTACAGAAACAATGATATACATTATTAATGGGAGGGCAGCAGCAATCAGCTGGTTTTGTATTCTTGAAGAATGGTTTCATCCGGAGTTCAAGATTTCAGCTACACTTTATCACAATATATATAACATCTCCCTTTCTCATGTACATTAATTTCTTCTTCCACTGAGTTGCTTTCTCTCAGTCCCTTTTTATCCCTGTTTTTGCCTCTCTCTCATCTGAGGGATTGTGTGAACCCATAGAATCGCCGTGACCGTGGATGCAGGCAGGGAGCCACGGCAACACTGGAATGTGGGGTGCCTGAGCAGATAAGAGCTGAGAACTCAGCCAGGGAGAGGGAGCAAAGACAAGCAAGCGAGAAGTAATAAGTACATAGGATGGTGTATATGGCACGATAGAACTGAGTTAGACAGGAAGTGCTAGAAAGAGGCGAATGGACACTGACAAGACAGAAATAAAATCGCAGCACAGGGACTTGGAAACAAAAGAGGGAAGGTAAGAGAGAGGCCCACAATGGTAAACTCAGAGAAGGAGCCAAAGAGAGCAGTGCAGTTGCACACACACACACATAACATGGGAAGCCAGCCTTATTCCTCTTTGCATTTCATTTACATCCCTGGCTGTATCGACCAATCGGATTGGGAGCAAAGCCCGAGGCTTAGGAGGGGAATAAAAAGACAAAAATGCCTTCGCTGCTCTCATCCCTCTCTGATAATACCCCGTCTGTTTCTCCTTTCTCCTCCACACCCGGAGAGAAGTAGATACTGTCCGAAATGCCATAGCAGAAGCGGCACCTCCGCTCCCTGTGCTTTGCCGATAGACCTCGCCAGCAGTGGGCCTGAAAAAGGGGCTTTAGCTGCGGGGCCAATCTCCTCTACTTCCTCCTGCTGAGGGAGTGGAGGAAGGGATGGAGTACAGTGGAGGAGGATGGAAGGGATGGAGACACAATATGTGGAATTGGCTATAATGCGTGGGTGACATTACAGACTGGAGTAAATTAAACTTGTCCAGTATTGTAGATTGTTCTCTGTTTCGATATGCTTTTTTTATGGTGTTGTGTCTGAAACCGAAGGCCACTGTCTTGCTGCCCAGTCAGTCAATACCTGGGGTAGCAGGGGTGTCCAGTTCTGCTCCAGTAGAGCCATCTTCCTGCAGGGTTTAGCTCCAACCTGCTCTAAAACATGTGCTTGAAAGTTTTAAAAAATCCTGAAGACTTGATTTGTTGGTTAGATGTGTTTAATTAGGGTTGGAGGACTGCTAAGGTAACTCGACCAAGATCTCAAAAACTGTGCTGAATCTCTTTCTGTCAGAAGAAAACCACTGTTAGGGATGCCCCTTATCTTCTCATTGCACCCCAATATAACCCTTCTGTTTTTGACCCTACAAACAAACCCCAAAGACCTGTCATATGCCTCACCATCATCCCTCTTCCTAAAGCCTGCCTTCTCCATCCCCTCATATCTTTCTTCATTAAACCTCTGAACAATGGAAAGAGATATGAGAGGGATTAGGCTGAGGCAGAGATTGTCTCCATTTCTCTGGATTGATTCTTGAACCTGTGTTTAATCCCTGGCCTTGGACCCACATAGCTGTGGTTGACTGTCTCGGATGGGCTGTTGGAAGCTGGTTGGGGGGGAAGAGATGAAAACTATGGGCTGCTGTACTGGGGGTGACACTGAGCAGCTCATGTATGTGGTGTTCCCAGTGTCTTTGGAAAGCCCTGATAGGAATGAGGCCATGGAGGAGCCATTGAGGGAATAGATGAATGGTATCCACTGGCTAGATTGCTTCTAGACATAGTAGCTTGGGTCCCTTTGATGGTTTCAATGTAGGCAATGTGTGTATTGTATGTGATTCTGAACTTGTAGAGTTTGGTCATTTCCAAGAGTGACAACTGCATTTAACCAATTTAACTCCCAAAAAGCTCCCAAAAGACCCCCACATTTTCATAGTGTAGATAACTGATCCAAGGTATATGTTTTTATTCATTTATCAATTCTCTCTTCAGCGTAAAGGCTCGTGCACACCGGGACGATTATTATGTGTACAGGGGTATTTCTGTTTTTCAGTAAGCGCCATCTACTGTCAGGGAGTGAATTTGCACATTCACTCAGCGCATCGCTAGTGAAAATCACTTGGGTATGAACACAGAGACACGTCAAAACGTCTTAAAAAACGCTAGAGATAAGCGCATGATCGGTGTGCACGAGGCTTAAGTTGCTCCCACCAGCTCTGTGGTTTAGAAAAGGCCCATAACTTAAATTTTTAGGGTCCAGGACAGAAGTTGTATATAGGTCCTTCTCCCTGGCACCAAACAATTGTTCTTCAACACTTGGAGGGACATTGTCCTTCATAGTTTACTTTCAACCCTGATCAATCTCACCTGCTTGTAATTTTTGAGTAATCATTAGGACATTGATCAGGTGTGTTTGATTAGAGTTGGAGCTAGTCTACAGGACAGTGGCCTTCAAGAAACACAGTTGAACAGCCCTGGATAAAATTGTACCATAGAGGACCTAGTAAGAGTGTGAACAGGTCACAATCCTAAACTGACCGACATGCGCAAAAGAACAATAACAAAGATGGCACGATGGCACGCTGTCATATGCAAGTAAACATGGAGGTTATTGAAGTCAGCGTTTAAGCGTTAATTTTTTAGGTGATGTACTGCTGAAGACAGTGAATTAGTGTGCAGGCGATGATGAGAAACCTTTTTTTTCATGCAGTATTTCCAAATTTTGCTTGTTATACAGCTGTCACTGTAATACTTATGAGTATTAACAGCTCACCATCCCTCCACTGACTAACTTCACTGCCATCTTCCATATTCACTGAGTGACCAAAGCACAACCAGTATGTAAAATCTTCGGAGTGACTCCCATCAGCGCAGAATTGTGATGAATGTTGATCTGGAGTGACGTAACAGTCACATGAATGGCAATATGACTGTTCAGACTGAGGTTGCATTGCAAAACTTCAAACCTGTATCTGATTTAGGACCATGTATGGAAGTCACTCAAATCAGAATTGAAAAGAACAGATACCATGTGGTTTGTGCTTTTCACACTGTAATGGAAAAAAACAGATCCAAGTCACATATAAACGGAAAAAAAACAACTTTTGCCTGCAGTCTGACCGTAGCCGTAACATATATTACTCATGCTTACTGTTTAAGACCAGCTTATGTGTAATATCTGTCTACACTCAATCATTTGTACAACTGAGCAACAGGCCACACTGTGATAAGACCACTGTGATCCTTTTGGAATATCAAAAGATACTAAAGAAACTATGACCAACAGCCGTTTCATAAAAGATCCTTAGCTTTGCAGCTTAACATAGGAATAGCCTCATTTTCTGATACTTGTATAGATCTATTTAAATAATGGTGAGGTAAACTCACACATTAAACACCTTTATGAATGCCTGCAGGCTCTGAAAAAAGATGTCTCATTGTGCAGAAGAAACCCTCAGAAAGGGTGAGATGATATCTTACCTTTCATGTGATGAGTTGCTCTAAGTGAGTGGATGTGTGTTTGTGTGTGTGCCCAGAGCAGTGTTTCCAATTAAACGGACCTGTCTTCCTTCTCCCTCCGGTTCTAATTTTGTGCCACATTAAAGGAGTGCGACGCCATTGAGGACACAGAGCCACATTTTCATAATTTGCTGCCTCAATGTGCTTGCATCCCCGTGCATCTGTGGCTGTGAATGCATGCCTGAGGAAGAGGAACAGCCACCATCCACTGAGAAAGAGAAACAATATTCATATGTAGCTGCAATATCAAGTATGTTTTCTCTAATTTACTGGTCGAGGATGCGACGAGTGATAGTTTGAATATGAGGAGTGCAAATAACATTTGAAAATTACAGGCGGTGGTGGGGGAGAGAATGATCAGTTTTAGAAGAGTTTTCATATTTGGTCAAACTATTCTTTTAAACTCTCCGAATGTTAAATTGTGTTTGGATCCAAACAGCATGTTTTAATAAAATACCAAGTCCAGCTTGTTCATTACAGCCATGTTGATGATCAATCACTGGATTAACTTAGAAGGTTACTGCATACTGTAGTTTCATTGGTTTACAATTCATATTGCAACAAACATTTAATCAGGGATTGCTTGGTTGACACTTTTTCATAATTTCTTGTGGAAAATATTTGTGAAGGGCTTAAACGGATGAATCACGTTCTGAAAAGTTTACATTTCCACCCTGACAGACAGGAGCTAATCGCAGCATTGGGGGAACATTGGGAAAATGTTTCATAATGGGCAGACACCGGCTAATCTAAAAAGCTCCCCATTTACAAATGGAAATCCCAGGATCCAATTGGGCTAATGAAGAGAGTTGAGCGGGATAATACGATGTGCTGTAATGCTGTGTAAGAGGCCTGTAATGTTGTGTTGGTGGTGAAGCCTCTGTGCTATGAGTTGTGTGACTGACTGGAGAGACTTCCAGAGCCCGAAGGCCTGGCTGTGACTCTCAGCGCCTGCCTCAAGAGACCTCGTCCTAGTAAGATCTGTCTTTCTCACCCTTTTGGAGGAGGAGGGAATTCGGCATGCAGAATGGACTCTCCTCTGATCTCTTGCCCCATCCGTTCCTACTGTTCTCCATCTGTTTTTCAGTTTCAGACGTGGGTTTGAACAGAAAATGAACTGAATGAGTCTATACTGTAAATTTTCAGTCTTTTTCCATGTGTGACTCTCGCTTGTTGTCCCGCTTGCACTTGTTTATCTAGTACTACACTATGTTGGTACCATGGGACGGTGGTGGTATTAGATCACAGGTGTCAAACTCAGTTCCTGGAGGGCCACTGTCCTGCATAGTTAAGCTCCAATCCTAATGAAACACACCTGAACCAGCTAATCAAGGTCTTCAGGATTACTAGAAACTTCCAGGCAGGTGTTTTGGAGCTGGTTGGAGCCACACTCTGCAGGAGTTTGACGCGTGTATTAGATGGTAATAGCATAGTACTTTTAATCCCTCTGAGGTTTTAATTACTAATCAGAATGGGACAATTTTCTTATTGTTTCTATCTACTTAAAGGTGCAGTGTGTTGTATTTATGAGGATCTATTGACAGAAATACAATATAATATACAACTATGTTTTCAGTGGTGTGTAAAGACCTTACATAATGAACCGTTATGTTTTTATTACCTTAGAATGAGCCATTTCTATCTCCATACACCACAGGTCCCCTTACAGTGAAGTCACCATTTTGCGCTGTCATGTTTCTACAGTAGCTCTAAACAGACAAATGGCTCTACAGAGCGCTAGCTACTCTCTGCTGTCTCAGTCGATGACATCTTTGTCCTGTGTCGGCCACCATAGCTTCTCTATGTGCTTCGAAAGGGAGGGGTGATCGGTGGGCGGTTGCAATTCGCAAACCTCATCACTAGATACTGCTAAAATTTACACAGTGCACCTTGCATGACCGACTTGAACATGAGCAAAATCTGTGTGGGGAACTTTTTTGCCCCCACGCAAAACTCCCAATCGTACATATTCCTATTGGTGTAACCCAGCGTTTCTTAAAGTGTGGGGCACACCCCACTGGTGGGGAATAGAGACATGACAAATGGGGCGCGTCGAACGGCAGGAAATTTGGTCATTTTTGTGCCCATCTCTGTTAACCTTTAGAGCGGTCCCCCTGAGAGTATGGTACCACACATGGGATTTAGAATGTTCAGTGACGTGACATGACTGCCAGATTCAAACAACCACATAATGTTTATTTTAGGTTTCAAACATTTAAATACACATAAGTACTAGTAAAACAATACATTTAGAGTTTGTAAAATAAACACTGGTCTAACTTAATAAAAGTGATACGTCTGTCGATACGTTTGGCTGTGGTGAGTCACGTAACAAGCATGACGCCTCACCATGGAAACAATAAGGGAAAACTTTCTAAAATAACGGTCACCTTAAAAAAAACTCACTCTGGGGGGTCAGCTAGAATATTTTAAACGTACACATGAAAGGGTTAAAAATGTGATGTAAATAAAATAAATGTTAACAGGTAAACTTAAAGCCTAGATAATTACCATTTTGTTGGGGTGATTGAGGACAGGTGGGGCTCGGAACCCTTTCCTACCTCCAAAGTGGGGAATGGCAGAAAAAGTTTGAGAAACACTGGTGTAACTGGTCCTACTCGACCTGCTCAGAGCGGGATTTGAACCAGGGTCTCCGGCGTGAGAGGCGGGCACGCTAACAAGGACACTAAAGGCCCCAGCGTCAGTCGCTAGAGCGCCTCTTAAGATCAGGGGAGTGAGGTTTAAACACAAAACCTCACTCCCACCCAAGTCACGGCAACAAATGTAAACTGGTCCTACTCGACTTGCTCTGAGCTGGATTCGAACCGGGGGCTCCGGCATGGGAGGCGGGCATGCTAACAAGGATGCAGCCCCTAGTGTCAGTTGCTAGATCACCTCTTAAAATCAGGGGAATGAGGTTTACATTAGTATGACTGGAATTTGTCCGCAAAATTTTGTGCAACGGTAGATGTTACCGTACCTTTACACATATGTCTACTGAAAAGAAGATGGTAGTAAAAATTCAAGTTACTTGGTTCATCACTAGTTTCATCAGCTGTTTTTAATTTATGCTGTCATGAGGTAAAAAACACGACATATAAAGAGGACTTTACAGTTTACACTTAGCATTCTGTATCATGGTACTGAATGATTATTATATTATGTTACCATGGTATTGGTACTTCAAATAAGGTATTACCATTGTACGTCCAAAATAAACGAGTAAAACTATATAGTATTACTATGGTACCTTGCACAAACAGTGCCCTCTCTTCTAATACCTGTTTCCTTTCTACCCCTTGTTGTCACTCGTTTTCACCAGCGACAGCCCCTCCCCCTCTCTCGTGCAGTCGCTCTCGCAGATGTGCACAAACAAGAAGAGATTAAAGCAAAACGAATCTAAACAGACAAACGGAATTAGACTGACGGGTGTTGGTGGCCTGGGTTGGAGTGATAAACACAGTGATGCTGAGTGTGTGTGTCTGTGTGTGTGTGTGTTTGTGCATGTGTGTGCTTTCTAGTGTCTAGAGGATTAACAGTGGTTAGGTGTGTATGCTGGGTTGATTGCTTTTGGGTGCTGCAAAGTGTTTGTATAATGCATTCTGTTTTTGTAATTGTTTCTTTTTAATTTCTATGTGACATCAGCCTGAACCCAGTGTTTTCACTGGCTCATAAATACATACACATTTAAAATATATGAGCACATATACTGTATACAAACTAAATGCTAACATATACTTTGATGGATGATGCATAACAAGTCAATGGAATTGTTATGTTAACGTCAATATTTGGGTCTCTTAGTTTTACATGATTTTTGATAAACTTCACTAATTTATTTTAAATGGTCATTTGGCTTGATTTTTAAAATACAAGTAATCTATATATTCTCCTGATTAATAAGAGGTAAATCTGCATGCATAATGATAATATAAGTTTTACATTGTCACACCACATGGCATTTCTAAAACCATTTATGTAATCAAAATACGAGAGATAATAAATAGTCCAGTAAAGACACTACTACTTTTTTACACATAAATCAACAGAAGACATGCTTGCATCATTGTATGTAGAGTCACTGCAGTGCAAGTCTTCAAAGTGTCTCATAGCCTACTTGATGTGTGTGTGCCCAGTCAGCAGGCATAAGTGTGTCTGAAGGTGAGAGTGTGTCAATGGCCACTAATGGGTTGTTTTGATCACCTGTCTGTGTCTGATTTCAAAGCTGCAGGCTACAATTCCATAGGAGATGGAATGTGCGTGTGTGTGGGTGTGTGTGTTAAAGAGTGTGTGGAACATTGGTCTGGCAGACACATTTTAGATCAGATGTGGGGATGGCAGCCTGCTTCCAACTTATCGTCACACAGAGCTGCCAATTACTTTAAAAGCTTAAACTATTTACACCTGCAATGTGTAATTTCTGCACCACTGATGGCACCAAATGGAAGTAAAACAAATGACTGTTTCCAAACTGGTTTTCCTGTCTTCCATTGGTCGGACAAATGCCATTCCAAACTCAATGCCATTGGTGTTGTTTATGCAATTTTAGCCAGATGTGATAAATTGGATAAACGTTGAAAAGATTGCATATTTCACAAGTTGTAACGGAAGTAGAGACTGGTAATTTCTTCTGTATTGTGACGTACATTTGAGTGTAACGGATTATCGAAAAGAGAAAAAAAGTAGGATGGGTCTTAGTTCTATTCATCATCGATTGCAGTTGATTTTAAAGGCTTGAACACACCAAGCCGATGGCCGGCCATCAAGCAGTGTCTGGCCATTTTTGAGCGTCGGTCGGCTTAGTTTTTTCGATGTGTTACGAACCAATGGCTCTAGAGTTGTTTGTTTTTTATCTAACACTCTCTAACACCTTTTATATCATCTTACCTGAGCATTTGACTGCACAAATATTTCCATAATAACATGAGCCGACTGGAATGAAGAAAGTGATCAGCATGACTGATATTCAAAATGGCAAGCAAGCGCTGATTTATTTACGGTTTCCCTTTTTGAATGACGGAAATAGACTACTGATACCTGCTGATATAGACAGATATTAACTTACATGCAGGCGCAGAACGCATGTGTGAGTTGACAGTCACCTTTAGTCCTTTTGGTGTGTTCAAGCACAGCTTTTTAGCCGAGACGTAGCCGACGAGAGGGGACAACACAGTTGGCTTTCATCACCGATAGTTCTTTTGGCGGGTTTACGCTGACGGAATGTTTAGAGAAGTCCAGCATACATCACCAGAGAAAAGTCTGTCGTTTCACTGGAAGATCAAGTTATTACAATTTGATTAAAAATTAAGAGGTCAAATAAAAAATTACATATTTTAATTGATTCAATTCGATTTTTGGAGGAATTGTTCACAATAACATCATTTAGAATCCATTTCATGCTGACTTTAAGGATCTTTTTATTGAATAGAATGCCTATTCTCTTCTATCATATATCTCTAGATGATGTATAAGTCATTGTCGGTGTATTGCTACGTGGTCGCTAAGGTGTTATAAGTGACCATGGTACTATGCAGTTGCTAGGGTGTTCTAGGTGGTTGCTAAGGTGTTGCTAGGGTGTTTTGGGTGGCTGTCAAAGGGATAGTTCACCCAAAGCTTACTTAGTTTATTTATAAAGCACTATTTTAACAACAGAGCACTGACCAAAGTGCTGTACAGTAGTAAAATTGTCAAAACACAAAAAATCAAAACAGACAAGACACCTCAAAACAGTACTGACAAAACCAATGTCTCAACACACTGAAGTCTCAAAAGCTAGATAAAGAAGATGCGCCTTCAAACGTCTTTTAAAAATGTTTAGCGTTGGGGCGAGCCTAATTTGAGGCAGTAGACTATTCCATCTCTTTGGTGCTACCACAGCAAAGGCCTGCTCACCCCTTCGCTTATACCTAGTTCTCTGAACAATTAAAAAAGACTGGTCAGAAGACCTCAGAGTCCTAGGAGGCTTGTGCACATGTCAGAGCTCTGACAGATAGGTTGGTGCTAACCCATTTAAAGTGAACACAAAGGGAGATATTTTAAAGAATGTTGGTAACCAGACCATTAACAGTAGCCACTGACTTCCATAGTAGGAATACTATAATACTATACTAAAATACTATAATAAATAAATACTATGGAAGTCAATGGCTACCTTCAACTGTCTGGTTACCAGCATTCTTTAAAATATCTCCTTTTGTGTTCAACAGAAGAAAGAAACTCATACAGGTTTGAAACAACTTGGGGGTGAGTAAGAGATGACAATTTTATCCCTTTGACAGCCACCCAAAACACCCTAGCAACACCTTAGCAACAACCCAGAACCCTAGCAACTGCATAGTACCATGGTCACTGATTACACCTTAGCAGCCACGTAGCAATACACCAACAACTTCTTTTGTGTTCAACAGAAGAAAGAAACTCATACAGATTTGGGACAAGTAAGAGTGTAAGTAAGAGATGACAAAATGTTCATTTTTGATCTCCGTATATGGCTCAAGTGCCATCTTCAATACAAGTCTATGGATTTGGCCTGTTTTGGCCCAAAATTAAAGTTTTATTGCATACAAAACAGTTCACCTCTCTTTGCTTGTTCATGTCCGTATTACAAATGTGAGGGATAAGTTACGTAACAAAGTTCAAAACTTAATGTAGGAGCAATGGTAATAGCAATGTTTGCCTTAACAAGCACTATCTGTTTTGTAGAACAGATCTTTCTAGAGTAACAGAATGCAACAGGCCTCTGTCCTACTTGGGACAGGCATTCCCAACACTCCAGAGAATCTCTTCCCAAATACCCTGAAAGCAGATTACATGGAAGAAGTGTACAGACCAACAAAAGATTACAGACTGTAGACATCCTCAGCCCAATGCCCTTTAACCAGGCTGCTGAAGTACAATGCAGTCTTATTCCATCTCGTCCCCACAGCCAAACTCTCTCCGCTACGCTGCCTGTTGGTCTGTTGTGGTGAAGGGATCGTTTCTGCGGCGACATGCTGGAAAAGGTATTCTCGTAATGACACTGTTTCACACCAATGCCCTATCTGCTCAACCAGTATTAGTTAGGCTTTGGGGTTCAAGTGACTAAGGGGGTTTAGAGATGGATTTAAAAGGAGAAGAGGAGAGAGTGAAGAAAGAGAGAGACTCTCTGTTGTTCTTGAAAAGCTGTATTTATCCAGGATTAGAGACACCAACATGTTAATAATTGTTTCTCAGAGAACTGCGAAGAAGCACTTCCCCTGTAATCCCCTAATCAGACATTACACCTCTAAGCATGCCCGCGACAGAGGCACGCCAACTGCTCACACTCACTCACTTTCCCAGCATCCCTACCGTCTGTGGTGTTAGTGACGCCCACCATACTGCGCAAACGCTGTAACAGGCCTCTCAGAATGAGATCATGATGAAGGCAACAAAAATTAACCAAAGGCAATAATTGGATTTTTTGTGATTCTGGGCCATGTCGTCATATTTTCTGAAGCATGCCATTGGGGTTCTGTGTAGTCTAATGGGAAAAGAGTCCCTGAAGATTGTCATTTGAACAGTGAGTTCACTGTTGTAGACTAACTTCAATAATACTCAATTTTACTTAAGTGGCAACAAGTTGTTCAACTGATGCTGCATATATTTTGGATGTATTTAACCCTAAAAGACAATATCATTAAAATGTCAAGAAACATACTTAAAGGGACAGTTCACCCAAAAATACACTTTTGCTCATTTGCTCATATTGTTCTTTATGGAAGCTTGTTTCTGCCACAAAATACAGCAATTTAAAAGATAATCGCAACTTTTGATCTCACAAATCTGACTGTTATCCCTCAGAATTGCGAGATATAAACTCACAATTCAGACTTTATTTCACGCAATTCTGACTTATAACACGCCATTCTGACTTTATAACACGCCACGCCATTCTGACTTTATAACACGCCACGCCATTCTGACTTTATAACACGCCATACTGACTTTATAACACGCCATTCTGACTTTATAACACGCCACGCTATTCTGACTTTATAACACGCCACGCCATTCTGACTTTATAACACGCCACGCCATTCTGACTTTATAACACGCAATTCTGACTTTATAACACGCAATTCTGACTTTATAACACGCCACGCCATTCTGACTTTATAACACGCCACGCAATTCTGACTTTATAACACGCCATTCTGACTTTATAACACGCAATTCGGACTTTATAACACGCCATTCTGACTTTATATCTCACAATTCTGACTTTATATCTCACAATTCTGACTTTATATCTCACAATTCTGACTTTATAACACGCCTTTCTGACTTTATAACACGCCATTCTGACTTTATATGTCACAATTCTGACTTTATATCTCACAATTCTGACTTTATATCTCACAATTCTGACTTTATAACACGCCTTTCTGACTTTATAACACGCCATTCTGGCTTTATATCTCACAATTCTGACTTTATATCTCACAATTCTGACTTTATATCTCACAATTCTGACTTTATGACACGCCTTTCTGACTTTATATGTCACAATTCTGACTTTATAACACGCCATTCTGAATTTATATGTCACAATTCTGACTTTATAACACGCCATTCTGACTTTATAACACGCCATTCTGACTTTATATCTCACAATTCTGACTTTATATCTCACAATTCTGACTTTATAACACACCATTCTGACTTTATAACACGCCATTCTGACTTTATATCTCACAATTCTGACTTTATGACACGCCATTCTGACTTTATAACACGCCATTCTGACTTTATATCTCACAATTCTGACTTTATGACACGCCATTCTGACTTTATATCTCACAATTCTGACTTTATGACACGCCATTCTGACTTTATAACACGCCATTCTGACTTTATATGTCACAATTCTGACTTTATATCTCACAATTCTGACTTTATAACACGCCATTCTGACTTTATAACACGCCATTCTGACTTTATATCTCACAATTCTGACTTTATATCTCACAATTCTGACTTTATAACACACCATTCTGACTTTATAACACGCCATTCTGACTTTATATCTCACAATTCTGACTTTATAACACGCCACGCCATTCTGACTTTATAACACGCCACGCCATTCTGACTTTATAACACACAATTCTGACTTTATATCTCACAATTCTGACTTTATATCTCACAATTCTGGCTTTATATCTTGCAATTCTGACTTTATAACACGCCATTCTGACTTTATAACAGGCCACGCCATTCTGACTTTATAACACGCCACGCCATTCTGACTTTATATCTCACAATTCTGACTTTATAACACGCCATTCTGACTTTATAACACGCCATTCTGACTTTGTAACACACAATTCTGACTTTATAACACGCCACGCCGTTCTGACTTTATAACACGCCACGCCATTCTGACTTTATAACATGCCACGCCATTCTGACTTTATAACACGCCATTCTGACTTTATAACACACAATTCTGACTTTATATCTCACAATTCTGGCTTTATATCTTGCAATTCTGACTTTATAACACGCCATTCTGACTTTATATTTCACAATTCTGACTTTACATCTCACAATTCTGACTTTATAACACGCCATTCTGACTTTATATCTCACAATTCTGACTTTATAACACGCCATTCTGACTTTATAACATGCCATTCTGACTTTATAACACGCCATTCTGACTTTATAACACGCAATTCTGACTTTATAACACGCCATTCTGACTTTATAACACGCCACGCCATTCTGACTTTATAACACGCCATTCTGACTTTATAACACACAATTTTGACTTTATATCTCACAATTCTGACTTTATATCTCACAATTTTGGCTTTATATCTTGCAATTCTGACTTTATAACACGCCATTCTGACTTTATAACACGCCACGCCATTCTGACTTTATAACACGCCACGCCATTCTGACTTTATAACACGCCATTCTGACTTTATAACACACAATTCTGACTTTATATCTCACAATTCTGACTTTATATCTCACAATTCTGACTTTATATCTCGCAATTCTGACTTTATATCTCGCAATTCTGACTTTATATCTCACAATTCTGACTTTATATTTCACAATTCTGACTTTACATCTCACAATTCTGACTTTATAACACGCCATTCTGACTTTACATCTCACAATTCTGACTTTATAACACGCCATTCTGACTTTGTCTCACAATTCTGACTTTATATCTCACAATTCTGACTTCATAACACGCCATTCTGACTTTATAACATGCCATTCTGACTTTATAACACGCATTCTGACTTCATAACACGCAATTTTGACTTTATAACACGCTATTCTGACTTTATAACACGCCATTCTGACTTTATATTTCACAATTCTGACTTTATATCTCACAATTCTGACTTTATAACACGCCATTCTGACTTTATAACACGCCATTCTGACTTTATATTTCACAATTCTGACTTTATATCTCACAATTCTGACTTTATAACACGCAATTTTGACTTTATAACACGCTATTCTGACTTTATAACACGCCATTCTGACTTTATATCTCACAATTCTGACTTTATATCTCACAATTCTGACTTTATAACACGCCATTCTGACTTTATAACATGCAATTCTGACTTTATAACACGCCATTCTGACTTTATAACACGCAATTCTGACTTTATAACACGCTATTCTGACTTTATAACACGCCATTCTGACTTTATATCTCACAGTTCTGACTTTATATCTCACAATTCTGACTTTATATCTCACAATTCTGACTTTATAACACGCCTTTCTGACTTTATAACACGCCATTCTGACTTTATAACACACAATTCTGACTTTATGTCTCACAATTCTGACTTTATATCTCACAATTCTGGCTTTATATCTTGCAATTCTGACTTTATAACACGCCATTCTGACTTTATAACACGCCATTCTGACTTTATAACACACCACGCCATTCTGACTTTATAACACACCACGCCATTCTGACTTTATAACACGCCACGCCATTCTGACTTTATAACACGCAATTCTGACTTTATAACTCACAATTCTGACTTTATATCTCACAATTCTGACTTTATATCTCGCAATTCTGACTTTATATCTCACAATTCTGACTTTATATTTCACAATTCTGACTTTTTCACGCAATTCTGACTTTATAACACGCAATTCTGACTTTATAACACGCAATTCTGACTTTATAACACGCCACGCCATTCTGACTTTATAACACGCAATTCTGACTTTATAACACGCAATTCTGACTTTATAACACGCCACGCCATTCTGACTTTATAACACGCCACGCCATTCTGACTTTATAACACGCCACGCCATTCTGACTTTATAACACGCAATTCTGACTTTATAACACGCCACGCCATTCTGACTTTATAACACGCCACGCCATTCTGACTTTATAACACGCCACGCCATTCTGACTTTATAACACGCCACGCCATTCTGACTTTATAACACGCCACGCAATTCTGACTTTATAACACGCCATTCTGACTTTATAACACGCAATTCTGACTTTATAACAAGCCACGCCATTCTGACTTTATAACACGCTATTCTGACTTTATAACACGCCACGCCATTCTGACTTTATAACACGCCACGCCATTCTGACTTTATAACACGCAATTCTGACTTTATATCTCACAATTCTGACGTTATATCTCACAATTCTGACTTTATATCTCACAATTCTGACTTTATAACACGCCATTCTGACTTTATATCTCACAATTCTGACTTTATATCTCACAATTCTGACTTTATATCTCACAATTCTGACTTTATAACACGCCATTCTGACTTTATAACACGCCATTCTGACTTTATAACACGCCATTCTGACTTTATAACACGCCATTCTGCCTTTATATCTCACAATTCTGACTTTATATCTCACAATTCTGACTTTATAACACGCCATTCTGACTTTATAACACGCCATTCTGACTTTATAACACGCCATTCTGACTTTATAACACGCCATTCTGACTTTATAACACGCAATTCTGACTTTATAACACGCAATTCTGACTTTATATCTCACAATTCTGACTTTATATCTCACAATTCTGACTTTATATCTCACAATTCTGACTTTATAACACGCCATTCTGACTTTATATGTCACAATTCTGACTTTATATCTCACAATTCTGACTTTATAACACGCCATTCTGACTTTATATCTCACAATTCTGACTTTATATCTCACAATTCTGACTTTATATCTCACAATTCTGACTTTATAACACACCATTCTGACTTTATAACACGCCATTCTGACTTTATAACACGCCATTCTGACTTTATAACACGCCATTCTGCCTTTATATCTCACAATTCTGACTTTATAACACGCCATTCTGACTTTATAACACGCCATTCTGACTTTATAACACACAATTCTGACTTTATAACACACAATTCTGACTTTATGTCTCACAATTCTGACTTTATATCTCACAATTCTGGCTTTATATCTTGCAATTCTGACTTTATATCTCACAATTCTGACTTTATAACACGCCTTTCTGACTTTATAACACGCCACGCCATTCTGACTTTATAACACGCCATTCTGACTTTATAACACACAATTCTGACTTTATGTCTCACAATTCTGACATAATATCTCACAATTCTGGCTTTATATCTTGCAATTCTGACTTTATAACACGCCATTCTGACTTTATAACACGCCATTCTGACTTTATAACACGCCATTCTGACTTTATAACACACCACGCCATTCTGACTTTATAACACGCCACGCCATTCTGACTTTATAACACGCAATTCTGACTTTATATCTCACAATTCTGACTTTATATCTCACAATTCTGACTTTATATCTCACAATTCTGACTTTATATCTCGCAATTCTGACTTTATATCTCACAATTCTGACTTTATATCTACAATTCTGGTTTTATAACACGCCATTCTGACTTTATATCTCACAATTCTGACTTTATATTTCACAATTCTGACTTTATTTCACGCAATTCTGACTTTATAACACGCAATTCTGACTTTATAACACGCCACGCCATTCTGACTTTATAACACGCCACGCCATTCTGACTTTATAACACGCAATTCTGACTTTATAACACGCCACGCCATTCTGACTTTATAACACGCCACGCCATTCTGACTTTATAACACGCAATTCTGACTTTATAACACGCAATTCTGACTTTATAACACGCAATTCTGACTTTATAACACGCCATTCTGACTTTATAACACGCAATTCTGACTTTATAACAAGCCACGCCATTCTGACTTTATAACAAGCCACGCCATTCTGACTTTATAACACGCTATTCTGACTTTATAACACGCCACGCCATTCTGACTTTATAACACGCAATTCTGACTTTATATCTCACAATTCTGACTTTATATCTCACAATTCTGACTTTATATCTCACAATTCTGACTTTATAACACGCCTTTCTGACTTTATAACACGCCATTCTGACTTTATATGTCACAATTCTGACTTTATATCTCACAATTCTGACTTTATATCTCACAATTCTGACTTTATAACACGCCTTTCTGACTTTATAACACGCCATTCTGGCTTTATATCTCACAATTCTGACTTTATATCTCACAATTCTGACTTTATATCTCACAATTCTGACTTTATATCTCACAATTCTGACTTTATGACACGCCTTTCTGACTTTATATGTCACAATTCTGACTTTATAACACGCCATTCTGACTTTATATGTCACAATTCTGACTTTATAACACGCCATTCTGACTTTATAACACGCCATTCTGACTTTATATCTCACAATTCTGACTTTATATCTCACAATTCTGACTTTATAACACACCATTCTGACTTTATAACACGCCATTCTGACTTTATATCTCACAATTCTGACTTTATGACACGCCATTCTGACTTTATAACACGCCATTCTGACTTTATAACACACAATTCTGACTTTATGACACGCCATTCTGACTTTATAACACGCCATTCTGACTTTATATCTCACAATTCTGACTTTATGACACGCCATTCTGACTTTATATCTCACAATTCTGACTTTATGACACGCCATTCTGACTTTATAACACGCCATTCTGACTTTATATGTCACAATTCTGACTTTATATCTCACAATTCTGACTTTATAACATGCCATTCTGACTTTATAACACGCCATTCTGACTTTATATCTCACAATTCTGACTTTATATCTCACAATTCTGACTTTATAACACACCATTCTGACTTTATAACACGCCATTCTGACTTTATATCTCACAATTCTGACTTTATAACACGCCACGCCGTTCTGACTTTATAACACGCCACGCCATTCTGACTTTATAACACGCCACGCCATTCTGACTTTATAACACGCCATTCTGACTTTATAACACACAATTCTGACTTTATATCTCACAATTCTGACTTTATATCTCACAATTCTGGCTTTATATCTTGCAATTCTGACTTTATAACACGCCATTCTGACTTTATAACAGGCCACGCCATTCTGACTTTATAACACGCCACGCCATTCTGACTTTATATCTCACAATTCTGGCTTTATATCTTGCAATTCTGACTTTATAACACGCCATTCTGACTTTATATCTCACAATTCTGACTTTATAACACGCCATTCTGACTTTATATCTCACAATTCTGACTTTATAACACGCCATTCTGACTTTATAACATGCCATTCTGACTTTATAACACGCCATTCTGACTTTATAACACGCAATTCTGACTTTATAACACGCCATTCTGACTTTATAACACGCCACGCCATTCTGACTTTATAACACGCCACGCCATTCTGACTTTATAACACGCCACGCCATTCTGACTTTATAACACGCAATTCTGACTTTATAACACGCCATTCTGACTTTATAACACGCAATTCTGACTTTATAACAAGCCACGCCATTCTGACTTTATAACACGCTATTCTGACTTTATAACACGCCACGCCATTCTGACTTTATAACACGCCACGCCATTCTGACTTTATAACACGCAATTCTGACTTTATATCTCACAATTCTGACGTTATATCTCACAATTCTGACTTTATATCTCACAATTCTGACTTTATAACACGCCATTCTGACTTTATAACACGCCATTCTGACTTTATAACACGCAATTCTGACTTTATATCTCACAATTCTGACGTTATATCTCACAATTCTGACTTTATATCTCACAATTCTGACTTTATAACACGCCATTCTGACTTTATAACACGCCATTCTGACTTTATAACACGCAATTCTGACTTTATAACACGCAATTCTGACTTTATATCTCACAATTCTGACTTTATATCTCACAATTCTGACTTTATATCTCACAATTCTGACTTTATAACACGCCATTCTGACTTTATATGTCACAATTCTGACTTTATATCTCACAATTCTGACTTTATAACACGCCATTCTGACTTTATATCTCACAATTCTGACTTTATATCTCACAATTCTGACTTTATAACACACCATTCTGACTTTATAACACGCCATTCTGACTTTATAACACGCCATTCTGACTTTATAACACGCCATTCTGCCTTTATATCTCACAATTCTGACTTTATATCTCACAATTCTGACTTTATAACACGCCATTCTGACTTTATAACACGCCATTCTGACTTTATAACACACAATTCTGACTTTATAACACACAATTCTGACTTTATGTCTCACAATTCTGACTTTATATCTCACAATTCTGGCTTTATATCTTGCAATTCTGACTTTATATCTCACAATTCTGACTTTATAACACGCCTTTCTGACTTTATAACACGCCACGCCATTCTGACTTTATAACACGCCATTCTGACTTTATAACACACAATTCTGACTTTATGTCTCACAATTCTGACTTTATATCTCACAATTCTGACTTTATATCTCGCAATTCTGACTTTATATCTCACAATTCTGACTTTATATCTACAATTCTGGTTTTATAACACGCCATTCTGACTTTATATCTCACAATTCTGACTTTATATTTCACAATTCTGACTTTATTTCACGCAATTCTGACTTTATAACACGCCATTCTGACTTTATAACACGCCACGCCATTCTGACTTTATAACACGCCACGCCATTCTGACTTTATAACACGCAATTCTGACTTTATAACACGCAATTCTGACTTTATAACAAGCCACGCCATTCTGACTTTATAACACGCCTTTCTGACTTTATAACACGCCATTCTGACTTTATATGTCACAATTCTGACTTTATATCTCACAATTCTGACTTTATATCTCACAATTCTGACTTTATAACACGCCTTTCTGACTTTATAACACGCCATTCTGGCTTTATATCTCACAATTCTGACTTTATATCTCACAATTCTGACTTTATATCTCACAATTCTGACTTTATATCTCACAATTCTGACTTTATGACACGCCTTTCTGACTTTATATGTCACAATTCTGACTTTATAACACGCCATTCTGACTTTATATGTCACAATTCTGACTTTATAACACGCCATTCTGACTTTATAACACGCCATTCTGACTTTATATCTCACAATTCTGACTTTATATCTCACAATTCTGACTTTATAACACACCATTCTGACTTTATAACACGCCATTCTGACTTTATATCTCACAATTCTGACTTTATGACACGCCATTCTGACTTTATAACACGCCATTCTGACTTTATAACACACAATTCTGACTTTATGACACGCCATTCTGACTTTATAACACGCCATTCTGACTTTATATCTCACAATTCTGACTTTATGACACGCCATTCTGACTTTATAACACGCCATTCTGACTTTATAACACGCCATTCTGACTTTATAACACACAATTCTGACTTTATAACACACAATTCTGACTTTATGTCTCACAATTCTGACTTTATATCTCACAATTCTGGCTTTATATCTTGCAATTCTGACTTTATATCTCACAATTCTGACTTTATAACACGCCTTTCTGACTTTATAACACGCCACGCCATTCTGACTTTATAACACGCCATTCTGACTTTATAACACACAATTCTGACTTTATGTCTCACAATTCTGACTTTATATCTCACAATTCTGGCTTTATATCTTGCAATTCTGACTTTATAACACGCCATTCTGACTTTATAACACGCCATTCTGACTTTATAACACGCCATTCTGACTTTATAACACACCACGCCATTCTGACTTTATAACACGCCACGCCATTCTGACTTTATAACACGCAATTCTGACTTTATATCTCACAATTCTGACTTTATATCTCACAATTCTGACTTTATATCTCACAATTCTGACTTTATATCTCGCAATTCTGACTTTATATCTCACAATTCTGACTTTATATCTACAATTCTGGTTTTATAACACGCCATTCTGACTTTATATCTCACAATTCTGACTTTATATTTCACAATTCTGACTTTATTTCACGCAATTCTGACTTTATAACACGCCATTCTGACTTTATAACACGCCACGCCATTCTGACTTTATAACACGCCACGCCATTCTGACTTTATAACACGCAATTCTGACTTTATAACACGCAATTCTGACTTTATAACAAGCCACGCCATTCTGACTTTATAACACGCCTTTCTGACTTTATAACACGCCATTCTGACTTTATATGTCACAATTCTGACTTTATATCTCACAATTCTGACTTTATATCTCACAATTCTGACTTTATAACACGCCTTTCTGACTTTATAACACGCCATTCTGGCTTTATATCTCACAATTCTGACTTTATATCTCACAATTCTGACTTTATATCTCACAATTCTGACTTTATATCTCACAATTCTGACTTTATGACACGCCTTTCTGACTTTATATGTCACAATTCTGACTTTATAACACGCCATTCTGACTTTATATGTCACAATTCTGACTTTATAACACGCCATTCTGACTTTATAACACGCCATTCTGACTTTATATCTCACAATTCTGACTTTATATCTCACAATTCTGACTTTATAACACACCATTCTGACTTTATAACACGCCATTCTGACTTTATATCTCACAATTCTGACTTTATGACACGCCATTCTGACTTTATAACACGCCATTCTGACTTTATAACACACAATTCTGACTTTATGACACGCCATTCTGACTTTATAACACGCCATTCTGACTTTATATCTCACAATTCTGACTTTATGACACGCCATTCTGACTTTATATCTCACAATTCTGACTTTATGACACGCCATTCTGACTTTATAACACGCCATTCTGACTTTATATGTCACAATTCTGACTTTATATCTCACAATTCTGACTTTATAACATGCCATTCTGACTTTATAACACGCCATTCTGACTTTATATCTCACAATTCTGACTTTATATCTCACAATTCTGACTTTATAACACACCATTCTGACTTTATAACACGCCATTCTGACTTTATATCTCACAATTCTGACTTTATAACACGCCACGCCGTTCTGACTTTATAACACGCCACGCCATTCTGACTTTATAACACGCCACGCCATTCTGACTTTATAACACGCCATTCTGACTTTATAACACACAATTCTGACTTTATATCTCACAATTCTGACTTTATATCTCACAATTCTGGCTTTATATCTTGCAATTCTGACTTTATAACACGCCATTCTGACTTTATAACAGGCCACGCCATTCTGACTTTATAACACGCCACGCCATTCTGACTTTATATCTCACAATTCTGGCTTTATATCTTGCAATTCTGACTTTATAACACGCCATTCTGACTTTATATCTCACAATTCTGACTTTATAACACGCCATTCTGACTTTATATCTCACAATTCTGACTTTATAACACGCCATTCTGACTTTATAACATGCCATTCTGACTTTATAACACGCCATTCTGACTTTATAACACGCAATTCTGACTTTATAACACGCCATTCTGACTTTATAACACGCCACGCCATTCTGACTTTATAACACGCCACGCCATTCTGACTTTATAACACACAATTCTGACTTTATATCTCACAATTCTGACTTTATAACACGCCATTCTGACTTTATAACACACAATTCTGACTTTATATCTCACAATTCTGACTTTATATCTCACAATTCTGACTTTATAACACGCCATTCTGACTTTATAACACACAATTCTGACTTTATATCTCACAATTCTGACTTTATATCTCACAATTCTGACTTTATATCTCGCAATTCTGACTTTATATCTCGCAATTCTGACTTTATATCTCACAATTCTGACTTTATATCTCACAATTCTGACTTTATATCTCACAATTCTGGTTTTATAACACGCCATTCTGACTTTATATCTCACAATTCTGACTTTATATCTCACAATTCTGACTTTATATTTCACAATTCTGACTTTACATCTCACAATTCTGACTTTATAACACGCCATTCTGACTTTGTCTCACAATTCTGACTTTATATCTCACAATTCTGACTTCATAACACGCCATTCTGACTTTATAACATGCCATTCTGACTTTATAACACGCATTCTGACTTCATAACACGCAATTTTGACTTTATAACACGCTATTCTGACTTTATAACACGCCATTCTGACTTTATATTTCACAATTCTGACTTTATATCTCACAATTCTGACTTTATATCTCACAATTCTGACTTTATAACACGCCATTCTGACTTTATAACATGCAATTCTGACTTTATAACACGCCATTCTGACTTTATAACACGCAATTCTGACTTTATAACACGCTATTCTGACTTTATAACACGCCATTCTGACTTTATATCTCACAATTCTGACTTTATATCTCACAATTCTGACTTTATAACACGCCTTTCTGACTTTATAACACGCCACGCCATTCTGACTTTATAACACGCCATTCTGACTTTATAACACACAATTCTGACTTTATGTCTCACAATTCTGACTTTATATCTCACAATTCTGGCTTTATATCTTGCAATTCTGACTTTATAACACGCCATTCTGACTTTATAACACGCCATTCTGACTTTATAACACACCACGCCATTCTGACTTTATAACACACCACGCCATTCTGACTTTATAACACGCAATTCTGACTTTATATCTCACAATTCTGACTTTATATCTCACAATTCTGACTTTATATCTCGCAATTCTGACTTTATATCTCACAATTCTGACTTTATATTTCACAATTCTGACTTTTTCACGCAATTCTGACTTTATAACACGCAATTCTGACTTTATAACACGCAATTCTGACTTTATAACACGCCACGCCATTCTGACTTTATAACACGCCACGCCATTCTGACTTTATAACACGCCACGCCATTCTGACTTTATAACACGCTACGCCATTCTGACTTTATAACACGCAATTCTGACTTTATAACACGCCACGCCATTCTGACTTTATAACACGCCACGCCATTCTGACTTTATAACACGCCACGCCATTCTGACTTTATAACACGCCACGCCATTCTGACTTTATAACACGCAATTCTGACTTTATAACACGCCATTCTGACTTTATAACACGCAATTCTGACTTTATAACAAGCCACGCCATTCTGACTTTATAACACGCTATTCTGACTTTATAACACGCCACGCCATTCTGACTTTATAACACGCCACGCCATTCTGACTTTATAACACGCAATTCTGACTTTATATCTCACAATTCTGACGTTATATCTCACAATTCTGACTTTATATCTCACAATTCTGACTTTATAACACGCCATTCTGACTTTATAACACGCCATTCTGACTTTATAACACGCAATTCTGACTTTATAACACGCAATTCTGACTTTATATCTCACAATTCTGACTTTATATCTCACAATTCTGACTTTATATCTCACAATTCTGACTTTATAACACGCCATTCTAACTTTATATCTCACAATTCTGACTTTATATCTCACAATTCTGACTTTATAACACGCCATTCTGACTTTATATCTCACAATTCTGACTTTATATCTCACAATTCTGACTTTATAACACACCATTCTGACTTTATAACACGCCATTCTGACTTTATAACACGCCATTCTGACTTTATAACACGCCATTCTGCCTTTATATCTCACAATTCTGACTTTATATCTCACAATTCTGACTTTATAACACGCCATTCTGACTTTATAACACGCCATTCTGACTTTATAACACACAATTCTGACTTTATAACACACAATTCTGACTTTATGTCTCACAATTCTGACTTTATATCTCACAATTCTGGCTTTATATCTTGCAATTCTGACTTTATATCTCACAATTCTGACTTTATAACACGCCTTTCTGACTTTATAACACGCCACGCCATTCTGACTTTATAACACGCCATTCTGACTTTATAACACACAATTCTGACTTTATGTCTCACAATTCTGACTTTATATCTCACAATTCTGGCTTTATATCTTGCAATTCTGACTTTATAACACGCCATTCTGACTTTATAACACGCCATTCTGACTTTATAACACGCCATTCTGACTTTATAACACGCCACGCCATTCTGACTTTATAACACGCAATTCTGACTTTATATCTCACAATTCTGACTTTATATCTCACAATTCTGACTTTATATCTCACAATTCTGACTTTATATCTCGCAATTCTGACTTTATATCTCACAATTCTGACTTTATATCTACAATTCTGGTTTTATAACACGCCATTCTGACTTTATATCTCACAATTCTGACTTTATATTTCACAATTCTGACTTTATTTCACGCAATTCTGACTTTATAACACGCCATTCTGACTTTATAACACGCCACGCCATTCTGACTTTATAACACGCCACGCCATTCTGACTTTATAACACGCAATTCTGACTTTATAACACGCAATTCTGACTTTATAACAAGCCACGCCATTCTGACTTTATAACACGCTATTCTGACTTTATAACACGCCACGCCATTCTGACTTTATAACACGCCACGCCATTCTGACTTTATAACACGCAATTCTGACTTTATAACACGCCACGCCATTCTGACTTTATAACACGCCACGCCATTCTGACTTTATAACACGCAATTCTGACTTTATAACACGCAATTCTGACTTTATAACACGCCATTCTGACTTTATAACACGCAATTCTGACTTTATAACAAGCCACGCCATTCTGACTTTATAACACGCTATTCTGACTTTATAACACGCCACGCCATTCTGACTTTATAACACGCCACGCCATTCTGACTTTATAACACGCAATTCTGACTTTATATCTCACAATTCTGACTTTATATCTCACAATTCTGACTTTATATCTCACAATTCTGACTTTATATCTCACAATTCTGACTTTATAACACGCCATTCTGACTTTATATCTCACAATTCTGACTTTATATCTCACAATTCTGACTTTATAACACGCCATTCTGACTTTATAACACGCCATTCTGACTTTATAACACGCCATTCTGACTTTATAACACGCCATTCTGACTTTATAACACGCAATTCTGACTTTATAACACGCAATTCTGACTTTATATCTCACAATTCTGACTTTATATCTCACAATTCTGACTTTATATCTCACAATTCTGACTTTATAACACGCCATTCTGACTTTATAACACGCAATTCTGACTTTATAACACGCCATTCTGACTTTATATGTCACAATTCTGACTTTATATCTCACAATTCTGACTTTATAACACGCCATTCTGACTTTATATCTCACAATTCTGACTTTATATCTCACAATTCTGACTTTATATCTCACAATTCTGACTTTATAACACACCATTCTGACTTTATAACATGCCATTCTGACTTTATAACACGCCATTCTGACTTTATATCTCACAATTCTGACTTTATAACACGCCATTCTGACTTTATAACACGCCATTCTGACTTTATAACACACAATTCTGACTTTATAACACGCCACGCCGTTCTGACTTTATAACACGCCACGCCGTTCTGACTTTATAACACACAATTCTGACTTTATATCTCACAATTCTGACTTTATATCTCACAATTCTGGCTTTATATCTTGCAATTCTGACTTTATAACACGCCATTCTGACTTTATAACACGCCACGCCATTCTGACTTTATAACACGCCACGCCATTCTGACTTTATAACACGCAATTCTGACTTTATATCTCACAATTCTGACTTTATATCTCGCAATTCTGACTTTATATCTCGCAATTCTGACTTTATATCTCACAATTCTGACTTTATAACACGCAATTCTGACTTTATAACACGCCTTTCTGACTTTATAACACGCCACGCCATTCTGACTTTATAACACGCCATTCTGACTTTATAACACACAATTCTGACTTTATGTCTCACAATTCTGACTTTATATCTCACAATTCTGGCTTTATATCTTGCAATTCTGACTTTATAACACGCCATTCTGACTTTATAACACGCCATTCTGACTTTATAACACGCCATTCTGACTTTATAACACACCACGCCATTCTGACTTTATAACACGCCACGCCATTCTGACTTTATAACACGCAATTCTGACTTTATATCTCACAATTCTGACTTTATATCTCACAATTCTGACTTTATATCTCGCAATTCTGACTTTATATCTCACAATTCTGGCTTTATATCTACAATTCTGGTTTTATAACACGCCATTCTGACTTTATATCTCACAATTCTGACTTTATATTTCACAATTCTGACTTTTTCACGCAATTCTGACTTTATAACACGCAATTCTGACTTTATAACACGCAATTCTGACTTTATAACACGCCACGCCATTCTGACTTTATAACACGCCACGCCATTCTGACTTTATAACACGCCACGCCATTCTGACTTTATAACACGCCACGCAATTCTGACTTTATAACACGCCACGCCATTCTGACTTTATAACACGCCACGCCATTCTGACTTTATAACACGCCACGCCATTCTGACTTTATAACACGCCACGCCATTCTGACTTTATAACACGCCACGCCATTCTGACTTTATAACACGCAATTCTGACTTTATAACACGCAATTTTGACTTTATAACACGCAATTCTGACTTTATAACAAGCCACGCCATTCTGACTTTATAACACGCCATTCTGACTTTATAACACGCCACGCCATTCTGACTTTATAACACGCAATTCTGACTTTATATCTCACAATTCTGACGTTATATCTCACAATTCTGACTTTATATCTCACAATTCTGACTTTATAACACGCCATTCTGACTTTATATCTCACAATTCTGACTTTATATCTCACAATTCTGACTTTATATCTCACAATTCTGACTTTACATCTCACAATTCTGACTTTATAACACGCAATTCTGACTTTATATCTCACAATTCTGACTTTATATCTCACAATTCTGACTTTATATCTCACAATTCTGACTTTATAACACGCCATTCTGACTTTATAACACGCCATTCTGACTTTATAACACGCCATTCTGACTTTATAACACGCCATTCTGACTTTATAACACACCACGCCATTCTGACTTTATAACACGCCACGCCATTCTGACTTTATAACACGCAATTCTGACTTTATAACACGCAATTCTGACTTTATAACACGCCACGCCATTCTGACTTTATAACACGCCACGCCATTCTGACTTTATAACACGCCACGCCATTCTGACTTTATAACACGCCATTCTGACTTTATAACACGCCACGCAATTCTGACTTTATAACACGCAATTCTGACTTTATAACACGCAATTCTGACTTTATAACACGCAATTCTGACTTTATAACAAGCCACGCCATTCTGACTTTATAACACGCCATTCTGACTTTATAACACGCCACGCCATTCTGACTTTATAACACGCAATTCTGACTTTATATCTCACAATTCTGACGTTATATCTCACAATTCTGACTTTATATCTCACAATTCTGACTTTATAACACGCCATTCTGACTTTATATCTCACAATTCTGACTTTATATCTCACAATTCTGACTTTATATCTCACAATTCTGACTTTACATCTCACAATTCTGACTTTATAACACGCCATTCTGACTTTATATCTCACAATTCTGACTTTATATCTCACAATTCTGACTTTATAACACGCCATTCTGACTTTATAACACGCCATTCTGACTTTATAACACGCCATTCTGACTTTATAACATGCCATTCTGACTTTATAACACGCAATTCTGACTTTATAACACGCAATTCTGACTTTATATCTCACAATTCTGACTTTATATCTCACAATTCTGACTTTATATCTCACAATTCTGACTTTATAACACGCCATTCTGACTTTATATGTCACAATTCTGACTTTATATCTCACAATTCTGACTTTATAACACGCCATTCTGACTTTATATCTCACAATTCTGACTTTATATCTCACAATTCTGACTTTATATCTCACAATTCTGACTTTATAACACACCATTCTGACTTTATAACACGCCATTCTGACTTTATAACACGCCATTCTGACTTTATAACACGCCATTCTGACTTTATAACACGCCATTCTGCCTTTATATCTCACAATTCTGACTTTATATCTCACAATTCTGACTTTATAACACGCCATTCTGACTTTATAACACGCCATTCTGACTTTATAACACACAATTCTGACTTTATAACACACAATTCTGACTTTATGTCTCACAATTCTGACTTTATATCTCACAATTCTGGCTTTATATCTTGCAATTCTGACTTTATATCTCACAATTCTGACTTTATAACACGCCTTTCTGACTTTATAACACGCCACGCCATTCTGACTTTATAACACGCCATTCTGACTTTATAACACACAATTCTGACTTTATGTCTCACAATTCTGACTTTATATCTCACAATTCTGGCTTTATATCTTGCAATTCTGACTTTATAACACGCCATTCTGACTTTATAACACGCCATTCTGACTTTATAACACGCCATTCTGACTTTATAACACACCACGCCATTCTGACTTTATAACACGCCACGCCATTCTGACTTTATAACACGCAATTCTGACTTTATATCTCACAATTCTGACTTTATATCTCACAATTCTGACTTTATATCTCACAATTCTGACTTTATATCTCACAATTCTGACTTTATATCTACAATTCTGGTTTTATAATACGCCATTCTGACTTTATATCTCACAATTCTGACTTTATATTTCACAATTCTGACTTTATTTCACGCAATTCTGACTTTATAACACGCAATTCTGACTTTATAACACGCCACGCCATTCTGACTTTATAACACGCCACGCCATTCTGACTTTATAACACGCCACGCCATTCTGACTTTATAACACGCCACGCCATTCTGACTTTATAACACGCAATTCTGACTTTATAACACGCCACGCCATTCTGACTTTATAACACGCCACGCCATTCTGACTTTATAACACGCAATTCTGACTTTATAACACGCCATTCTGACTTTATAACACGCAATTCTGACTTTATAACAAGCCACGCCATTCTGACTTTATAACACGCTATTCTGACTTTATAACACGCCACGCCATTCTGACTTTATAACACGCCACGCCATTC
The DNA here is from genome assembly GCA_039654625.1 of Rhinogobio ventralis. NCBI lineage: Eukaryota > Metazoa > Chordata > Actinopteri > Cypriniformes > Gobionidae > Rhinogobio > Rhinogobio ventralis. The sequence goes on along the minus strand of CM077202.1, from coordinate 34,483,076 downwards.
TGACTTTATAACACGCAATTCTGACTTTATATCTCACAATTCTGACTTTATATCTCACAATTCTGACTTTATATCTCACAATTCTGACTTTATAACACGCCATTCTGACTTTATATCTCACAATTCTGACTTTATATCTCACAATTCTGACTTTATAACACGCCATTCTGACTTTATAACACGCCATTCTGACTTTATAACACGCCATTCTGACTTTATAACACACAATTCTGACTTTATAACACGCCACGCCGTTCTGACTTTATAACACGCCACGCCGTTCTGACTTTATAACACGCCACGCCATTCTGACTTTATAACACGCCATTCTGACTTTATAACACACAATTCTGACTTTATATCTCACAATTCTGACTTTATATCTCACAATTCTGGCTTTATATCTTGCAATTCTGACTTTATAACACGCCATTCTGACTTTATAACACGCCACGCCATTCTGACTTTATAACACGCCACGCCATTCTGACTTTATAACACGCAATTCTGACTTTATATCTCACAATTCTGACTTTATATCTCGCAATTCTGACTTTATATCTCGCAATTCCGACTTTATATCTCACAATTCTGACTTTATAACACGCAATTCTGACTTTATATCTCGCAATTCTGACTTTATATCTCGCAATTCTGACTTTATATCTCACAATTCTGACTTTATATCTCGCAATTCTGACTTTATATCTCGCAATTCTGACTTTATATCTCGCAATTCTGACTTTATATCTCGCAATTCTGACTTTATATCTCACAATTCTGGTTTTATAACACGCCATTCTGACTTTATATCTCACAATTCTGACTTTATATCTCACAATTCTGACTTTATATTTCACAATTCTGACTTTACATCTCACAATTCTGACTTTATAACACGCCATTCTGACTTTATAACACGCCATTCTGACTTTATAACACGCCATTCTGACTTTATAACACGCAATTCTGACTTTATAACACGCCATTCTGACTTAATATCTCACAATTTTGACTTTATAACACGCAATTCGGACTTTTTAACACGCCATTCTGACTTTATAACATGCCATTCTGACTTTATAACACGCCACGCCATTCTGACTTTATAACACGCCATTCTGACTTTATAACACACAATTCTGACTTTATATCTCACAATTCTGACTTTATATCTCACAATTCTGGCTTTATATCTTGCAATTCTGACTTTATAACACGCCATTCTGACTTTATAACACGCCACGCCATTCTGACATTATAACACGCCACGCCATTCTGACTTTATAACACGCAATTCTGACTTTATATCTCACAATTCTAACTTTATATCTCGCAATTCTGACTTTATATCTCGCAATTCTGACTTTATATCTCACAATTCTGACTTTATATCTCACAATTCTGGTTTTATAACACGGCATTCTGACTTTATATCTCACAATTCTGACTTTATATCTCACAATTCTGACTTTATAACACGCCATTCTGACTTTACATCTCACAATTCTGACTTTATAACACGCCATTCTGACTTTACATCTCACAATTCTGACTTTATAACACGCCATTCTGACTTTGTCTCACAATTCTGACTTTATATCTCACAATTCTGACTTTATAACACGCCATTCTGACTTTACAACATGCCATTCTGACTTTATAACACGCATTCTGACTTTATAACACGCAATTCTGACTTTACATCTCACAATTCTGACTTTATAACACGCCATTCTGACTTTACAACATGCCATTCTGACTTTATAACACGCATTCTGACTTTATAACACGCCATTCTGACTTTACATCTCACAATTCTGACTTTATAACACACATTCTGACTTTATAACACGCAATTCTGACTTTATAACACGCAATTCTGACTTTATAACATGCTATTCTGACTTTATAACACGCCATTCTGACTTTATGTCTCACAATTCTGACTTTATATCTCACAATTCTGACTTTATAACACGCCATTCTGACTTTATAACACGCATTCTGACTTTATAACACGCAATTCTGACTTTATAACACGCAATTCTGACTTTATAACACGCCATTCTGACTTTATAACATGCAATTCTGACTTTATAACACGCCATTCTGACTTTATATCTCACAATTCTGACTTTATATCTCACAATTCTGACTTTATGTCTCACAATTCTGACTTTATATCTCACAATTCTGGCTTTATATCTTGCAATTCTGACTTTATAACACGCCATTCTGACTTTATAACACGCCATTCTGACTTTATAGCACGCCATTCTGACTTTATATCACACAATTCTGACTTTATAACACACAATTCTGACTTTATAACACGCAATTCTGACTTTATAACACGCCATTCTGAATATATATCTTACAATTCTGACTTTATAACACGCAATTCTGACTTTATAACACGCCATTCTGACTTTATATCTCACAATTCTGACTTTATAACACGCAATTCTGACTTTATAACATGCCATTCTGACTTTATAACACACAATTCTGACTTTATAACACACAATTCTGACTTTATAACACACAATTCTGACTTTATAACACACCGTTCTGACTTTATAACATGCCATTCTGACTTTATAACACGCAATTCTGACTTTATAACACACCATTCTGACTTTATAACACACAATTCTGACTTTATATCTCACAATTCTGACTTTATAACACGCCATTCTGACTTTATAACACACAGTTCTGACTTTATAACACGCAATTCTGACTTTATATCTCACAATTCTGACTTTATATCTCACAATTCTGTCTTTATATCTCACAATTCTGACTTTATAACATGCCATTCTGACTTTATAACACACAATTCTGACTTTATAACACGCAATTCTGACTTTATAACATGCCATTCTGACTTTATAACACACAATTCTGACTTTATAACACACAATTCTGACTTTATAACACGCCATTCTGACTTTATAACACGCCATTCTGACTTTATAACACGCAATTCTGACTTTATAACACACAATTCTGACTTTATAACACGCCATTCTGACTTTATAACACACAATTCTGACTTTATAACACACAATTCTGACTTTATAACATGCCATTCTGACTTTATAACATGCCATTCTAACTTTATAACATGCCATTCTGACTTTATAACACAGAATTCAGACTTTATAACACGCCATTCTGACTTTATGTCTCACAATTCTGACTTTATATCTCACAATTCTGACTTTATATCTCACAATTCTGACTTTATGTCTCACAATTCTGACTTTATATCTCACAATTCTGGCTTTATATCTTGCAATTCTGACTTTATAACACGCCATTCTGACTTTATAACACGCAATTCTGACTTTATAACACGCCACGCCATTCTGACTTTATAACACGCCACGCCATTCTGACTTTATAACACGCCACGCCATTCTGACTTTATAACACGCCACGCCATTCTGACTTTATAACACGCAATTCTGACTTTATAACACGCCACGCCATTCTGACTTTATAACACGCCACGCCATTCTGACTTTATAACACGCAATTCTGACTTTATAACACGCCATTCTGACTTTATAACACGCAATTCTGACTTTATAACAAGCCACGCCATTCTGACTTTATAACACGCTATTCTGACTTTATAACACGCCACGCCATTCTGACTTTATAACACGCCACGCCATTCTGACTTTATAACACGCAATTCTGACTTTATATCTCACAATTCTGACTTTATATCTCACAATTCTGACTTTATATCTCACAATTCTGACTTTATAACACGCCATTCTGACTTTATATCTCACAATTCTGACTTTATATCTCACAATTCTGACTTTATAACACGCCATTCTGACTTTATAACACGCCATTCTGACTTTATAACACGCCATTCTGACTTTATAACACACAATTCTGACTTTATAAGACGCCACGCCGTTCTGACTTTATAACACGCCACGCCGTTCTGACTTTATAACACGCCACGCCATTCTGACTTTATAACACGCCATTCTGACTTTATAACACACAATTCTGACTTTATATCTCACAATTCTGACTTTATATCTCACAATTCTGGCTTTATATCTTGCAATTCTGACTTTATAACACGCCATTCTGACTTTATAACACGCCACGCCATTCTGACTTTATAACACGCCACGCCATTCTGACTTTATAACACGCAATTCTGACTTTATATCTCACAATTCTGACTTTATATCTCGCAATTCTGACTTTATATCTCGCAATTCCGACTTTATATCTCACAATTCTGACTTTATAACACGCAATTCTGACTTTATATCTCGCAATTCTGACTTTATATCTCGCAATTCTGACTTTATATCTCACAATTCTGACTTTATATCTCGCAATTCTGACTTTATATCTCGCAATTCTGACTTTATATCTCGCAATTCTGACTTTATATCTCGCAATTCTGACTTTATATCTCACAATTCTGGTTTTATAACACGCCATTCTGACTTTATATCTCACAATTCTGACTTTATATCTCACAATTCTGACTTTATATTTCACAATTCTGACTTTACATCTCACAATTCTGACTTTATAACACGCCATTCTGACTTTATAACACGCCATTCTGACTTTATAACACGCCATTCTGACTTTATAACACGCAATTCTGACTTTATAACACGCCATTCTGACTTAATATCTCACAATTTTGACTTTATAACACGCAATTCGGACTTTTTAACACGCCATTCTGACTTTATAACATGCCATTCTGACTTTATAACACGCCACGCCATTCTGACTTTATAACACGCCATTCTGACTTTATAACACACAATTCTGACTTTATATCTCACAATTCTGACTTTATATCTCACAATTCTGGCTTTATATCTTGCAATTCTGACTTTATAACACGCCATTCTGACTTTATAACACGCCACGCCATTCTGACATTATAACACGCCACGCCATTCTGACTTTATAACACGCAATTCTGACTTTATATCTCACAATTCTAACTTTATATCTCGCAATTCTGACTTTATATCTCGCAATTCTGACTTTATATCTCACAATTCTGACTTTATATCTCACAATTCTGGTTTTATAACACGGCATTCTGACTTTATATCTCACAATTCTGACTTTATAACACGCCATTCTGACTTTACATCTCACAATTCTGACTTTATAACACGCCATTCTGACTTTACATCTCACAATTCTGACTTTATAACACGCCATTCTGACTTTGTCTCACAATTCTGACTTTATATCTCACAATTCTGACTTTATAACACGCCATTCTGACTTTACAACATGCCATTCTGACTTTATAACACGCATTCTGACTTTATAACACGCAATTCTGACTTTACATCTCACAATTCTGACTTTATAACACGCCATTCTGACTTTACAACATGCCATTCTGACTTTATAACACGCATTCTGACTTTATAACACGCCATTCTGACTTTACATCTCACAATTCTGACTTTATAACACACATTCTGACTTTATAACACGCAATTCTGACTTTATAACACGCAATTCTGACTTTATAACATGCTATTCTGACTTTATAACACGCCATTCTGACTTTATAACACGCAATTCTGACTTTATAACACGCCATTCTGACTTTATGTCTCACAATTCTGACTTTATATCTCACAATTCTGACTTTATAACACGCCATTCTGACTTTACAACATGCCATTCTGACTTTATAACACGCATTCTGACTTTATAACACGCAATTCTGACTTTATAACACGCAATTCTGACTTTATAACACGCCATTCTGACTTTATAACATGCAATTCTGACTTTATAACATGCCATTCTGACTTTATATCTCACAATTCTGACTTTATATCTCACAATTCTGGCTTTATATCTTGCAATTCTGACTTTATGTCTCACAATTCTGACTTTATATCTCACAATTCTGGCTTTATATCTTGCAATTCTGACTTTATAACACGCCATTCTGACTTTATAACACGCCATTCTGACTTTATAGCACGCCATTCTGACTTTATATCACACAATTCTGACTTTATAACACACAATTCTGACTTTATAACACGCAATTCTGACTTTATAACACGCCATTCTGAATATATATCTTACAATTCTGACTTTATAACACGCAATTCTGACTTTATAACACGCCATTCTGACTTTATATCTCACAATTCTGACTTTATAACACGCAATTCTGACTTTATAACGTGCCATTCTGACTTTATAACACACAATTCTGACTTTATAACACACAATTCTGACTTTATAACACACAATTCTGACTTTATAACACACCGTTCTGACTTTATAACATGCCATTCTGACTTTATAACACGCAATTCTGACTTTATAACACACCATTCTGACTTTATAACACACAATTCTGACTTTATATCTCACAATTCTGACTTTATAACACGCCATTCTGACTTTATAACACGCAATTCTGACTTTATATCTCACAATTCTGACTTTATATCTCACAATTCTGTCTTTATATCTCACAATTCTGACTTTATAACATGCCATTCTGACTTTATAACACACAATTCTGACTTTATAACACGCAATTCTGACTTTATAACATGCCATTCTGACTTTATAACACACAATTCTGACTTTATAACACACAATTCTGACTTTATAACACACAATTCTGACTTTATAACACGCCATTCTGACTTTATAACACGCCATTCTGACTTTATAACACGCAATTCTGACTTTATAACACACAATTCTGACTTTATAACACGCCATTCTGACTTTATAACACGCCATTCTGACTTTATAACACACAATTCTGACTTTATAACACACAATTCTGACTTTATAACATGCCATTCTGACTTTATAACATGCCATTCTAACTTTATAACATGCCATTCTGACTTTATAACACAGAATTCAGACTTTATAACACGCCATTCTGACTTTATGTCTCACAATTCTGACTTTATATCTCACAATTCTGACTTTATATCTCACAATTCTGACTTTATGTCTCACAATTCTGACTTTATATCTCACAATTCTGGCTTTATATCTTGCAATTCTGACTTTATAACACGCCATTCTGACTTTATATCACACAATTCTGACTTTATAACACACAATTCTGACTTTATAACACGCAATTCTGACTTTATAACACGCCATTCTGAATATATATCTTACAATTCTGACTTTATAACACGTAATTCTGACTTTATATCTCACAATTCTGACTTTATATCTCACAATTCTGACTTTATAACACGCCATTCTGACTTTATATCTCACAATTCTGACTTTATATCTCACAATTCTGACTTTATAACACGCCATTCTGACTTTATAACACGCCATTCTGACTTTATAACACGCCATTCTGACTTTATAACACGCCATTCTGACTTTATAACACACAATTCTGACTTTATAACACGCCACGCCGTTCTGACTTTATAACACGCCACGCCGTTCTGACTTTATAACACGCCACGCCATTCTGACTTTATAACACGCCATTCTGACTTTATAACACACAATTCTGACTTTATATCTCACAATTCTGACTTTATATCTCACAATTCTGGCTTTATATCTTGCAATTCTGACTTTATAACACGCCATTCTGACTTTATAACACGCCACGCCATTCTGACTTTATAACACGCCACGCCATTCTGACTTTATAACACGCAATTCTGACTTTATATCTCACAATTCTGACTTTATATCTCGCAATTCTGACTTTATATCTCGCAATTCCGACTTTATATCTCACAATTCTGACTTTATAACACGCAATTCTGACTTTATATCTCGCAATTCTGACTTTATATCTCGCAATTCTGACTTTATATCTCACAATTCTGACTTTATATCTCGCAATTCTGACTTTATATCTCGCAATTCTGACTTTATATCTCGCAATTCTGACTTTATATCTCGCAATTCTGACTTTATATCTCACAATTCTGACTTTATATTTCACAATTCTGACTTTACATCTCACAATTCTGACTTTATATCTCACAATTCTGGTTTTATAACACGCCATTCTGACTTTATAACACGCCATTCTGACTTTATAACACGCAATTCTGACTTTATATCTCGCAATTCTGACTTTATATCTCGCAATTCTGACTTTATATCTCACAATTCTGACTTTATATTTCACAATTCTGACTTTACATCTCACAATTCTGACTTTATATCTCACAATTCTGGTTTTATAACACGCCATTCTGACTTTATAACACGCCATTCTGACTTTATAACACGCCATTCTGACTTTATAACACGCAATTCTGACTTTATAACACGCCATTCTGACTTAATATCTCACAATTTTGACTTTATAACACGCAATTCGGACTTTTTAACACGCCATTCTGACTTTATAACATGCCATTCTGACTTTATAACACGCCACGCCATTCTGACATTATAACACGCCACGCCATTCTGACTTTATAACACGCAATTCTGACTTTATATCTCACAATTCTAACTTTATATCTCGCAATTCTGACTTTATATCTCGCAATTCTGACTTTATATCTCACAATTCTGACTTTATATCTCACAATTCTGGTTTTATAACACGGCATTCTGACTTTATATCTCACAATTCTGACTTTATATCTCACAATTCTGACTTTATAACACGCCATTCTGACTTTACATCTCACAATTCTGACTTTATAACACGCCATTCTGACTTTACATCTCACAATTCTGACTTTATAACACGCCATTCTGACTTTGTCTCACAATTCTGACTTTATATCTCACAATTCTGACTTTATAACACGCCATTCTGACTTTACAACATGCCATTCTGACTTTATAACACGCATTCTGACTTTATAACACGCAATTCTGACTTTACATCTCACAATTCTGACTTTATAACACGCCATTCTGACTTTACAACATGCCATTCTGACTTTATAACACGCATTCTGACTTTATAACACGCCATTCTGACTTTACATCTCACAATTCTGACTTTATAACACACATTCTGACTTTATAACACGCAATTCTGACTTTATAACACGCAATTCTGACTTTATAACATGCTATTCTGACTTTATAACACGCCATTCTGACTTTATAACACGCAATTCTGACTTTATAACACGCAATTCTGACTTTATATCTCGCAATTCTGACTTTATATCTCGCAATTCTGACTTTATATCTCACAATTCTGACTTTATATCTCGCAATTCTGACTTTATATCTCGCAATTCTGACTTTATATCTCGCAATTCTGACTTTATATCTCGCAATTCTGACTTTATATCTCACAATTCTGGTTTTATAACACGCCATTCTGACTTTATATCTCACAATTCTGACTTTATATCTCACAATTCTGACTTTATATTTCACAATTCTGACTTTACATCTCACAATTCTGACTTTATAACACGCCATTCTGACTTTATAACACGCCATTCTGACTTTATAACACGCCATTCTGACTTTATAACACGCAATTCTGACTTTATAACACGCCATTCTGACTTAATATCTCACAATTTTGACTTTATAACACGCAATTCAGACTTTTTAACACGCCATTCTGACTTTATAACATGCCATTCTGACTTTATAACACGCCACGCCATTCTGACTTTATAACACGCCATTCTGACTTTATAACACACAATTCTGACTTTATATCTCACAATTCTGACTTTATATCTCACAATTCTGGCTTTATATCTTGCAATTCTGACTTTATAACACGCCATTCTGACTTTATAACACGCCACGCCATTCTGACATTATAACACGCCACGCCATTCTGACTTTATAACACGCAATTCTGACTTTATATCTCACAATTCTAACTTTATATCTCGCAATTCTGACTTTATATCTCGCAATTCTGACTTTATATCTCACAATTCTGACTTTATATCTCACAATTCTGGTTTTATAACACGGCATTCTGACTTTATATCTCACAATTCTGACTTTATAACACGCCATTCTGACTTTACATCTCACAATTCTGACTTTATAACACGCCATTCTGACTTTACATCTCACAATTCTGACTTTATAACACGCCATTCTGACTTTGTCTCACAATTCTGACTTTATATCTCACAATTCTGACTTTATAACACGCCATTCTGACTTTACAACATGCCATTCTGACTTTATAACACGCATTCTGACTTTATAACACGCAATTCTGACTTTACATCTCACAATTCTGACTTTATAACACGCCATTCTGACTTTACAACATGCCATTCTGACTTTATAACACGCATTCTGACTTTATAACACGCCATTCTGACTTTACATCTCACAATTCTGACTTTATAACACACATTCTGACTTTATAACACGCAATTCTGACTTTATAACACGCAATTCTGACTTTATAACATGCTATTCTGACTTTATAACACGCCATTCTGACTTTATAACACGCAATTCTGACTTTATAACACGCCATTCTGACTTTATGTCTCACAATTCTGACTTTATATCTCACAATTCTGACTTTATAACACGCCATTCTGACTTTACAACATGCCATTCTGACTTTATAACACGCATTCTGACTTTATAACACGCAATTCTGACTTTATAACACGCAATTCTGACTTTATAACACGCCATTCTGACTTTATAACATGCAATTCTGACTTTATAACATGCCATTCTGACTTTATATCTCACAATTCTGACTTTATATCTCACAATTCTGGCTTTATATCTTGCAATTCTGACTTTATGTCTCACAATTCTGACTTTATATCTCACAATTCTGGCTTTATATCTTGCAATTCTGACTTTATAACACGCCATTCTGACTTTATAACACGCCATTCTGACTTTATAGCACGCCATTCTGACTTTATATCACACAATTCTGACTTTATAACACACAATTCTGACTTTATAACACGCAATTCTGACTTTATAACACGCCATTCTGAATATATATCTTACAATTCTGACTTTATAACACGCAATTCTGACTTTATAACACGCCATTCTGACTTTATATCTCACAATTCTGACTTTATAACACGCAATTCTGACTTTATAACATGCCATTCTGACTTTATAACACACAATTCTGACTTTATAACACACAATTCTGACTTTATAACACACAATTCTGACTTTATAACACACCGTTCTGACTTTATAACATGCCATTCTGACTTTATAACACGCAATTCTGACTTTATAACACACCATTCTGACTTTATAACACACAATTCTGACTTTATATCTCACAATTCTGACTTTATAACACGCCATTCTGACTTTATAACACGCAATTCTGACTTTATATCTCACAATTCTGACTTTATATCTCACAATTCTGTCTTTATATCTCACAATTCTGACTTTATAACATGCCATTCTGACTTTATAACACACAATTCTGACTTTATAACACGCAATTCTGACTTTATAACATGCCATTCTGACTTTATAACACACAATTCTGACTTTATAACACACAATTCTGACTTTATAACACACAATTCTGACTTTATAACACGCCATTCTGACTTTATAACACGCCATTCTGACTTTATAACACGCAATTCTGACTTTATAACACACAATTCTGACTTTATAACACGCCATTCTGACTTTATAACACGCCATTCTGACTTTATAACACACAATTCTGACTTTATAACACACAATTCTGACTTTATAACATGCCATTCTGACTTTATAACATGCCATTCTAACTTTATAACATGCCATTCTGACTTTATAACACAGAATTCAGACTTTATAACACGCCATTCTGACTTTATGTCTCACAATTCTGACTTTATATCTCACAATTCTGACTTTATATCTCACAATTCTGACTTTATGTCTCACAATTCTGACTTTATATCTCACAATTCTGGCTTTATATCTTGCAATTCTGACTTTATAACACGCCATTCTGACTTTATATCACACAATTCTGACTTTATAACACACAATTCTGACTTTATAACACGCAATTCTGACTTTATAACACGCCATTCTGAATATATATCTTACAATTCTGACTTTATAACACGTAATTCTGACTTTATATCTCACAATTCTGACTTTATATCTCACAATTCTGACTTTATAACACGCCATTCTGACTTTATATCTCACAATTCTGACTTTATATCTCACAATTCTGACTTTATAACACGCCATTCTGACTTTATAACACGCCATTCTGACTTTATAACACGCCATTCTGACTTTATAACACGCCATTCTGACTTTATAACACACAATTCTGACTTTATAACACGCCACGCCGTTCTGACTTTATAACACGCCACGCCGTTCTGACTTTATAACACGCCACGCCATTCTGACTTTATAACACGCCATTCTGACTTTATAACACACAATTCTGACTTTATATCTCACAATTCTGACTTTATATCTCACAATTCTGGCTTTATATCTTGCAATTCTGACTTTATAACACGCCATTCTGACTTTATAACACGCCACGCCATTCTGACTTTATAACACGCCACGCCATTCTGACTTTATAACACGCAATTCTGACTTTATATCTCACAATTCTGACTTTATATCTCGCAATTCTGACTTTATATCTCGCAATTCCGACTTTATATCTCACAATTCTGACTTTATAACACGCAATTCTGACTTTATATCTCGCAATTCTGACTTTATATCTCGCAATTCTGACTTTATATCTCACAATTCTGACTTTATATCTCGCAATTCTGACTTTATATCTCGCAATTCTGACTTTATATCTCGCAATTCTGACTTTATATCTCGCAATTCTGACTTTATATCTCACAATTCTGACTTTATATTTCACAATTCTGACTTTACATCTCACAATTCTGACTTTATATCTCACAATTCTGGTTTTATAACACGCCATTCTGACTTTATAACACGCCATTCTGACTTTATAACACGCAATTCTGACTTTATATCTCGCAATTCTGACTTTATATCTCGCAATTCTGACTTTATATCTCACAATTCTGACTTTATATTTCACAATTCTGACTTTACATCTCACAATTCTGACTTTATATCTCACAATTCTGGTTTTATAACACGCCATTCTGACTTTATAACACGCCATTCTGACTTTATAACACGCCATTCTGACTTTATAACACGCAATTCTGACTTTATAACACGCCATTCTGACTTAATATCTCACAATTTTGACTTTATAACACGCAATTCGGACTTTTTAACACGCCATTCTGACTTTATAACATGCCATTCTGACTTTATAACACGCCACGCCATTCTGACATTATAACACGCCACGCCATTCTGACTTTATAACACGCAATTCTGACTTTATATCTCACAATTCTAACTTTATATCTCGCAATTCTGACTTTATATCTCGCAATTCTGACTTTATATCTCACAATTCTGACTTTATATCTCACAATTCTGGTTTTATAACACGGCATTCTGACTTTATATCTCACAATTCTGACTTTATATCTCACAATTCTGACTTTATAACACGCCATTCTGACTTTACATCTCACAATTCTGACTTTATAACACGCCATTCTGACTTTACATCTCACAATTCTGACTTTATAACACGCCATTCTGACTTTGTCTCACAATTCTGACTTTATATCTCACAATTCTGACTTTATAACACGCCATTCTGACTTTACAACATGCCATTCTGACTTTATAACACGCATTCTGACTTTATAACACGCAATTCTGACTTTACATCTCACAATTCTGACTTTATAACACGCCATTCTGACTTTACAACATGCCATTCTGACTTTATAACACGCATTCTGACTTTATAACACGCCATTCTGACTTTACATCTCACAATTCTGACTTTATAACACACATTCTGACTTTATAACACGCAATTCTGACTTTATAACACGCAATTCTGACTTTATAACATGCTATTCTGACTTTATAACACGCCATTCTGACTTTATAACACGCAATTCTGACTTTATAACACGCCATTCTGACTTTATGTCTCACAATTCTGACTTTATATCTCACAATTCTGACTTTATAACACGCCATTCTGACTTTACAACATGCCATTCTGACTTTGTAACACGCATTCTGACTTTATAACACGCAATTCTGACTTTATAACACGCAATTCTGACTTTATAACACGCCATTCTGACTTTATAACATGCAATTCTGACTTTATAACACGCCATTCTGACTTTATATCTCACAATTCTGACTTTATATCTCACAATTCTGACTTTATGTCTCACAATTCTGACTTTATATCTCACAATTCTGGCTTTATATCTTGCAATTCTGACTTTATAACACGCCATTCTGACTTTATAACACGCCATTCTGACTTTATAGCACGCCATTCTGACTTTATATCACACAATTCTGACTTTATAACACACAATTCTGACTTTATAACACGCAATTCTGACTTTATAACACGCCATTCTGAATATATATCTTACAATTCTGACTTTATAACACGCAATTCTGACTTTATAACACGCCATTCTGACTTTATATCTCACAATTCTGACTTTATAACACGCAATTCTGACTTTATAACATGCCATTCTGACTTTATAACACACAATTCTGACTTTATAACACACAATTCTGACTTTATAACACACAATTCTGACTTTATAACACACCGTTCTGACTTTATAACATGCCATTCTGACTTTATAACACGCAATTCTGACTTTATAACACACCATTCTGACTTTATAACACACAATTCTGACTTTATATCTCACAATTCTGACTTTATAACACGCCATTCTGACTTTATAACACACAGTTCTGACTTTATAACACGCAATTCTGACTTTATATCTCACAATTCTGACTTTATATCTCACAATTCTGTCTTTATATCTCACAATTCTGACTTTATAACATGCCATTCTGACTTTATAACATGCCATTCTGACTTTATAACACACAATTCTGACTTTATAACACACAATTCTGACTTTATAACACACAATTCTGACTTTATAACACGCCATTCTGACTTTATAACACGCAATTCTGACTTTATAACATGCCATTCTGACTTTATAACACACAATTCTGACTTTATAACACACAATTCTGACTTTATAACACACAATTCTGACTTTATAACACGCCATTCTGACTTTATAACACGCCATTCTGACTTTATAACACGCAATTCTGACTTTATAACACGCAATTCTGACTTTATAACACGCCATTCTGACTTTATAACACACAATTCTGACTTTATAACACACAATTCTGACTTTATAACATGCCATTCTGACTTTATAACATGCCATTCTAACTTTATAACAAGCCATTCTGACTTTATAACACAGAATTCAGACTTTATAACACGCCATTCTGACTTTATGTCTCACAATTCTGACTTTATATCTCACAATTCTGACTTTATATCTCACAATTCTGACTTTATGTCTCACAATTCTGACTTTATATCTCACAATTCTGGCTTTATATCTTGCAATTCTGACTTTATAACACGCCATTCTGACTTTATAACACGCCATTCTGACTTTATGTCTCACAATTCTGACTTTATATCTCACAATTCTGACTTTATATCTCACAATTCTGACTTTATGTCTCACAATTCTGACTTTATATCTCACAATTCTGGCTTTATATCTTGCAATTCTGACTTTATAACACGCCATTCTGACTTTATATCACACAATTCTGACTTTATAACACACAATTCTGACTTTATAACACGCAATTCTGACTTTATAACACGCCATTCTGAATATATATCTTACAATTCTGACTTTATAACACGTAATTCTGACTTTATAACACGCCATTCTGACTTTATATCTCACAATTCTGACTTTATAACACGCAATTCTGACTTTATAACATGCCATTCTGACTTTATAACACACAATTCTGACTTTATAACACACAATTCTGACTTTATAACACACAATTCTGACTTTATAACACGCCATTCTGACTTTATAACATGCCATTCTGACTTTATAACACGCAATTCTGACTTTATAACACACCATTCTGACTTTATAACACACAATTCTGACTTTATATCTCACAATTCTGACTTTATAACACGCAATTCTGACTTTATATCTCACAATTCTGACTTTATATCTCACAATTCTGTCTTTATATCTCACAATTCTGACTTTATAACATGCCATTCTGACTTTATAACACACAATTCTGACTTTATAACACGCAATTCTGACTTTATAACATGCCATTCTGACTTTATAACACACAATTCTGACTTTATAACACACAATTCTGACTTTATAACACACAATTCTGACTTTATAAAACGCCATTCTGACTTTATAACACGCAATTCTGACTTTATAACACGCCACGCCATTCTGACTTTATAACACGCCACGCCATTCTGACTTTATAACACGCAATTCTGACTTTATAACACGCCACGCCATTCTGACTTTATAACACGCCACGCCATTCTGACTTTATAACACGCAATTCTGACTTTATAACACGCCATTCTGACTTTATAACACGCAATTCTGACTTTATAACAAGCCACGCCATTCTGACTTTATAACACGCTATTCTGACTTTATAACACGCCACGCCATTCTGACTTTATAACACGCCACGCCATTCTGACTTTATAACACGCAATTCTGACTTTATATCTCACAATTCTGACTTTATATCTCACAATTCTGACTTTATATCTCACAATTCTGACTTTATAACACGCCATTCTGACTTTATATCTCACAATTCTGACTTTATATCTCACAATTCTGACTTTATAACACGCCATTCTGACTTTATATCTCACAATTCTGACTTTATAACACGCAATTCTGACTTTATAACATGCCATTCTGACTTTATAACACACAATTCTGACTTTATAACACACAATTCTGACTTTATAACACACAATTCTGACTTTATAACACACCGTTCTGACTTTATAACATGCCATTCTGACTTTATAACACGCAATTCTGACTTTATAACACACCATTCTGACTTTATAACACACAATTCTGACTTTATATCTCACAATTCTGACTTTATAACACGCCATTCTGACTTTATAACACACAGTTCTGACTTTATAACACGCAATTCTGACTTTATATCTCACAATTCTGACTTTATATCTCACAATTCTGTCTTTATATCTCACAATTCTGACTTTATAACATGCCATTCTGACTTTATAACACACAATTCTGACTTTATAACACGCAATTCTGACTTTATAACATGCCATTCTGACTTTATAACACACAATTCTGACTTTATAACACACAATTCTGACTTTATAACACACAATTCTGACTTTATAACACGCCATTCTGACTTTATAACACGCCATTCTGACTTTATAACACGCAATTCTGACTTTATAACACGCAATTCTGACTTTATAACACGCCATTCTGACTTTATAACACACAATTCTGACTTTATAACACACAATTCTGACTTTATAACATGCCATTCTGACTTTATAACATGCCATTCTAACTTTATAACAAGCCATTCTGACTTTATAACACAGAATTCAGACTTTATAACACGCCATTCTGACTTTATGTCTCACAATTCTGACTTTATATCTCACAATTCTGACTTTATATCTCACAATTCTGACTTTATGTCTCACAATTCTGACTTTATATCTCACAATTCTGGCTTTATATCTTGCAATTCTGACTTTATAACACGCCATTCTGACTTTATAACACGCCATTCTGACTTTATGTCTCACAATTCTGACTTTATATCTCACAATTCTGACTTTATATCTCACAATTCTGACTTTATGTCTCACAATTCTGACTTTATATCTCACAATTCTGGCTTTATATCTTGCAATTCTGACTTTATAACACGCCATTCTGACTTTATATCACACAATTCTGACTTTATAACACACAATTCTGACTTTATAACACGCAATTCTGACTTTATAACACGCCATTCTGAATATATATCTTACAATTCTGACTTTATAACACGTAATTCTGACTTTATAACACGCCATTCTGACTTTATATCTCACAATTCTGACTTTATAACACGCAATTCTGACTTTATAACATGCCATTCTGACTTTATAACACACAATTCTGACTTTATAACACACAATTCTGACTTTATAACACACAATTCTGACTTTATAACACGCCATTCTGACTTTATAACATGCCATTCTGACTTTATAACACGCAATTCTGACTTTATAACACACCATTCTGACTTTATAACACACAATTCTGACTTTATATCTCACAATTCTGACTTTATAACACGCAATTCTGACTTTATATCTCACAATTCTGACTTTATATCTCACAATTCTGTCTTTATATCTCACAATTCTGACTTTATAACATGCCATTCTGACTTTATAACACACAATTCTGACTTTATAACACGCAATTCTGACTTTATAACATGCCATTCTGACTTTATAACACACAATTCTGACTTTATAACACACAATTCTGACTTTATAACACACAATTCTGACTTTATAAAACGCCATTCTGACTTTATAACACGCAATTCTGACTTTATAACACGCCACGCCATTCTGACTTTATAACACGCCACGCCATTCTGACTTTATAACACGCCACGCCATTCTGACTTTATAACACGCCACGCCATTCTGACTTTATAACACGCAATTCTGACTTTATAACACGCCACGCCATTCTGACTTTATAACACGCCACGCCATTCTGACTTTATAACACGCAATTCTGACTTTATAACACGCCATTCTGACTTTATAACACGCAATTCTGACTTTATAACAAGCCACGCCATTCTGACTTTATAACACGCTATTCTGACTTTATAACACGCCACGCCATTCTGACTTTATAACACGCCACGCCATTCTGACTTTATAACACGCAATTCTGACTTTATATCTCACAATTCTGACTTTATATCTCACAATTCTGACTTTATATCTCACAATTCTGACTTTATAACACGCCATTCTGACTTTATATCTCACAATTCTGACTTTATATCTCACAATTCTGACTTTATAACACGCCATTCTGACTTTATAACACGCCATTCTGACTTTATAACACGCCATTCTGACTTTATAACACACAATTCTGACTTTATAACACGCCACGCCGTTCTGACTTTATAACACGCCACGCCGTTCTGACTTTATAACACGCCACGCCATTCTGACTTTATAACACGCCATTCTGACTTTATAACACACAATTCTGACTTTATATCTCACAATTCTGACTTTATATCTCGCAATTCTGACTTTATATCTCACAATTCTGACTTTATATCTCACAATTCTGGTTTTATAACACGGCATTCTGACTTTATATCTCACAATTCTGACTTTATATCTCACAATTCTGACTTTATAACACGCCATTCTGACTTTACATCTCACAATTCTGACTTTATAACACGCCATTCTGACTTTGTCTCACAATTCTGACTTTATATCTCACAATTCTGACTTTATAACACGCCATTCTGACTTTACAACATGCCATTCTGACTTTATAACACGCATTCTGACTTTATAACACGCAATTCTGACTTTACATCTCACAATTCTGACTTTATAACACGCCATTCTGACTTTACAACATGCCATTCTGACTTTATAACACGCATTCTGACTTTATAACACGCCATTCTGACTTTACATCTCACAATTCTGACTTTATAACACACATTCTGACTTTATAACACGCAATTCTGACTTTATAACACGCAATTCTGACTTTATAACATGCTATTCTGACTTTATAACACGCCATTCTGACTTTATAACACGCAATTCTGACTTTATAACACGCCATTCTGACTTTATGTCTCACAATTCTGACTTTATATCTCACAATTCTGACTTTATAACACGCCATTCTGACTTTACAACATGCCATTCTGACTTTATAACACGCATTCTGACTTTATAACACGCAATTCTGACTTTATAACACGCAATTCTGACTTTATAACACGCCATTCTGACTTTATAACATGCAATTCTGACTTTATAACACGCCATTCTGACTTTATATCTCACAATTCTGACTTTATATCTCACAATTCTGACTTTATGTCTCACAATTCTGACTTTATATCTCACAATTCTGGCTTTATATCTTGCAATTCTGACTTTATAACACGCCATTCTGACTTTATAACACGCCATTCTGACTTTATAGCACGCCATTCTGACTTTATATCACACAATTCTGACTTTATAACACACAATTCTGACTTTATAACACGCAATTCTGACTTTATAACACGCCATTCTGAATATATATCTTACAATTCTGACTTTATAACACGCAATTCTGACTTTATAACACGCCATTCTGACTTTATATCTCACAATTCTGACTTTATAACACGCAATTCTGACTTTATAACATGCCATTCTGACTTTATAACACACAATTCTGACTTTATAACACACAATTCTGACTTTATAACACACAATTCTGACTTTATAACACACCGTTCTGACTTTATAACATGCCATTCTGACTTTATAACACGCAATTCTGACTTTATAACACACCATTCTGACTTTATAACACACAATTCTGACTTTATAACACACAATTCTGACTTTATAACACGGCATTCTGACTTTATATCACACAATTCTGACTTTATAACACACAATTCTGACTTTATAACACGGCATTCTGACTTTATAACACGCAATTCTGACTTTATAACACGGCATTCTGACTTTATAACACACAATTCTGACTTTATAACACGCCATTCTGACTTTATATCACACAATTCTGACTTTATAACACACAATTCTGACTTTATAACACACAATTCTGACTTTATAACACACAATTCTGACTTTATAACACGCCATTCTGACTTTATAACATGCCATTCTGACTTTATAACACACAATTCTGACTTTATAGCACACAATTCTGACTTTATAACATGCCATTCTGACTTTATAACACGCCATTCTGACTTTATAACATGCCATTCTGACTTTATAACACGCCATTCTGACTTTATAACATGCCATTCTGACTTTATAACACACAATTCTGACTTTATAACACACAATTCTGACTTTATAACATGCCATTCTGACTTTATAACACGCAATTCTGACTTTATAACATGCCATTCTGACTTTATAACACACAATTCTGACTTTATAACATGCCATTCTGACTTTATAACACGCCATTCTGACTTTATAACATGCCATTCTGACTTTATAACACGCAATTCTGACTTTATAACATGCCATTCTGACTTTATAACACACAATTCTGACTTTATAACATGCCATTCTGACTTTATAACACGCCATTCTGACTTTATAACACGCCATTCTGACTTTATAACACGCAATTCTGACTTTATAACATGCCATTCTGACTTTATAACACACAATTCTGACTTTATAACATGCCATTCTGACTTTATAACACACAATTCTGACTTTATAACATGCCATTCTGACTTTTTAACACGCCATTCTGACTTTATAACACGCCATTCTGACTTTATAACACGCGGTTGCGACTTTATATCACACAATTCTGACTTTATAACACGCAATTCTGACTTTATAACACGCAATTCTGACTTTATAACACACAATTCTGACTTTATATCTCACACCTCTGACTTTATATCTCACAATTCTGACTTTATAACATGCCATTCTGACTTTTTAACACGCCATTCTGACTTTATAACATGCCATTCTGACTTTATAACACGCAATTCTGACTTTATAACATGCCATTCTGACTTTATAACACACAATTCTGACTTTATAACATGCCATTCTGACTTTTTAACACGCAATTCTGACTTTATAACACGCAATTCTGACTTTATAACACACAATTCTGACTTTATATCTCACACCTCTGACTTTATATCTCACAATTCTGACTTTATAACATGCCATTCTGACTTTATAACACGCAATTCTGACTTTATAACATGCCATTCTGACTTTATAACACACAATTCTGACTTTATAACATGCCATTCTGACTTTTTAACACGCCATTCTGACTTTATAACACACAATTCTGACTTTATAACACACAATTCTGACTTTATAACATGCCATTCTGACTTTATAGCACACAATTCTGACTTTATAACATGCCATTCTGACTTTATAACACGCCATTCTGACTTTATAACATGCCATTCTGACTTTATAACACGCCATTCTGACTTTATAACATGCCATTCTGACTTTATAACACACAATTCTGACTTTATAACACACAATTCTGACTTTATAACATGCCATTCTGACTTTATAACACGCAATTCTGACTTTATAACATGCCATTCTGACTTTATAACACACAATTCTGACTTTATAACATGCCATTCTGACTTTATAACACGCCATTCTGACTTTATAACATGCCATTCTGACTTTATAACACGCAATTCTGACTTTATAACATGCCATTCTGACTTTATAACACACAATTCTGACTTTATAACATGCCATTCTGACTTTATAACACGCCATTCTGACTTTATAACACGCCATTCTGACTTTATAA
Organism: Rhinogobio ventralis; assembly: GCA_039654625.1. Lineage (NCBI taxonomy): Eukaryota > Metazoa > Chordata > Actinopteri > Cypriniformes > Gobionidae > Rhinogobio > Rhinogobio ventralis. The sequence goes on along the minus strand of CM077202.1, from coordinate 34,460,409 downwards.
CACGCAATTCTGACTTTATAACATGCCATTCTGACTTTATAACACACAATTCTGACTTTATAACATGCCATTCTGACTTTATAACACACAATTCTGACTTTATAACATGCCATTCTGACTTTTTAACACGCCATTCTGACTTTATAACACGCAATTCTGACTTTATAACACGCGGTTTCGACTTTATATCACACAATTCTGACTTTATAACACGCAATTCTGACTTTATAACACGCAATTCTGACTTTATAACACACAATTCTGACTTTATATCTCACACCTCTGACTTTATATCTCACAATTCTGACTTTATAACATGCCATTCTGACTTTTTAACACGCCATTCTGACTTTATAACATGCCATTCTGACTTTATAACATGCAATTCTGACTTTATAACATGCCATTCTGACTTTATAACACACAATTCTGACTTTATAACATGCCATTCTGACTTTTTAACACGCAATTCTGACTTTATAACACGCAATTCTGACTTTATAACACACAATTCTGACTTTATATCTCACACCTCTGACTTTATATCTCACAATTCTGACTTTATAACATGCCATTCTGACTTTTTAACACGCCATTCTGACTTTATAACATGCCATTCTGACTTTGTAACACGCAATTCTGACTTTATAACATGCCATTCTGACTTTATAACACACAATTCTGACTTTATAACATGCCATTCTGACTTTTTAACACGCCATTCTGACTTTATAACACACAATTCTGACTTTATAACACACAATTCTGACTTTATAACATGCCATTCTGACTTTATAACACACAATTCTGACTTTATAACACACAATTCTGACTTTATAACACACAATTCTGACTTTATAACATGCCATTCTGACTTTATAACACGCAATTCTGACTTTATAACATGCCATTCTGACTTTATAACACACAATTCTGACTTTATAACACACAATTCTGACTTTATAACATGCCATTCTGACTTTATAACACGCCATTCTGACTTTATAACATGCCATTCTGACTTTATAACACGCAATTCTGACTTTATAACATGCCATTCTGACTTTATAACACACAATTCTGACTTTATAACACACAATTCTGACTTTATAACATGCCATTCTGACTTTATAACACGCCATTCTGACTTTATAACATGCCATTCTGACTTTATAACACGCAATTCTGACTTTATAACATGCCATTCTGACTTTATAACACACAATTCTGACTTTATAACATGCCATTCTGACTTTATAACACACAATTCTGACTTTATAACATGCCATTCTGACTTTTTAACACGCCATTCTGACTTTATAACACGCCATTCTGACTTTATAACACGCGGTTGCGACTTTATATCACACAATTCTGACTTTATAACACGCAATTCTGACTTTATAACATGCCATTCTGACTTTTTAACACGCCATTCTGACTTTATAACATGCCATTCTGACTTTATAACACGCAATTCTGACTTTATAACATGCCATTCTGACTTTATAACACACAATTCTGACTTTATAACATGCCATTCTGACTTTATAACACGCCATTCTGACTTTATAACATGCCATTCTGACTTTATAACACGCAATTCTAACTTTATAACATGCCATTCTGACTTTATAACACACAATTCTGACTTTATAACATGCCATTCTGACTTTATAACACACAATTCTGACTTTATAACATGCCATTCTGACTTTTTAACACGCCATTCTGACTTTATAACACGCCATTCTGACTTTATAACATGCGGTTGCGACTATATCACACAATTCTGACTTTATAACACGCAATTCTGACTTTATAACACACAATTCTGACTTTATATCTCACACCTCTGACTTTATATCTCACAATTCTGACTTTATAACATGCCATTCTGACTTTTTAACACGCCATTCTGACTTTATAACACGCGGTTGCGACTTTATATCACAATTCTGACTTTATAACACGCCATTCTGACTTTATATCTCACAATTCTGACTTTATCACATGCAATTCTGACTTTATAACACGCTATTCTGACTTTATATCACACAATTCTGACTTTATAACACGCAATTCTGACTTTATAACGGCATTCTGACTTTATAACACACAATTCTGACTTTATAACACGGCATTCTGACTTTATATCACACAATTCTGACTTTATAACACACAATTCTGACTTTATAACACGGCATTCTGACTTTATAACACGCAATTCTGACTTTATAACACGGCATTCTGACTTTATAACACACAATTCTGACTTTATAACACGCCATTCTGACTTTATATCACACAATTCTGACTTTATAACACACAATTCTGACTTTATAACACACAATTCTGACTTTATAACACACAATTCTGACTTTATAACACGCCATTCTGACTTTATAACATGCCATTCTGACTTTGTAACACGCAATTCTGACTTTATAACATGCCATTCTGACTTTATAACACACAATTCTGACTTTATAACACACAATTCTGACTTTATAACATGCCATTCTGACTTTATAACACGCCATTCTGACTTTATAACATGCCATTCTGACTTTATAACACGCCATTCTGACTTTATAACATGCCATTCTGACTTTATAACACACAATTCTGACTTTATAACACACAATTCTGACTTTATAACATGCCATTCTGACTTTATAACACGCAATTCTGACTTTATAACATGCCATTCTGACTTTATAACACACAATTCTGACTTTATAACATGCCATTCTGACTTTATAACACGCCATTCTGACTTTATAACATGCCATTCTGACTTTATAACACGCAATTCTGACTTTATAACATGCCATTCTGACTTTATAACACACAATTCTGACTTTATAACATGCCATTCTGACTTTATAACACGCCATTCTGACTTTATAACACGCCATTCTGACTTTATAACACACAATTCTGACTTTATAACATGCCATTCTGACTTTATAACACACAATTCTGACTTTATAACATGCCATTCTGACTTTTTAACACGCCATTCTGACTTTATAACACGCGGTTGCGACTTTATATCACACAATTCTGACTTTATAACACGCAATTCTGACTTTATAACACGCAATTCTGACTTTATAACACACAATTCTGACTTTATATCTCACACCTCTGACTTTATATCTCACAATTCTGACTTTATAACATGCCATTCTGACTTTTTAACACGCCATTCTGACTTTATAACATGCCATTCTGACTTTATAACACGCAATTCTGACTTTATAACATGCCATTCTGACTTTATAACACACAATTCTGACTTTATAACATGCCATTCTGACTTTTTAACACGCCATTCTGACTTTATAACATGCCATTCTGACTTTATAACACGCAATTCTGACTTTATAACATGCCATTCTGACTTTATAACACACAATTCTGACTTTATAACATGCCATTCTGACTTTATAACACGCCATTCTGACTTTATAACATGCCATTCTGACTTTATAACACGCAATTCTAACTTTATAACATGCCATTCTGACTTTATAACACACAATTCTGACTTTATAACATGCCATTCTGACTTTATAACACACAATTCTGACTTTATAACATGCCATTCTGACTTTTTAACACGCCATTCTGACTTTATAACACACAATTCTGACTTTATAACATGCCATTCTGACTTTATAACACACAATTCTGACTTTATATCTCACACCTCTGACTTTATATCTCACAATTCTGACTTTATAACATGCCATTCTGACTTTTTAACACGCCATTCTGACTTTATAACATGCCATTCTGACTTTATAACACGCAATTCTGACTTTATAACATGCCATTCTGACTTTATAACACACAATTCTGACTTTATAACATGCCATTCTGACTTTTTAACACGCCATTCTGACTTTATAACACACAATTCTGACTTTATAACACACAATTCTGACTTTATAACATGCCATTCTGACTTTATAACACACAATTCTGACTTTATAACATGCCATTCTGACTTTATAACACACAATTCTGACTTTATAACACACAATTCTGACTTTATAACACACAATTCTGACTTTATAACATGCCATTCTGACTTTATAACACGCAATTCTGACTTTATAACATGCCATTCTGACTTTATAACACACAATTCTGACTTTATAACACACAATTCTGACTTTATAACATGCCATTTTGACTTTATAACACGCCATTCTGACTTTATAACATGCCATTCTGACTTTATAACACGCAATTCTGACTTTATAACATGCCATTCTGACTTTATAACACACAATTCTGACTTTATAACACAATTCTGACTTTATAACATGCCATTCTGACTTTATAACACGCCATTCTGACTTTATAACATGCCATTCTGACTTTATAACACGCAATTCTGACTTTATAACATGCCATTCTGACTTTATAACACACAATTCTGACTTTATAACATGCCATTCTGACTTTATAACACACAATTCTGACTTTATAACATGCCATTCTGACTTTTTAACACGCCATTCTGACTTTATAACACGCCATTCTGACTTTATAACACACGGTTGCGACTTTATATCACACAATTCTGACTTTATAACACGCAATTCTGACTTTATAACACGCAATTCTGACTTTATAACACACAATTCTGACTTTATATCTCACACCTCTGACTTTATATCTCACAATTCTGACTTTATAACATGCCATTCTGACTTTTTAACACACAATTCTGACTTTATAACATGCCATTCTGACTTTTTAACACGCCATTCTGACTTTATAACATGCCATTCTGACTTTATAACACACAATTCTGACTTTATAACATGCCATTCTGACTTTATAACACGCCATTCTGACTTTATAACATGCCATTCTGACTTTATAACACGCAATTCTAACTTTATAACATGCCATTCTGACTTTATAACACACAATTCTGACTTTATAACATGCCATTCTGACTTTATAACACACAATTCTGACTTTATAACATGCCATTCTGACTTTTTAACACGCCATTCTGACTTTATAACACGCCATTCTGACTTTATAACATGCGGTTGCGACTTCATATCACACAATTCTGACTTCATAACACGCAATTCTGACTTTATAACACACAATTCTGACTTTATATCTCACACCTCTGACTTTATATCTCACAATTCTGACTTTATAACATGCCATTCTGACTTTTTAACACGCCATTCTGACTTTATAACACGCGGTTGCGACTTTATATCACAATTCTGACTTTATAACACGCCATTCTGACTTTATATCTCACAATTCTGACTTTATCACATGCAATTCTGACTTTATAACACGCTATTCTGACTTTATATCACACAATTCTGACTTTATAACACGCAATTCTGACTTTATAACACGGCATTCTGACTTTATAACACACAATTCTGACTTTATAACACGCCATTCTGACTTTATATCACACAATTCTGACTTTATAACACACAATTCTGACTTTATAACACACAATTCTGACTTTATAACACACAATTCTGACTTTATAACACGCCATTCTGACTTTATAACATGCCATTCTGACTTTATAACACGCCATTCTGACTTTATAACATGCCATTCTGACTTTATAACACGCCATTCTGACTTTATAACACGCAATTCTGACTTTATAACACGGCATTCTGACTTTATAACACACAATTCTGACTTTATAACACGCCATTCTGACTTTATATCACACAATTCTGACTTTATAACACACAATTCTGACTTTATAACACACAATTCTGACTTTATAACACACAATTCTGACTTTATAGCACACAATTCTGACTTTATAACATGCCATTCTGACTTTATAACACGCCATTCTGACTTTATAACATGCCATTCTGACTTTATAACACGCCATTCTGACTTTATAACATGCCATTCTGACTTTATAACACACAATTCTGACTTTATAACATGCCATTCTGACTTTTTAACACGCCATTCTGACTTTATAACACGCCATTCTGACTTTATAACACGCGGTTGCGACTTTATATCACACAATTCTGACTTTATAACACGCAATTCTGACTTTATAACACGCTATTCTGACTTTATATCACACAATTCTGACTTTATAACACGCAATTCTGACTTTATAACACGGCATTCTGACTTTATAACACACAATTCTGACTTTATAACACGGCATTCTGACTTTATATCACACAATTCTGACTTTATAACACACAATTCTGACTTTATAACACACAATTCTGACTTTATAACACACAATTCTGACTTTATAACACGCCATTCTGACTTTATAACACGCAATTCTGACTTTATAACATGCCATTCTGACTTTATAACACACAATTCTGACTTTATAACATGCCATTCTGACTTTATAACACGCCATTCTGACTTTATAACATGCCATTCTGACTTTATAACACGCCATTCTGACTTTATAACATGCCATTCTGACTTTATAACACACAATTCTGACTTTATAACATGCCATTCTGACTTTTTAACACGCCATTCTGACTTTATAACACGCCATTCTGACTTTATAACACGCGGTTGCGACTTTATATCACACAATTCTGACTTTATAACACGCAATTCTGACTTTATAACACGCAATTCTGACTTTATAACACACAATTCTGACTTTATATCTCACACCTCTGACTTTATATCTCACAATTTTGACTTTATAACATGCCATTCTGACTTTTTAACACGCCATTCTGACTTTATAACATGCCATTCTGACTTTATAACACGCAATTCTGACTTTATAACATGCCATTCTGACTTTATAACACACAATTCTGACTTTATAACACACAATTCTGACTTTATAACATGCCATTCTGACTTTATAACACACAATTCTGACTTTATAACACACAATTCTGACTTTATAACACACAATTCTGACTTTATAACATGCCATTCTGACTTTATAACACGCAATTCTGACTTTATAACATGCCATTCTGACTTTATAACACACAATTCTGACTTTATAACATGCCATTCTGACTTTATAACACACAATTCTGACTTTATAACACACAATTCTGACTTTATAACATGCCATTCTGACTTTATAACACACAATTCTGACTTTATAACACACAATTCTGACTTTATAACATGCCATTCTGACTTTATAACACGCCATTCTGACTTTATAACATGCCATTCTGACTTTATAACATGCCATTCTGACTTTATAACACACAATTCTGACTTTATAACATGCCATTCTGACTTTATAACACACAATTCTGACTTTATAACAAACAATTCTGACTTTATAACATGCCATTCTGACTTTATAACACACCATTCTGACTTTATAACATGCCATTCTGACTTTATAACACGCAATTCTGACTTTATAACATGCCATTCTGACTTTATAACACGCCATTCTGACTTTATAACATGCGGTTGCGACTTTATATCACACAATTCTGACTTTATAACACGCAATTCTGACTTTATAACACACAATTCTGACTTTATATCTCACACCTCTGACTTTATATCTCACAATTCTGACTTTATAACATGCCATTCTGACTTTTTAACACGCCATTCTGACTTTATAACACGCGGTTGCGACTTTATATCACACAATTCTGACTTTATAACACGCCATTCTGACTTTATATCTCACAATTCTGACTATATCACATGCAATTCTGACTTTATAACACGCTATTCTGACTTTATATCACACAATTCTGACTTTATAACACGCAATTCTGACTTTATAACACGGCATTCTGACTTTATAACACACAATTCTGACTTTATAACACGGCATTCTGACTTTATATCACACAATTCTGACTTTATAACACACAATTCTGACTTTATAACACGGCATTCTGACTTTATATCACACAATTCTGACTTTATAACACGCAATTCTGACTTTATAACACGGCATTCTGACTTTATAACACACAATTCTGACTTTATAACACGCCATTCTGACTTTATATCACACAATTCTGACTTTATAACACACAATTCTGACTTTATAACACACAATTCTGACTTTATAACACACAATTCTGACTTTATATCACACAATTCTGACTTTATAACACACAATTCTGACTTTATAACATGCCATTCTGACTTTATAACACACAATTCTGACTTTATAACACACAATTCTGACTTTATAACATGCCATTCTGACTTTATAACACGCCATTCTGACTTTATAACATGCCATTCTGACTTTATAACATGCCATTCTGACTTTATAACACACAATTCTGACTTTATAACATGCCATTCTGACTTTTTAACACGCCATTCTGACTTTATAACACGCCATTCTGACTTTATAACACGCGGTTGCGACTTTATATCACACAATTCTGACTTTATAACACGCAATTCTGACTTTATAACACGCTATTCTGACTTTATATCACACAATTCTGACTTTATAACACGCAATTCTGACTTTATAACACGGCATTCTGACTTTATAACACACAATTCTGACTTTATAACACGGCATTCTGACTTTATAACACACAATTCTGACTTTATAACACACAATTCTGACTTTATAACACACAATTCTGACTTTATAACACACAATTCTGACTTTATAACACGCAATTCTGACTTTATAACATGCCATTCTGACTTTATAACACACAATTCTGACTTTATAACATGCCATTCTGACTTTATAACACACAATTCTGACTTTATAACATGCCATTCTGACTTTTTAACACGCCATTCTGACTTTATAACACGCCATTCTGACTTTATATGTCACAATTCTGACTTTATATCTCACAATTCTGACTTTATAACACGCAATTCTGACTTTATAACACACAATTCTGACTTTATATCTCACACCTCTGACTTTATATCTCACAATTCTGACTTTATAACATGCCATTCTGACTTTTTAACACGCTATTCTGACTTTATAACACGCGGTTGCGACTTTATATCACACAATTCTGACTTTATAACACGCCATTCTGACTTTATATCTCACAATTCTGACTTTATCACATGCAATTCTGACTTTATAACACGCTATTCTGACTTTATATCACACAATTCTGACTTTATAACACGCAATTCTGACTTTATAACACGGCATTCTGACTTTATAACACACAATTCTGACTTTATAACACGGCATTCTGACTTTATATCACACAATTCTGACTTTATAACACACAATTCTGACTTTATAACACGGCATTCTGACTTTATATCACACAATTCTGACTTTATAACACGCAATTCTGACTTTATAACACGGCATTCTGACTTTATAACACTTAATTTTGACTTTATAACACGCCATTCTGACTTTATATCACACAATTCTGACTTTATAACACACAATTCTGACTTTATAACACACAATTCTGACTTTATAACACACAATTCTGACTTTATATCACACAATTCTGACTTTATAACACACAATTCTGACTTTATAACACACAATTCTGACTTTATAACATGCCATTCTGACTTTATAACACGCAATTCTGACTTTATAACATGCCATTCTGACTTTATAACACACAATTCTGACTTTATAACACACAATTCTGACTTTATAACATGCCATTCTGACTTTATAACACGCCATTCTGACTTTATAACATGCCATTCTGACTTTATAACACACAATTCTGACTTTATAACATGCCATTCTGACTTTTTAACACGCCATTCTGACTTTATAACACGCCATTCTGACTTTATAACACGCGGTTGCGACTTTATATCACACAATTCTGACTTTATAACACGCAATTCTGACTTTATAACACGCTATTCTGACTTTATATCACACAATTCTGACTTTATAACACGCAATTCTGACTTTATAACACGGCATTCTGACTTTATAACACACAATTCTGACTTTATAACACGGCATTCTGACTTTATATCACACAATTCTGACTTTATAACACACAATTCTGACTTTATAACACACAATTCTGACTTTATAACACACAATTCTGACTTTATAACACACAATTCTGACTTTATAACATGCCATTCTGACTTTATATCTCACAATTCTGACTTTATAACATGCCATTCTGACTTTTTAACACGCCATTCTGACTTTATAACATGCCATTCTGACTTTATAACACGCAATTCTGACTTTATAACATGCCATTCTGACTTTATAACACACAATTCTGACTTTATAACACACAATTCTGACTTTATAACATGCCATTCTGACTTTTTAACACGCCATTCTGACTTTATAACACGCCATTCTGACTTTATAACATGCCATTCTGACTTTATAACACGCAATTCTGACTTTATAACATGCCATTCTGACTTTATAACACACAATTCTGACTTTATAACACACAATTCTGACTTTATAACATGCCATTCTGACTTTTTAACACGCCATTCTGACTTTATAACACGCAATTCTGACTTTTTAACACGCCATTCTGACTTTATAACACGCAATTCTGACTTTATAACATGCCATTCTGACTTTATAACACGCCATTCTGACTTTATAACATGCCATTCTGACTTTATAACACGCCATTCTGACTTTATAACATGCCATTCTGACTTTATAACACGCAATTCTGACTTTATAACATGCCATTCTGACTTTATAACACACAATTCTGACTTTATAACACACAAATCTGACTTTATAACATGCCATTCTGACTTTATAACACGCCATTCTGACTTTATAACATGCCATTCTGACTTTATAACACGCCATTCTGACTTTATAACATGCCATTCTGACTTTATAACACGCAATTCTGACTTTATAACATGCCATTCTGACTTTATAACACACAATTCTGACTTTATAACACACAAATCTGACTTTATAACATGCCATTCTGACTTTATAACACGCCATTCTGACTTTATAACATGCCATTCTGACTTTATAACATGCCATTCTGACTTTATAACACGCCATTCTGACTTTATAACATGCCATTCTGACTTTATAACACGGCATTCTGACTTTATATCACACAATTCTGACTTTATAACACACAATTCTGACTTTATAACACACAATTCTGACTTTATAACACACAATTCTGACTTTATAGCACACAATTCTGACTTTATAACACGCCATTCTGACTTTATAACATGCCATTCTGACTTTATAACACGCCATTCTGACTTTATAACATGCCATTCTGACTTTATAACACGCAATTCTGACTTTATAACATGCCATTCTGACTTTATAACACACAATTCTGACTTTATAACACACAAATCTGACTTTATAACATGCCATTCTGACTTTATAACACGCCATTCTGACTTTATAACATGCCATTCTGACTTTATAACACGCAATTCTGACTTTATAACATGCCATTCTGACTTTATAACACACAATTCTGACTTTATAACATGCCATTCTGACTTTATAACACACAATTCTGACTTTATAACATGCCATTCTGACTTTATAACATGCCATTCTGACTTTATAACATGCCATTCTGACTTTATAACATGCCATTCTGACTTTATAACACACAATTCTGACTTTATAACACACAATTCTGACTTTATAACATGCCATTCTGACTTTATAACACACAATTCTGACTTTATAACATGCCATTCTGACTTTATAACATGCCATTCTGACTTTTTAACACGCCATTCTGACTTTATAACACGCGGTTGCGACTTTATTTCACACAATTCTGACTTTATAACACGCAATTCTGACTTTATAACACGCAATTCTGACTTTATAACACACAATTCTGACTTTATATCTCACACCTCTGACTTTATATCTCACAATTCTGACTTTATAACATGCCATTCTGACTTTTTAACACGCCATTCTGACTTTATAACATGCCATTCTGACTTTATAACACACAATTCTGACTTTATAACATGCCATTCTGACTTTTTAACACGCCATTCTGACTTTATAACATGCCATTCTGACTTTATAACACGCAATTCTGACTTTATAACATGCCATTCTGACTTTATAACACACAATTCTGACTTTATAACATGCCATTCTGACTTTATAACACGCCATTCTGACTTTATAACATGCCATTCTGACTTTATAACACGCAATTCTAACTTTATAACATGCCATTCTGACTTTATAACATGCCATTCTGACTTTATAACATGCCATTCTGACTTTTTAACACGCCATTCTGACTTTATAACACGCCATTTTGACTTTATAACATGCGGTTGCGACTTTATATCACACAATTCTGACTTTATAACACGCAATTCTGACTTTATAACACACAATTCTGACTTTATATCTCACACCTCTGACTTTATATCTCACAATTCTGACTTTATAACATGCCATTCTGACTTTTTAACACGCCATTCTGACTTTATAACACGCGGTTGCGACTTTATATCACACAATTCTGACTTTATAACACGCCATTCTGACTTTATATCTCACAATTCTGACTTTATCACATGCAATTCTGACTTTATAACACGCTATTCTGACTTTATATCACACAATTCTGAATTTATAACACGCAATTCTGACTTTATAACACAGCATTCTGACTTTATAACACACAATTCTGACTTTATAACACGGCATTCTGACTTTATATCACACAATTCTGACTTTATAACACACAATTCTGACTTTATAACACACAATTCTGACTTTATAACACACAATTCTGACTTTATAACACACAATTCTGACTTTATAACATGCCATTCTGACTTTATAACACGCAATTCTGACTTTATAACATGCCATTCTGACTTTATAACACACAATTCTGACTTTATAACACACAATTCTGACTTTATAACATGCCATTCTGACTTTATAACACGCCATTCTGACTTTATAACATGCCATTCTGACTTTATAACACGCCATTCTGACTTTATAACATGCCATTCTGACTTTATAACACACAATTCTGACTTTATAACATGCCATTCTGACTTTTTAACACGCCATTCTGACTTTATAACACGCCATTCTGACTTTATAACACGCGGTTGCGACTTTATATCACACAATTCTGACTTTATAACACGCAATTCTAACTTTATAACACGCTATTCTGACTTTATATCACACAATTCTGACTTTATAACACGCATTTCTGACTTTATAACACGGCATTCTGACTTTATAACACACAATTCTGACTTTATAACACGGCATTCTGACTTTATATCACACAATTCTGACTTTATAACACACAATTCTGACTTTATAACATGCCATTCTGACTTTATAACACACAATTCTGACTTTATAACACACAATTCTGACTTTATAACATGCCATTCTGACTTTATAACACGCCATTCTGACTTTATAACATGCCATTCTGACTTTATAACACGCCATTCTGACTTTATAACATGCCATTCTGACTTTATAACACACAATTCTGACTTTATAACATGCCATTCTGACTTTTTAACACGCCATTCTGACTTTATAACACGCCATTCTGACTTTATAACACGCGGTTGCGACTTTATATCACACAATTCTGACTTTATAACACGCAATTCTGACTTTATAACACGCTATTCTGACTTTATATCACACAATTCTGACTTTATAACACGCAATTCTGACTTTATAACACGGCATTCTGACTTTATAACACACAATTCTGACTTTATAACACGGCATTCTGACTTTATATCACACAATTCTGACTTTATAACACACAATTCTGACTTTATAACACACAATTCTGACTTTATAACACACAATTCTGACTTTATAACACGCAATTCTGACTTTATAACATGCCATTCTGACTTTATAACACACAATTCTGACTTTATAACATGCCATTCTGACTTTATAACACACAATTCTGACTTTATAACATGCCATTCTGACTTTTTAACACGCCATTCTGACTTTATAACACGCCATTCTGACTTTATAACATGCGGTTGCGACTTTATATCACACAATTCTGACTTTATAACACGCAATTCTGACTTTATAACACACAATTCTGACTTTATATCTCACACCTCTGACTTTATATCTCACAATTCTGACTTTATAACATGCCATTCTGACTTTTTAACACGCCATTCTGACTTTATAACACGCGGTTGCGACTTTATATCACACAATTCTGACTTTATAACACGCCATTCTGACTTTATATCTCACAATTCTGACTATATCACATGCAATTCTGACTTTATAACACGCTATTCTGACTTTATATCACACAATTCTGACTTTATAACACGCAATTCTGACTTTATAACACGGCATTCTGACTTTATAACACACAATTCTGACTTTATAACACGGCATTCTGACTTTATATCACACAATTCTGACTTTATAACACACAATTCTGACTTTATAACACGGCATTCTGACTTTATATCACACAATTCTGACTTTATAACACGCAATTCTGACTTTATAACACGGCATTCTGACTTTATAACACACAATTCTGACTTTATAACACGCCATTCTGACTTTATATCACACAATTCTGACTTTATAACACACAATTCTGACTTTATAACACACAATTCTGACTTTATAACACACAATTCTGACTTTATATCACACAATTCTGACTTTATAACACACAATTCTGACTTTATAACATGCCATTCTGACTTTATAACACACAATTCTGACTTTATAACACACAATTCTGACTTTATAACATGCCATTCTGACTTTATAACACGCCATTCTGACTTTATAACACGCCATTCTGACTTTATAACACGCCATTCTGACTTTATAACATGCCATTCTGACTTTATAACACACAATTCTGACTTTATAACATGCCATTCTGACTTTTTAACACGCCATTCTGACTTTATAACACGCCATTCTGACTTTATAACACGCGGTTGCGACTTTATATCACACAATTCTGACTTTATAACACGCAATTCTGACTTTATAACACGCTATTCTGACTTTATATCACACAATTCTGACTTTATAACACGCAATTCTGACTTTATAACACGGCATTCTGACTTTATAACACACAATTCTGACTTTATAACACGGCATTCTGACTTTATATCACACAATTCTGACTTTATAACACACAATTCTGACTTTATAACACAATTCTGACTTTATAACACACAATTCTGACTTTATAACACGCAATTCTGACTTTATAACATGCCATTCTGACTTTATAACACACAATTCTGACTTTATAACATGCCATTCTGACTTTATAACACACAATTCTGACTTTATAACATGCCATTCTGACTTTTTAACACGCCATTCTGACTTTATAACACGCCATTCTGACTTTATAACACGCAATTCTGACTTTATAACACACAATTCTGACTTTATATCTCACACCTCTGACTTTATATCTCACAATTCTGACTTTATAACATGCCATTCTGACTTTTTAACACGCCATTCTGACTTTATAACACGCGGTTGCGACTTTATATCACACAATTCTGACTTTATAACACGCCATTCTGACTTTATATCTCACAATTCTGACTTTATCACATGCAATTCTGACTTTATAACACGCTATTCTGACTTTATATCACACAATTCTGAATTTATAACACGCAATTCTGACTTTATAACACAGCATTCTGACTTTATAACACACAATTCTGACTTTATAACACGGCATTCTGACTTTATATCACACAATTCTGACTTTATAACACACAATTCTGACTTTATAACACACAATTCTGACTTTATAACACACAATTCTGACTTTATAACACACAATTCTGACTTTATAACATGCCATTCTGACTTTATAACACGCAATTCTGACTTTATAACATGCCATTCTGACTTTATAACACACAATTCTGACTTTATAACACACAATTCTGACTTTATAACATGCCATTCTGACTTTATAACACGCCATTCTGACTTTATAACATGCCATTCTGACTTTATAACACGCCATTCTGACTTTATAACATGCCATTCTGACTTTATAACACACAATTCTGACTTTATAACATGCCATTCTGACTTTTTAACACGCCATTCTGACTTTATAACACGCCATTCTGACTTTATAACACGCGGTTGCGACTTTATATCACACAATTCTGACTTTATAACACGCAATTCTAACTTTATAACACGCTATTCTGACTTTATATCACACAATTCTGACTTTATAACACGCATTTCTGACTTTATAACACGGCATTCTGACTTTATAACACACAATTCTGACTTTATAACACGGCATTCTGACTTTATATCACACAATTCTGACTTTATAACACACAATTCTGACTTTATAACATGCCATTCTGACTTTATAACACACAATTCTGACTTTATAACACACAATTCTGACTTTATAACATGCCATTCTGACTTTATAACACGCCATTCTGACTTTATAACATGCCATTCTGACTTTATAACACGCCATTCTGACTTTATAACATGCCATTCTGACTTTATAACACACAATTCTGACTTTATAACATGCCATTCTGACTTTTTAACACGCCATTCTGACTTTATAACACGCCATTCTGACTTTATAACACGCGGTTGCGACTTTATATCACACAATTCTGACTTTATAACACGCAATTCTGACTTTATAACACGCTATTCTGACTTTATATCACACAATTCTGACTTTATAACACGCAATTCTGACTTTATAACACGGCATTCTGACTTTATAACACACAATTCTGACTTTATAACACAGCATTCTGACTTTATATCACACAATTCTGACTTTATAACACACAATTCTGACTTTATAACACACAATTCTGACTTTATAACACACAATTCTGACTTTATAACACGCAATTCTGACTTTATAACATGCCATTCTGACTTTATAACACACAATTCTGACTTTATAACATGCCATTCTGACTTTATAACACACAATTCTGACTTTATAACATGCCATTCTGACTTTTTAACACGCCATTCTGACTTTATAACACGCCATTCTGACTTTATAACATGCGGTTGCGACTTTATATCACACAATTCTGACTTTATAACACGCAATTCTGACTTTATAACACACAATTCTGACTTTATATCTCACACCTCTGACTTTATATCTCACAATTCTGACTTTATAACATGCCATTCTGACTTTTTAACACGCCATTCTGACTTTATAACACGCGGTTGCGACTTTATATCACACAATTCTGACTTTATAACACGCCATTCTGACTTTATATCTCACAATTCTGACTATATCACATGCAATTCTGACTTTATAACACGCTATTCTGACTTTATATCACACAATTCTGACTTTATAACACGCAATTCTGACTTTATAACACGGCATTCTGACTTTATAACACACAATTCTGACTTTATAACACGGCATTCTGACTTTATATCACACAATTCTGACTTTATAACACACAATTCTGACTTTATAACACGGCATTCTGACTTTATATCACACAATTCTGACTTTATAACACGCAATTCTGACTTTATAACACGGCATTCTGACTTTATAACACACAATTCTGACTTTATAACACGCCATTCTGACTTTATATCACACAATTCTGACTTTATAACACACAATTCTGACTTTATAACATGCCATTCTGACTTTATAACACACAATTCTGACTTTATAACACACAATTCTGACTTTATAACATGCCATTCTGACTTTATAACACGCCATTCTGACTTTATAACATGCCATTCTGACTTTATAACATGCCATTCTGACTTTATAACACACAATTCTGACTTTATAACATGCCATTTTGACTTTTTAACACGCCATTCTGACTTTATAACACGCCATTCTGACTTTATAACACGCGGTTGCGACTTTATATCACACAATTCTGACTTTATAACACGCAATTCTGACTTTATAACACGCTATTCTGACTTTATATCACACAATTCTGACTTTATAACACGCAATTCTGACTTTATAACACGGCATTCTGACTTTATAACACACAATTCTGACTTTATAACACGGCATTCTGACTTTATAACACACAATTCTGACTTTATAACACACAATTCTGACTTTATAACACACAATTCTGACTTTATAACACACAATTCTGACTTTATAACACGCAATTCTGACTTTATAACATGCCATTCTGACTTTATAACACACAATTCTGACTTTATAACATGCCATTCTGACTTTATAACACACAATTCTGACTTTATAACATGCCATTCTGACTTTTTAACACGCCATTCTGACTTTATAACACGCCATTCTGACTTTATAACATGCGGTTGCGACTTTATATCACACAATTCTGACTTTATAACACGCAATTCTGACTTTATAACACACAATTCTGACTTTATATCTCACACCTCTGACTTTATATCTCACAATTCTGACTTTATAACATGCCATTCTGACTTTTTAACACGCTATTCTGACTTTATAACACGCGGTTGCGACTTTATATCACACAATTCTGACTTTATAACACGCCATTCTGACTTTATATCTCACAATTCTGACTTTATCACATGCAATTCTGACTTTATAACACGCTATTCTGACTTTATATCACACAATTCTGACTTTATAACACGCAATTCTGACTTTATAACACGGCATTCTGACTTTATAACACACAATTCTGACTTTATAACACGGCATTCTGACTTTATATCACACAATTCTGACTTTATAACACACAATTCTGACTTTATAACACGGCATTCTGACTTTATATCACACAATTCTGACTTTATAACACGCAATTCTGACTTTATAACACGGCATTCTGACTTTATAACACTTAATTTTGACTTTATAACACGCCATTCTGACTTTATATCACACAATTCTGACTTTATAACACACAATTCTGACTTTATAACACACAATTCTGACTTTATAACACACAATTCTGACTTTATATCACACAATTCTGACTTTATAACACACAATTCTGACTTTATAACACACAATTCTGACTTTATAACATGCCATTCTGACTTTATAACACGCAATTCTGACTTTATAACATGCCATTCTGACTTTATAACACACAATTCTGACTTTATAACACACAATTCTGACTTTATAACATGCCATTCTGACTTTATAACACGCCATTCTGACTTTATAACATGCCATTCTGACTTTATAACACACAATTCTGACTTTATAACATGCCATTCTGACTTTTTAACACGCCATTCTGACTTTATAACACGCCATTCTGACTTTATAACACGCGGTTGCGACTTTATATCACACAATTCTGACTTTATAACACGCAATTCTGACTTTATAACACGCTATTCTGACTTTATATCACACAATTCTGACTTTATAACACGCAATTCTGACTTTATAACACGGCATTCTGACTTTATAACACACAATTCTGACTTTATAACACGGCATTCTGACTTTATATCACACAATTCTGACTTTATAACACACAATTCTGACTTTATAACACACAATTCTGACTTTATAACACACAATTCTGACTTTATAACACACAATTCTGACTTTATAACATGCCATTCTGACTTTATATCTCACAATTCTGACTTTATAACATGCCATTCTGACTTTTTAACACGCCATTCTGACTTTATAACATGCCATTCTGACTTTATAACACGCAATTCTGACTTTATAACATGCCATTCTGACTTTATAACACACAATTCTGACTTTATAACACACAATTCTGACTTTATAACATGCCATTCTGACTTTTTAACACGCCATTCTGACTTTATAACACGCCATTCTGACTTTATAACATGCCATTCTGACTTTATAACACGCAATTCTGACTTTATAACATGCCATTCTGACTTTATAACACACAATTCTGACTTTATAACACACAATTCTGACTTTATAACATGCCATTCTGACTTTTTAACACGCCATTCTGACTTTATAACACGCAATTCTGACTTTTTAACACGCCATTCTGACTTTATAACACGCAATTCTGACTTTATAACATGCCATTCTGACTTTATAACACGCCATTCTGACTTTATAACATGCCATTCTGACTTTATAACACGCCATTCTGACTTTATAACATGCCATTCTGACTTTATAACACGCAATTCTGACTTTATAACATGCCATTCTGACTTTATAACACACAATTCTGACTTTATAACACACAAATCTGACTTTATAACATGCCATTCTGACTTTATAACACGCCATTCTGACTTTATAACATGCCATTCTGACTTTATAACACGCCATTCTGACTTTATAACATGCCATTCTGACTTTATAACACGCAATTCTGACTTTATAACATGCCATTCTGACTTTATAACACACAATTCTGACTTTATAACACACAAATCTGACTTTATAACATGCCATTCTGACTTTATAACACGCCATTCTGACTTTATAACATGCCATTCTGACTTTATAACATGCCATTCTGACTTTATAACACGCCATTCTGACTTTATAACATGCCATTCTGACTTTATAACACGGCATTCTGACTTTATATCACACAATTCTGACTTTATAACACACAATTCTGACTTTATAACACACAATTCTGACTTTATAACACACAATTCTGACTTTATAGCACACCATTCTGACTTTATAACATGCCATTCTGACTTTATAACACGCCATTCTGACTTTATAACATGCCATTCTGACTTTATAACACGCAATTCTGACTTTATAACATGCCATTCTGACTTTATAACACACAATTCTGACTTTATAACACACAAATCTGACTTTATAACATGCCATTCTGACTTTATAACACGCCATTCTGACTTTATAACATGCCATTCTGACTTTATAACACGCAATTCTGACTTTATAACATGCCATTCTGACTTTATAACACACAATTCTGACTTTATAACATGCCATTCTGACTTTATAACACACAATTCTGACTTTATAACATGCCATTCTGACTTTATAACATGCCATTCTGACTTTATAACATGCCATTCTGACTTTATAACATGCCATTCTGACTTTATAACACACAATTCTGACTTTATAACACACAATTCTGACTTTATAACATGCCATTCTGACTTTATAACACGCAATTCTGACTTTATAACACGCAATTCTGACTTTATAACACACAATTCTGACTTTATATCTCACACCTCTGACTTTATATCTCACAATTCTGACTTTATAACATGCCATTCTGACTTTTTAACACGCCATTCTGACTTTATAACACGCGGTTGCGACTTTATATCACACAATTCTGACTTTATAACACGCCATTCTGACTTTATATCTCACAATTCTGACTTTATCACATGCAATTCTGACTTTATAACACGCTATTCTGACTTTATATCACACAATTCTGACTTTATAACACGCAATTCTGACTTTATAACACGGCATTCTGACTTTATAACACACAATTCTGACTTTATAACACGGCATTCTGACTTTATATCACACAATTCTGACTTTATAACACACAATTCTGACTTTATAACACGGCATTCTGACTTTATATCACACAATTCTGACTTTATAACACGCCATTCTGACTTTATAACACACAATTCTGACTTTATAACACGCAATTCTGACTTTATAACACGGCATTCTGACTTTATAACACACAATTCTGACTTTATAACACGCCATTCTGACTTTATATCACACAATTCTGACTTTATAACACACAATTCTGACTTTATAACACACAATTCTGACTTTATAACACACAATTCTGACTTTATATCACACAATTCTGACTTTATAACACACAATTCTGACTTTATAACACACAATTCTGACTTTATAACATGCCATTCTGACTTTATAACACGCAATTCTGACTTTATAACATGCCATTCTGACTTTATAACACACAATTCTGACTTTATAACACACAATTCTGACTTTATAACATGCCATTCTGACTTTATAACACGCCATTCTGACTTTATAACATGCCATTCTGACTTTATAACACACAATTCTGACTTTATAACATGCCATTCTGACTTTTTAACACGCCATTCTGACTTTATAACACGCCATTCTGACTTTATAACACGCGGTTGCGACTTTATATCACACAATTCTGACTTTATAACACGCAATTCTGACTTTATAACACGCTATTCTGACTTTATATCACACAATTCTGACTTTATAACACGCAATTCTGACTTTATAACACGGCATTCTGACTTTATAACACGGCATTCTGACTTTATATCACACAATTCTGACTTTATAACACACAATTCTGACTTTATAACACACAATTCTGACTTTATAACACACAATTCTGACTTTATAACACACAATTCTGACTTTATAACATGCCATTCTGACTTTATATCTCACAATTCTGACTTTATAACATGCCATTCTGACTTTTTAACACGCCATTCTGACTTTATAACATGCCATTCTGACTTTATAACACGCAATTCTGACTTTATAACATGCCATTCTGACTTTATAACACACAATTCTGACTTTATAACACACAATTCTGACTTTATAACATGCCATTCTGACTTTTTAACACGCCATTCTGACTTTATAACACGCCATTCTGACTTTATAACATGCCATTCTGACTTTATAACACGCAATTCTGACTTTATAACATGCCATTCTGACTTTATAACACACAATTCTGACTTTATAACACACAATTCTGACTTTATAACATGCCATTCTGACTTTTTAACACGCCATTCTGACTTTATAACACGCAATTCTGACTTTTTAACACGCCATTCTGACTTTATAACACGCAATTCTGACTTTATATCTCACACCTCTGACTTTATAACACACAATTCTGACTTTATAACATGCCATTCTGACTTTATAACACGCCATTCTGACTTTATAACATGCCATTCTGACTTTATAACACGCAATTCTGACTTTATAACACACAATTCTGACTTTATAACATGCCATTCTGACTTTATAACACGCCATTCTGACTTTATAACATGCCATTCTGACTTTATAACACGCCATTCTGACTTTATAACATGCCATTCTGACTTTATAACACGCAATTCTGACTTTATAACATGCCATTCTGACTTTATAACACACAATTCTGACTTTATAACACACAAATCTGACTTTATAACATGCCATTCTGACTTTATAACACGCCATTCTGACTTTATAACATGCCATTCTGACTTTATAACACGCAACTCTGACTTTATAACATGCCATTCTGACTTTATAACACACAATTCTGACTTTATAACATGCCATTCTGACTTTATAACACACAATTCTGACTTTATAACATGCCATTCTGACTTTATAACACGCCATTCTGACTTTATAACATGCCATTCTGACTTTATAACACGCCATTCTGACTTTATAACATGCCATTCTGACTTTATAACACGGCATTCTGACTTTATATCACACAATTCTGACTTTATAACACACAATTCTGACTTTATAACACACAATTCTGACTTTATAACACACAATTCTGACTTTATAACACGCCATTCTGACTTTATAACACGCAATTCTGACTTTATAGCACACAATTCTGACTTTATAACACGCAATTCTGACTTTATAACACACAATTCTGACTTTATAACACGGCATTCTGACTTTATATCACACAATTCTGACTTTATAACACACAATTCTGACTTTATAACACGGCATTCTGACTTTATATCACACAATTCTGACTTTATAACACGCAATTCTGACTTTATAACACGGCATTCTGACTTTATAACACTTAATTTTGACTTTATAACACGCCATTCTGACTTTATATCACACAATTCTGACTTTATAACACACAATTCTGACTTTATAACACACAATTCTGACTTTATATCACACAATTCTGACTTTATAACACACAATTCTGACTTTATAACACACAATTCTGACTTTATAACACACAATTCTGACTTTATAACATGCCATTCTGACTTTATAACACGCAATTCTGACTTTATAACATGCCATTCTGACTTTATAACACACAATTCTGACTTTATAACACACAATTCTGACTTTATAACATGCCATTCTGACTTTATAACACGCCATTCTGACTTTATAACATGCCATTCTGACTTTATAACACACAATTCTGACTTTATAACATGCCATTCTGACTTTTTAACACGCCATTCTGACTTTATAACACGCCATTCTGACTTTATAACACGCGGTTGCGACTTTATATCACACAATTCTGACTTTATAACACGCAATTCTGACTTTATAACACGCTATTCTGACTTTATATCACACAATTCTGACTTTATAACACGCAATTCTGACTTTATAACACGGCATTCTGACTTTATAACACACAATTCTGACTTTATAACACGGCATTCTGACTTTATATCACACAATTCTGACTTTATAACACACAATTCTGACTTTATAACACACAATTCTGACTTTATAACACACAATTCTGACTTTATAACACACAATTCTGACTTTATAACATGCCATTCTGACTTTATATCTCACAATTCTGACTTTATAACATGCCATTCTGACTTTTTAACACGCCATTCTGACTTTATAACATGCCATTCTGACTTTATAACACGCAATTCTGACTTTATAACATGCCATTCTGACTTTATAACACACAATTCTGACTTTATAACACACAATTCTGACTTTATAACATGCCATTCTGACTTTTTAACACGCCATTCTGACTTTATAACACGCCATTCTGACTTTATAACATGCCATTCTGACTTTATAACACGCAATTCTGACTTTATAACATGCCATTCTGACTTTATAACACACAATTCTGACTTTATAACACACAATTCTGACTTTATAACATGCCATTCTGACTTTTTAACACGCCATTCTGACTTTATAACACGCAATTCTGACTTTTTAACACCCCATTCTGACTTTATAACACGCAATTCTGACTTTATAACATGCCATTCTGACTTTATAACACGCCATTCTGACTTTATAACATGCCATTCTGACTTTATAACACGCCATTCTGACTTTATAACATGCCATTCTGACTTTATAACACGCAATTCTGACTTTATAACATGCCATTCTGACTTTATAACACACAATTCTGACTTTATAACACACAAATCTGACTTTATAACATGCCATTCTGACTTTATAACACGCCATTCTGACTTTATAACATGCCATTCTGACTTTATAACATGCCATTCTGACTTTATAACATGCCATTCTGACTTTATAACACGCAATTCTGACTTTATAACATGCCATTCTGACTTTATAACACACAATTCTGACTTTATAACACACAAATCTGACTTTATAACATGCCATTCTGACTTTATAACACGCCATTCTGACTTTATAACATGCCATTCTGACTTTATAACATGCCATTCTGACTTTATAACACGCCATTCTGACTTTATAACATGCCATTCTGACTTTATAACACGGCATTCTGACTTTATATCACACAATTCTGACTTTATAACACACAATTCTGACTTTATAACACAATTCTGACTTTATAACACACAATTCTGACTTTATAGCACACAATTCTGACTTTATAACATGCCATTCTGACTTTATAACACGCCATTCTGACTTTATAACATGCCATTCTGACTTTATAACACGCCATTCTGACTTTATAACATGCCATTCTGACTTTATAACACGCAATTCTGACTTTATAACATGCCATTCTGACTTTATAACACACAATTCTGACTTTATAACACACAAATCTGACTTTATAACATGCCATTCTGACTTTATAACACGCCATTCTGACTTTATAACATGCCATTCTGACTTTATAACACGCAATTCTGACTTTATAACATGCCATTCTGACTTTATAACACACAATTCTGACTTTATAACATGCCATTCTGACTTTATAACACACAATTCTGACTTTATAACATGCCATTCTGACTTTATAACATGCCATTCTGACTTTATAACATGCCATTCTGACTTTATAACATGCCATTCTGACTTTATAACACACAATTCTGACTTTATAACACACAATTCTGACTTTATAACATGCCATTCTGACTTTATAACACGCAATTCTGACTTTATAACACGCAATTCTGACTTTATAACACACAATTCTGACTTTATATCTCACACCTCTGACTTTATATCTCACAATTCTGACTTTATAACATGCCATTCTGACTTTTTAACACGCCATTCTGACTTTATAACACGCGGTTGCGACTTTATATCACACAATTCTGACTTTATAACACGCCATTCTGACTTTATATCTCACAATTCTGACTTTATCACATGCAATTCTGACTTTATAACACGCTATTCTGACTTTATATCACACAATTCTGACTTTATAACACGCAATTCTGACTTTATAACACGGCATTCTGACTTTATAACACACAATTCTGACTTTATAACACGGCATTCTGACTTTATATCACACAATTCTGACTTTATAACACACAATTCTGACTTTATAACACGGCATTCTGACTTTATATCACACAATTCTGACTTTATAACACGCCATTCTGACTTTATAACACACAATTCTGACTTTATAACACGCAATTCTGACTTTATAACACGGCATTCTGACTTTATAACACACAATTCTGACTTTATAACACGCCATTCTGACTTTATATCACACAATTCTGACTTTATAACACACAATTCTGACTTTATAACACACAATTCTGACTTTATAACACACAATTCTGACTTTATATCACACAATTCTGACTTTATAACACACAATTCTGACTTTATAACACACAATTCTGACTTTATAACATGCCATTCTGACTTTATAACACGCAATTCTGACTTTATAACATGCCATTCTGACTTTATAACACACAATTCTGACTTTATAACACACAATTCTGACTTTATAACATGCCATTCTGACTTTATAACACGCCATTCTGACTTTATAACATGCCATTCTGACTTTATAACACACAATTCTGACTTTATAACATGCCATTCTGACTTTTTAACACGCCATTCTGACTTTATAACACGCCATTCTGACTTTATAACACGCGGTTGCGACTTTATATCACACAATTCTGACTTTATAACACGCAATTCTGACTTTATAACACGCTATTCTGACTTTATATCACACAATTCTGACTTTATAACACGCAATTCTGACTTTATAACACGGCATTCTGACTTTATAACACGGCATTCTGACTTTATATCACACAATTCTGACTTTATAACACACAATTCTGACTTTATAACACACAATTCTGACTTTATAACACACAATTCTGACTTTATAACACACAATTCTGACTTTATAACATGCCATTCTGACTTTATATCTCACAATTCTGACTTTATAACATGCCATTCTGACTTTTTAACACGCCATTCTGACTTTATAACATGCCATTCTGACTTTATAACACGCAATTCTGACTTTATAACATGCCATTCTGACTTTATAACACACAATTCTGACTTTATAACACACAATTCTGACTTTATAACATGCCATTCTGACTTTTTAACACGCCATTCTGACTTTATAACACGCCATTCTGACTTTATAACATGCCATTCTGACTTTATAACACGCAATTCTGACTTTATAACATGCCATTCTGACTTTATAACACACAATTCTGACTTTATAACACACAATTCTGACTTTATAACATGCCATTCTGACTTTTTAACACGCCATTCTGACTTTATAACACGCAATTCTGACTTTTTAACACGCCATTCTGACTTTATAACACGCAATTCTGACTTTATATCTCACACCTCTGACTTTATAACACACAATTCTGACTTTATAACATGCCATTCTGACTTTATAACACGCCATTCTGACTTTATAACATGCCATTCTGACTTTATAACACGCAATTCTGACTTTATAACACACAATTCTGACTTTATAACATGCCATTCTGACTTTATAACACGCCATTCTGACTTTATAACATGCCATTCTGACTTTATAACACGCCATTCTGACTTTATAACATGCCATTCTGACTTTATAACACGCAATTCTGACTTTATAACATGCCATTCTGACTTTATAACACACAATTCTGACTTTATAACACACAAATCTGACTTTATAACATGCCATTCTGACTTTATAACACGCCATTCTGACTTTATAACATGCCATTCTGACTTTATAACACGCAACTCTGACTTTATAACATGCCATTCTGACTTTATAACACACAATTCTGACTTTATAACATGCCATTCTGACTTTATAACACACAATTCTGACTTTATAACATGCCATTCTGACTTTATAACACGCCATTCTGACTTTATAACATGCCATTCTGACTTTATAACACGCCATTCTGACTTTATAACATGCCATTCTGACTTTATAACACGGCATTCTGACTTTATATCACACAATTCTGACTTTATAACACACAATTCTGACTTTATAACACACAATTCTGACTTTATAACACACAATTCTGACTTTATAACACGCCATTCTGACTTTATAACACGCAATTCTGACTTTATAGCACACAATTCTGACTTTATAACACGCAATTCTGACTTTATAACACGCAATTCTGACTTTATAACACACAATTCTGACTTTATATCTCACACCTCTGACTTTATATCTCACAATTCTGACTTTATAACATGCCATTCTGACTTTTTAACACGCCATTCTGACTTTATAACATGCCATTCTGACTTTATAACACGCCATTCTGACTTTATAACATGCCATTCTGACTTTATAACACGGCATTCTGACTTTATATCACACAATTCTGACTTTATAACACACAATTCTGACTTTATAACATGCCATTCTGACTTTTTAACACGCCATTCTGACTTTATAACATGCCATTCTGACTTTATAACACGCAATTCTGACTTTATAACA
This sequence comes from Rhinogobio ventralis, assembly GCA_039654625.1. Lineage (NCBI taxonomy): Eukaryota > Metazoa > Chordata > Actinopteri > Cypriniformes > Gobionidae > Rhinogobio > Rhinogobio ventralis. The sequence goes on along the minus strand of CM077202.1, from coordinate 34,431,357 downwards.
TGCCATTCTGACTTTATAACACGCCATTCTGACTTTATAACATGCGGTTGCGACTTTATATCACACAATTCTGACTTTATAACACGCAATTCTGACTTTATAACACACAATTCTGACTTTATATCTCACACCTCTGACTTTATATCTCACAATTCTGACTTTATAACATGCCATTCTGACTTTTTAACACGCCATTCTGACTTTATAACACGCGGTTGCGACTTTATATCACAATTCTGACTTTATAACACGCCATTCTGACTTTATATCTCACAATTCTGACTTTATCACATGCAATTCTGACTTTATAACACGCTATTCTGACTTTATAACACGGCATTCTGACTTTATAACACACAATTCTGACTTTATAACACGGCATTCTGACTTTATATCACACAATTCTGACTTTATAACACACAATTCTGACTTTATAACACGGCATTCTGACTTTATAACACGCAATTCTGACTTTATAACACGGCATTCTGACTTTATAACACACAATTCTGACTTTATAACACGCCATTCTGACTTTATATCACACAATTCTGACTTTATAACACACAATTCTGACTTTATAACACACAATTCTGACTTTATAACACACAATTCTGACTTTATAACACGCCATTCTGACTTTATAACATGCCATTCTGACTTTATAACACGCCATTCTGACTTTATAACACGCCATTCTGACTTTATAACACGCAATTCTGACTTTATAACATGCCATTCTGACTTTATAACACACAATTCTGACTTTATAACATGCCATTCTGACTTTATAACACACAATTCTGACTTTATAACATGCCATTCTGACTTTTTAACACACCATTCTGACTTTATAACACGCCATTCTGACTTTATAACACGCGGTTGCGACTTTATATCACACAATTCTGACTTTATAACACGCAATTCTGACTTTATAACACGCAATTCTGACTTTATAACACACAATTCTGACTTTATATCTCACACCTCTGACTTTATATCTCACAATTCTGACTTTATAACATGCCATTCTGACTTTTTAACACGCCATTCTGACTTTATAACATGCCATTCTGACTTTATAACACGCAATTCTGACTTTATAACATGCCATTCTGACTTTATAACACACAATTCTGACTTTATAACATGCCATTCTGACTTTTTAACACGCAATTCTGACTTTATAACACGCAATTCTGACTTTATAACACACAATTCTGACTTTATATCTCACACCTCTGACTTTATATCTCACAATTCTGACTTTATAACATGCCATTCTGACTTTTTAACACGCCATTCTGACTTTATAACATGCCATTCTGACTTTATAACACGCAATTCTGACTTTATAACATGCCATTCTGACTTTATAACACACAATTCTGACTTTATAACATGCCATTCTGACTTTTTAACACGCCATTCTGACTTTATAACACACAATTCTGACTTTATAACACACAATTCTGACTTTATAACATGCCATTCTGACTTTATAGCACACAATTCTGACTTTATAACATGCCATTCTGACTTTATAACACGCCATTCTGACTTTATAACATGCCATTCTGACTTTATAACACGCCATTCTGACTTTATAACATGCCATTCTGACTTTATAACACACAATTCTGACTTTATAACACACAATTCTGACTTTATAACATGCCATTCTGACTTTATAACACGCAATTCTGACTTTATAACATGCCATTCTGACTTTATAACACACAATTCTGACTTTATAACATGCCATTCTGACTTTATAACACGCCATTCTGACTTTATAACATGCCATTCTGACTTTATAACACGCAATTCTGACTTTATAACATGCCATTCTGACTTTATAACACACAATTCTGACTTTATAACATGCCATTCTGACTTTATAACACGCCATTCTGACTTTATAACACGCCATTCTGACTTTATAACACGCAATTCTGACTTTATAACATGCCATTCTGACTTTATAACACACAATTCTGACTTTATAACATGCCATTCTGACTTTATAACACACAATTCTGACTTTATAACATGCCATTCTGACTTTTTAACACGCCATTCTGACTTTATAACACGCCATTCTGACTTTATAACACGCGGTTGCGACTTTATATCACACAATTCTGACTTTATAACATGCAATTCTGACTTTATAACACACAATTCTGACTTTATATCTCACACCTCTGACTTTATATCTCACAATTCTGACTTTATAACATGCCATTCTGACTTTTTAACACGCCATTCTGACTTTATAACATGCCATTCTGACTTTATAACACGCAATTCTGACTTTATAACATGCCATTCTGACTTTATAACACACAATTCTGACTTTATAACATGCCATTCTGACTTTTTAACACGCAATTCTGACTTTATAACACGCAATTCTGACTTTATAACACACAATTCTGACTTTATATCTCACACCTCTGACTTTATATCTCACAATTCTGACTTTATAACATGCCATTCTGACTTTTTAACACGCCATTCTGACTTTATAACATGCCATTCTGACTTTGTAACACGCAATTCTGACTTTATAACATGCCATTCTGACTTTATAACACACAATTCTGACTTTATAACATGCCATTCTGACTTTTTAACACGCCATTCTGACTTTATAACACACAATTCTGACTTTATAACACACAATTCTGACTTTATAACATGCCATTCTGACTTTATAACACACAATTCTGACTTTATAACACACAATTCTGACTTTATAACACACAATTCTGACTTTATAACATGCCATTCTGACTTTATAACACGCAATTCTGACTTTATAACATGCCATTCTGACTTTATAACACACAATTCTGACTTTATAACACACAATTCTGACTTTATAACATGCCATTCTGACTTTATAACACGCCATTCTGACTTTATAACATGCCATTCTGACTTTATAACACACAATTCTGACTTTATAACACACAATTCTGACTTTATAACATGCCATTCTGACTTTATAACACGCCATTCTGACTTTATAACATGCCATTCTGACTTTATAACACGCAATTCTGACTTTATAACATGCCATTCTGACTTTATAACACACAATTCTGACTTTATAACATGCCATTCTGACTTTATAACACACAATTCTGACTTTATAACATGCCATTCTGACTTTTTAACACGCCATTCTGACTTTATAACACGCCATTCTGACTTTATAACACGCGGTTGCGACTTTATATCACACAATTCTGACTTTATAACACGCAATTCTGACTTTATAACATGCCATTCTGACTTTTTAACACGCCATTCTGACTTTATAACATGCCATTCTGACTTTATAACACGCAATTCTGACTTTATAACATGCCATTCTGACTTTATAACACACAATTCTGACTTTATAACATGCCATTCTGACTTTTTAACACGCCATTCTGACTTTATAACATGCCATTCTGACTTTATAACACGCAATTCTGACTTTATAACATGCCATTCTGACTTTATAACACACAATTCTGACTTTATAACATGCCATTCTGACTTTATAACACGCCATTCTGACTTTATAACATGCCATTCTGACTTTATAACTCGCAATTCTAACTTTATAACATGCCATTCTGACTTTATAACACACAATTCTGACTTTATAACATGCCATTCTGACTTTATAACATGCCATTCTGACTTTTTAACACGCCATTCTGACTTTATAACACGCCATTCTGACTTTATAACACACAATTCTGACTTTATAACACGCATTTCTAACTTTATAACACGCTATTCTGACTTTATAACACACAATTCTGACTTTATAACACGCAATTCTAACTTTATAACATGCCATTCTGACTTTATAACACACAATTCTGACTTTATAACACGCAATTCTAACTTTATAACACGCTATTCTGACTTTATATCACACAATTCTGACTTTATAACACGCATTTCTGACTTTATAACACGGCATTCTGACTTTATAACACACAATTCTGACTTTATAACACGGCATTCTGACTTTATATCACACAATTCTGACTTTATAACATGCCATTCTGACTTTATAACACACAATTCTGACTTTATAACATGCCATTCTGACTTTATAACACGCCATTCTGACTTTATAACACGCCATTCTGACTTTATAACACGCAATTCTGACTTTATAACATGCCATTCTGACTTTATAACACACAATTCTGACTTTATAACATGCCATTCTGACTTTATAACACACAATTCTGACTTTATAACATGCCATTCTGACTTTTTAACACGCCATTCTGACTTTATAACACGCGGTTGCGACTTTATATCACACAATTCTGACTTTATAACATGCAATTCTGACTTTATAACACACAATTCTGACTTTATATCTCACACCTCTGACTTTATATCTCACAATTCTGACTTTATAACATGCCATTCTGACTTTTTAACACGCCATTCTGACTTTATAACATGCCATTCTGACTTTATAACACGCAATTCTGACTTTATAACATGCCATTCTGACTTTATAACACACAATTCTGACTTTATAACATGCCATTCTGACTTTTTAACACGCAATTCTGACTTTATAACACGCAATTCTGACTTTATAACACACAATTCTGACTTTATATCTCACACCTCTGACTTTATATCTCACAATTCTGACTTTATAACATGCCATTCTGACTTTTTAACACGCCATTCTGACTTTATAACATGCCATTCTGACTTTGTAACACGCAATTCTGACTTTATAACATGCCATTCTGACTTTATAACACACAATTCTGACTTTATAACATGCCATTCTGACTTTTTAACACGCCATTCTGACTTTATAACACACAATTCTGACTTTATAACACACAATTCTGACTTTATAACATGCCATTCTGACTTTATAACACACAATTCTGACTTTATAACACACAATTCTGACTTTATAACACACAATTCTGACTTTATAACATGCCATTCTGACTTTATAACACGCAATTCTGACTTTATAACATGCCATTCTGACTTTATAACACACAATTCTGACTTTATAACACACAATTCTGACTTTATAACATGCCATTCTGACTTTATAACACGCCATTCTGACTTTATAACATGCCATTCTGACTTTATAACACACAATTCTGACTTTATAACACACAATTCTGACTTTATAACATGCCATTCTGACTTTATAACACGCCATTCTGACTTTATAACATGCCATTCTGACTTTATAACACGCAATTCTGACTTTATAACATGCCATTCTGACTTTATAACACACAATTCTGACTTTATAACATGCCATTCTGACTTTATAACACACAATTCTGACTTTATAACATGCCATTCTGACTTTTTAACACGCCATTCTGACTTTATAACACGCCATTCTGACTTTATAACACGCGGTTGCGACTTTATATCACACAATTCTGACTTTATAACACGCAATTCTGACTTTATAACATGCCATTCTGACTTTTTAACACGCCATTCTGACTTTATAACATGCCATTCTGACTTTATAACACGCAATTCTGACTTTATAACATGCCATTCTGACTTTATAACACACAATTCTGACTTTATAACATGCCATTCTGACTTTTTAACACGCCATTCTGACTTTATAACATGCCATTCTGACTTTATAACACGCAATTCTGACTTTATAACATGCCATTCTGACTTTATAACACACAATTCTGACTTTATAACATGCCATTCTGACTTTATAACACGCCATTCTGACTTTATAACATGCCATTCTGACTTTATAACTCGCAATTCTAACTTTATAACATGCCATTCCGACTTTATAACACACAATTCTGACTTTATAACATGCCATTCTGACTTTATAACACACAATTCTGACTTTATAACATGCCATTCTGACTTTTTAACACGCCATTCTGACTTTATAACACACAATTCTGACTTTATAACACGCATTTCTAACTTTATAACACGCTATTCTGACTTTATAACACACAATTCTGACTTTATAACACGCAATTCTAACTTTATAACATGCCATTCTGACTTTATAACACACAATTCTGACTTTATAACACGCAATTCTAACTTTATAACACGCTATTCTGACTTTATATCACACAATTCTGACTTTATAACACGCATTTCTGACTTTATAACACGGCATTCTGACTTTATAACACACAATTCTGACTTTATAACACGGCATTCTGACTTTATATCACACAATTCTGACTTTATAACACACAATTCTGACTTTATAACATGCCATTCTGACTTTATAACACACAATTCTGACTTTATAACACACAATTCTGACTTTATAACATGCCATTCTGACTTTATAACACGCCATTCTGACTTTATAACATGCCATTCTGACTTTATAACACGCCATTCTGACTTTATAACATGCCATTCTGACTTTATAACACACAATTCTGACTTTATAACATGCCATTCTGACTTTTTAACACGCCATTCTGACTTTATAACACGCCATTCTGACTTTATAACACGCGGTTGCGACTTTATATCACACAATTCTGACTTTATAACACGCAATTCTGACTTTATAACACGCTATTCTGACTTTATATCACACAATTCTGACTTTATAACACGCAATTCTGACTTTATAACACGGCATTCTGACTTTATAACACACAATTCTGACTTTATAACACGGCATTCTGACTTTATATCACACAATTCTGACTTTATAACACACAATTCTGACTTTATAACACACAATTCTGACTTTATAACACACAATTCTGACTTTATAACACGCAATTCTGACTTTATAACATGCCATTCTGACTTTATAACACACAATTCTGACTTTATAACATGCCATTCTGACTTTATAACACACAATTCTGACTTTATAACATGCCATTCTGACTTTTTAACACGCCATTCTGACTTTATAACATGCGGTTGCGACTTTATATCACACAATTCTGACTTTATAACACGCAATTCTGACTTTGTAACACACAATTCTGACTTTATATCTCACACCTCTGACTTTATATCTCACAATTCTGACTTTATAACATGCCATTCTGACTTTTTAACACGACATTCTGACTTTATAACACGCGGTTGCGACTTTATATCACACAATTCTGACTTTATAACACGCAATTCTGACTTTATAACACGGCATTCTGACTTTATAACACACAATTCTGACTTTATAACACGGCATTCTGACTTTATATCACACAATTCTGACTTTATAACACACAATTCTGACTTTATAACACGGCATTCTGACTTTATATCACACAATTCTGACTTTATAACACGCAATTCTGACTTTATATCTCACAATTCTGACTTTATCACATGCAATTCTGACTTTATAACACGCTATTCTGACTTTATATCACACAATTCTGACTTTATAACACGCCATTCTGACTTTATATCTCACAATTCTGACTTTATCACATGCAATTCTGACTTTATAACACGCTATTCTGACTTTATATCACACAATTCTGACTTTATAACACGCAATTCTGACTTTATAACACGGCATTCTGACTTTATAACACACAATTCTGACTTTATAACACGGCATTCTGACTTTATATCACACAATTCTGACTTTATAACACACAATTCTGACTTTATAACACGGCATTCTGACTTTATATCACACAATTCTGACTTATAACACGCAATTCTGACTTTATAACACGGCATTCTGACTTTATAACACACAATTCTGACTTTATAACACGCCATTCTGACTTTATATCACACAATTCTGACTTTATAACACACAATTCTGACTTTATAACACACAATTCTGACTTTATAACACACAATTCTGACTTTATATCACACAATTCTGACTTTATAACACACAATTCTGACTTTATAACACACAATTCTGACTTTATAACATGCCATTCTGACTTTATAACACGCAATTCTGACTTTATAACATGCCATTCTGACTTTATAACACACAATTCTGACTTTATAACACACAATTCTGACTTTATAACATGCCATTCTGACTTTATAACACGCCATTCTGACTTTATAACATGCCATTCTGACTTTATAACACACAATTCTGACTTTATAACATGCCATTCTGACTTTTTAACACGCCATTCTGACTTTATAACACGCCATTCTGACTTTATAACACGCGGTTACGACTTTATATCACACAATTCTGACTTTATAACACGCAATTCTGACTTTATAACACGCTATTCTGACTTTATATCACACAATTCTGACTTTATAACACGCAATTCTGACTTTATAACACGGCATTCTGACTTTATAACACACAATTCTGACTTTATAACACGGCATTCTGACTTTATATCACACAATTCTGACTTTATAACACACAATTCTGACTTTATAACACACAATTCTGACTTTATAACACACAATTCTGACTTTATAACACACAATTCTGACTTTATAACATGCCATTCTGACTTTATAACACGCAATTCTGACTTTATAACATGCCATTCTGACTTTATAACACACAATTCTGACTTTATAACACACAATTCTGACTTTATAACATGCCATTCTGACTTTATAACACGCAATTCTGACTTTATAACATGCCATTCTGACTTTATAACACACAATTCTGACTTTATAACACACAATTCTGACTTTATAACATGCCATTCTGACTTTATAACACGCCATTCTGACTTTATAACATGCCATTCTGACTTTATAACACACAATTCTGACTTTATAACACACAATTCTGACTTTATAACATGCCATTCTGACTTTATAACACGCCATTCTGACTTTATAACACGCCATTCTGACTTTATAACATGCCATTCTGACTTTATAACACGCAATTCTGACTTTATAACATGCCATTCTGACTTTATAACACACAATTCTGACTTTATAACATGCCATTCTGACTTTATAACACACAATTCTGACTTTATAACATGCCATTCTGACTTTTTAACACGCCATTCTGACTTTATAACACGCCATTCTGACTTTATAACACGCGGTTGCGACTTTATATCACACAATTCTGACTTTATAACACGCAATTCTGACTTTATAACATGCCATTCTGACTTTTTAACACGCCATTCTGACTTTATAACATGCCATTCTGACTTTATAACACGCAATTCTGACTTTATAACATGCCATTCTGACTTTATAACACACAATTCTGACTTTATAACATGCCATTCTGACTTTTTAACATGCCATTCTGACTTTATAACATGCCATTCTGACTTTATAACACGCAATTCTGACTTTATAACATGCCATTCTGACTTTATAACACACAATTCTGACTTTATAACATGCCATTCTGACTTTATAACACGCCATTCTGACTTTATAACATGCCATTCTGACTTTATAACTCGCAATTCTAACTTTATAACATGCCATTCTGACTTTATAACACACAATTCTGACTTTATAACATGCCATTCTGACTTTATAACACACAATTCTGACTTTATAACATGCCATTCTGACTTTTTAACACGCCATTCTGACTTTATAACACACAATTCTGACTTTATAACACGCAATTCTAACTTTATAACACGCTATTCTGACTTTATAACACACAATTCTGACTTTATAACACGCAATTCTAACTTTATAACATGCCATTCTGACTTTATAACACACAATTCTGACTTTATAACACGCAATTCTAACTTTATAACACGCTATTCTGACTTTATATCACACAATTCTGACTTTATAACACGCATTTCTGACTTTATAACACGGCATTCTGACTTTATAACACACAATTCTGACTTTATAACACGGCATTCTGACTTTATATCACACAATTCTGACTTTATAACACACAATTCTGACTTTATAACATGCCATTCTGACTTTATAACACACAATTCTGACTTTATAACACACAATTCTGACTTTATAACATGCCATTCTGACTTTATAACACGCCATTCTGACTTTATAACATGCCATTCTGACTTTATAACACGCCATTCTGACTTTATAACATGCCATTCTGACTTTATAACACACAATTCTGACTTTATAACATGCCATTCTGACTTTTTAACACGCCATTCTGACTTTATAACACGCCATTCTGACTTTATAACACGCGGTTGCGACTTTATATCACACAATTCTGACTTTATAACACGCAATTCTGACTTTATAACACGCTATTCTGACTTTATGTCACACAATTCTGACTTTATAACGCAATTCTGACTTTATAACACGGCATTCTGACTTTATAACACACAATTCTGACTTTATAACACGGCATTCTGACTTTATATCACACAATTCTGACTTTATAACACACAATTCTGACTTTATAACACACAATTCTGACTTTATAACACACAATTCTGACTTTATAACATGCCATTCTGACTTTATAACACACAATTCTGACTTTATAACATGCCATTCTGACTTTATAACATGCGGTTGCGACTTTATATCACACAATTCTGACTTTATAACACGCAATTCTGACTTTATAACACACAATTCTGACTTTATATCTCACACCTCTGACTTTATATCTCACAATTCTGACTTTATAACATGCAATTCTGACTTTTTAACACGCCATTCTGACTTTATAACACGCGGTTGCGACTTTATATCACACAATTCTGACTTTATAACACGCCATTCTGACTTTATATCTCACAATTCTGACTTTATCACATGCAATTCTGACTTTATAACACGCTATTCTGACTTTATAACACGGCATTCTGACTTTATAACACACAATTCTGACTTTATAACACGGCATTCTGACTTTATATCACACAATTCTGACTTTATAACACACAATTCTGACTTTATAACACGGCATTCTGACTTTATATCACACAATTCTGACTTTATAACACGCAATTCTGACTTTATAACACGGCATTCTGACTTTATAACACACAATTCTGACTTTATAACACGCCATTCTGACTTTATATCACACAATTCTGACTTTATAACACACAATTCTGACTTTATAACACACAATTCTGACTTTATAACACACAATTCTGACTTTATATCACACAATTCTGACTTTATAACACACAATTCTGACTTTATAACACACAATTCTGACTTTATAACATGCCATTCTGACTTTATAACATGCCATTCTGACTTTTTAACACGCCATTCTGACTTTATAACACGCGGTTGCGACTTTATATCACACAATTCTGACTTTATAACACGCCATTCTGACTTTATATCTCACAATTCTGACTTTATCACATGCAATTCTGACTTTATAACACGCTATTCTGACTTTATATCACACAATTCTGACTTTATAACACGCAATTCTGACTTTATAACACGGCATTCTGACTTTATAACACACAATTCTGACTTTATAACACGGCATTCTGACTTTATATCACACAATTCTGACTTTATAACACGCAATTCTGACTTTATAACACGGCATTCTGACTTTATAACACACAATTCTGACTTTATAACACGCCATTCTGACTTTATATCACACAATTCTGACTTTATAACACACAATTCTGACTTTATAACACACAATTCTGACTTTATAACACACAATTCTGACTTTATATCACACAATTCTGACTTTATAACACACAATTCTGACTTTATAACACACAATTCTGACTTTATAACATGCCATTCTGACTTTATAACACGCAATTCTGACTTTATAACATGCCATTCTGACTTTATAACACACAATTCTGACTTTATAACACACAATTCTGACTTTATAACATGCCATTCTGACTTTATAACACGCCATTCTGACTTTATAACATGCCATTCTGACTTTATAACACACAATTCTGACTTTATAACATGCCATTCTGACTTTTTAACACGCCATTCTGACTTTATAACACGCCATTCTGACTTTATAACACGCGGTTACGACTTTATATCACACAATTCTGACTTTATAACACGCAATTCTGACTTTATAACACGCTATTCTGACTTTATATCACACAATTCTGACTTTATAACACGCAATTCTGACTTTATAACACGGCATTCTGACTTTATAACACACAATTCTGACTTTATAACACGGCATTCTGACTTTATATCACACAATTCTGACTTTATAACACACAATTCTGACTTTATAACACACAATTCTGACTTTATAACACACAATTCTGACTTTATAACACACAATTCTGACTTTATAACATGCCATTCTGACTTTATAACACGCAATTCTGACTTTATAACATGCCATTCTGACTTTATAACACACAATTCTGACTTTATAACACACAATTCTGACTTTATAACATGCCATTCTGACTTTATAACACGCAATTCTGACTTTATAACATGCCATTCTGACTTTATAACATGCCATTCTGACTTTATAACACGCCATTCTGACTTTATAACATGCCATTCTGACTTTATAACACACAATTCTGACTTTATAACACACAATTCTGACTTTATAACATGCCATTCTGACTTTATAACACACAATTCTGACTTTATAACATGCCATTCTGACTTTATAACACACAATTCTGACTTTATAACATGCCATTCTGACTTTTTAACACGCCATTCTGACTTTATAACACGCCATTCTGACTTTATAACACGCGGTTGCGACTTTATATCACACAATTCTGACTTTATAACACGCAATTCTGACTTTATAACACGCTATTCTGACTTTATATCACACAATTCTGACTTTATAACACGCAATTCTGACTTTATAACACGGCATTCTGACTTTATAACACACAATTCTGACTTTATAACACGGCATTCTGACTTTATATCACACAATTCTGACTTTATAACACACAATTCTGACTTTATAACACACAATTCTGACTTTATAACACACAATTCTGACTTTATAACACGCAATTCTGACTTTATAACATGCCATTCTGACTTTATAACACACAATTCTGACTTTATAACATGCCATTCTGACTTTATAACACACAATTCTGACTTTATAACATGCCATTCTGACTTTTTAACACGCCATTCTGACTTTATAACATGCGGTTGCGACTTTATATCACACAATTCTGACTTTATAACACGCAATTCTGACTTTGTAACACACAATTCTGACTTTATATCTCACACCTCTGACTTTATATCTCACAATTCTGACTTTATAACATGCCATTCTGACTTTTTAACACGACATTCTGACTTTATAACACGCGGTTGCGACTTTATATCACACAATTCTGACTTTATAACACGCCATTCTGACTTTATATCTCACAATTCTGACTTTATCACATGCAATTCTGACTTTATAACACGCTATTCTGACTTTATATCACACAATTCTGACTTTATAACACGCAATTCTGACTTTATAACACGGCATTCTGACTTTATAACACACAATTCTGACTTTATAACACGGCATTCTGACTTTATATCACACAATTCTGACTTTATAACACACAATTCTGACTTTATAACACGGCATTCTGACTTTATATCACACAATTCTGACTTTATAACACGCAATTCTGACTTTATAACACGGCATTCTGACTTTATAACACACAATTCTGACTTTATAACACGCCATTCTGACTTTATATCACACAATTCTGACTTTATAACACACAATTCTGACTTTATAACACACAATTCTGACTTTATAACACACAATTCTGACTTTATATCACACAATTCTGACTTTATAACACACAATTCTGACTTTATAACACACAATTCTGACTTTATAACATGCCATTCTGACTTTATAACACGCAATTCTGACTTTATAACATGCCATTCTGACTTTATAACACACAATTCTGACTTTATAACACACAATTCTGACTTTATAACATGCCATTCTGACTTTATAACACGCCATTCTGACTTTATAACATGCCATTCTGACTTTATAACACACAATTCTGACTTTATAACATGCCATTCTGACTTTTTAACACGCCATTCTGACTTTATAACACGCCATTCTGACTTTATAACACGCGGTTACGACTTTATATCACACAATTCTGACTTTATAACACGCAATTCTGACTTTATAACACGGCATTCTGACTTTATAACACACAATTCTGACTTTATAACACGGCATTCTGACTTTATATCACACAATTCTGACTTTATAACACACAATTCTGACTTTATAACACACAATTCTGACTTTATAACACACAATTCTGACTTTATAACACACAATTCTGACTTTATAACATGCCATTCTGACTTTATAACACGCAATTCTGACTTTATAACATGCCATTCTGACTTTATAACACACAATTCTGACTTTATAACACACAATTCTGACTTTATAACATGCCATTCTGACTTTATAACACGCAATTCTGACTTTATAACATGCCATTCTGACTTTATAACACACAATTCTGACTTTATAACACACAATTCTGACTTTATAACATGCCATTCTGACTTTATAACACGCCATTCTGACTTTATAACATGCCATTCTGACTTTATAACACACAATTCTGACTTTATAACACACAATTCTGACTTTATAACATGCCATTCTGACTTTATAACACGCCATTCTGACTTTATAACACGCCATTCTGACTTTATAACATGCCATTCTGACTTTATAACACGCAATTCTGACTTTATAACATGCCATTCTGACTTTATAACACACAATTCTGACTTTATAACATGCCATTCTGACTTTATAACACACAATTCTGACTTTATAACATGCCATTCTGACTTTTTAACACGCCATTCTGACTTTATAACACGCCATTCTGACTTTATAACACGCGGTTGCGACTTTATATCACACAATTCTGACTTTATAACACGCAATTCTGACTTTATAACATGCCATTCTGACTTTTTAACACGCCATTCTGACTTTATAACATGCCATTCTGACTTTATAACACGCAATTCTGACTTTATAACATGCCATTCTGACTTTATAACACACAATTCTGACTTTATAACATGCCATTCTGACTTTTTAACATGCCATTCTGACTTTATAACATGCCATTCTGACTTTATAACACGCAATTCTGACTTTATAACATGCCATTCTGACTTTATAACACACAATTCTGACTTTATAACATGCCATTCTGACTTTATAACACGCCATTCTGACTTTATAACATGCCATTCTGACTTTATAACTCGCAATTCTAACTTTATAACATGCCATTCTGACTTTATAACACACAATTCTGACTTTATAACATGCCATTCTGACTTTATAACACACAATTCTGACTTTATAACATGCCATTCTGACTTTTTAACACGCCATTCTGACTTTATAACACACAATTCTGACTTTATAACACGCAATTCTAACTTTATAACATGCCATTCTGACTTTATAACACACAATTCTGACTTTATAACACGCAATTCTAACTTTATAACACGCTATTCTGACTTTATATCACACAATTCTGACTTTATAACACGCATTTCTGACTTTATAACACGGCATTCTGACTTTATAACACACAATTCTGACTTTATAACACGGCATTCTGACTTTATATCACACAATTCTGACTTTATAACACACAATTCTGACTTTATAACATGCCATTCTGACTTTATAACACACAATTCTGACTTTATAACACACAATTCTGACTTTATAACATGCCATTCTGACTTTATAACACGCCATTCTGACTTTATAACATGCCATTCTGACTTTATAACACGCCATTCTGACTTTATAACATGCCATTCTGACTTTATAACACACAATTCTGACTTTATAACATGCCATTCTGACTTTTTAACACGCCATTCTGACTTTATAACACGCCATTCTGACTTTATAACACGCGGTTGCGACTTTATATCACACAATTCTGACTTTATAACACGCAATTCTGACTTTATAACACGCTATTCTGACTTTATGTCACACAATTCTGACTTTATAACGCAATTCTGACTTTATAACACGGCATTCTGACTTTATAACACACAATTCTGACTTTATAACACGGCATTCTGACTTTATATCACACAATTCTGACTTTATAACACACAATTCTGACTTTATAACACACAATTCTGACTTTATAACACACAATTCTGACTTTATAACATGCCATTCTGACTTTATAACACACAATTCTGACTTTATAACATGCCATTCTGACTTTATAACATGCGGTTGCGACTTTATATCACACAATTCTGACTTTATAACACGCAATTCTGACTTTATAACACACAATTCTGACTTTATATCTCACACCTCTGACTTTATATCTCACAATTCTGACTTTATAACATGCAATTCTGACTTTTTAACACGCCATTCTGACTTTATAACACGCGGTTGCGACTTTATATCACACAATTCTGACTTTATAACACGCCATTCTGACTTTATATCTCACAATTCTGACTTTATCACATGCAATTCTGACTTTATAACACGCTATTCTGACTTTATAACACGGCATTCTGACTTTATAACACACAATTCTGACTTTATAACACGGCATTCTGACTTTATATCACACAATTCTGACTTTATAACACACAATTCTGACTTTATAACACGGCATTCTGACTTTATATCACACAATTCTGACTTTATAACACGCAATTCTGACTTTATAACACGGCATTCTGACTTTATAACACACAATTCTGACTTTATAACACGCCATTCTGACTTTATATCACACAATTCTGACTTTATAACACACAATTCTGACTTTATAACACACAATTCTGACTTTATAACACACAATTCTGACTTTATATCACACAATTCTGACTTTATAACACACAATTCTGACTTTATAACACACAATTCTGACTTTATAACATGCCATTCTGACTTTATAACATGCCATTCTGACTTTTTAACACGCCATTCTGACTTTATAACACGCGGTTGCGACTTTATATCACACAATTCTGACTTTATAACACGCCATTCTGACTTTATATCTCACAATTCTGACTTTATCACATGCAATTCTGACTTTATAACACGCTATTCTGACTTTATATCACACAATTCTGACTTTATAACACGCAATTCTGACTTTATAACACGGCATTCTGACTTTATAACACACAATTCTGACTTTATAACACGGCATTCTGACTTTATATCACACAATTCTGACTTTATAACACACAATTCTGACTTTATAACACGGCATTCTGACTTTATATCACACAATTCTGACTTTATAACACGCAATTCTGACTTTATAACACGGCATTCTGACTTTATAACACACAATTCTGACTTTATAACACGCCATTCTGACTTTATATCACACAATTCTGACTTTATAACACACAATTCTGACTTTATAACACACAATTCTGACTTTATAACACACAATTCTGACTTTATATCACACAATTCTGACTTTATAACACACAATTCTGACTTTATAACACACAATTCTGACTTTATAACATGCCATTCTGACTTTATAACACGCAATTCTGACTTTATAACATGCCATTCTGACTTTATAACACACAATTCTGACTTTATAACACACAATTCTGACTTTATAACATGCCATTCTGACTTTATAACACGCCATTCTGACTTTATAACATGCCATTCTGACTTTATAACACACAATTCTGACTTTATAACATGCCATTCTGACTTTTTAACACGCCATTCTGACTTTATAACACGCCATTCTGACTTTATAACACGCGGTTACGACTTTATATCACACAATTCTGACTTTATAACACGCAATTCTGACTTTATAACACGCTATTCTGACTTTATATCACACAATTCTGACTTTATAACACGCAATTCTGACTTTATAACACGGCATTCTGACTTTATAACACACAATTCTGACTTTATAACACGGCATTCTGACTTTATATCACACAATTCTGACTTTATAACACACAATTCTGACTTTATAACACACAATTCTGACTTTATAACACACAATTCTGACTTTATAACACACAATTCTGACTTTATAACATGCCATTCTGACTTTATAACACGCAATTCTGACTTTATAACATGCCATTCTGACTTTATAACACACAATTCTGACTTTATAACACACAATTCTGACTTTATAACATGCCATTCTGACTTTATAACACGCAATTCTGACTTTATAACATGCCATTCTGACTTTATAACACACAATTCTGACTTTATAACACACAATTCTGACTTTATAACATGCCATTCTGACTTTATAACACGCCATTCTGACTTTATAACATGCCATTCTGACTTTATAACACACAATTCTGACTTTATAACACACAATTCTGACTTTATAACATGCCATTCTGACTTTATAACACGCCATTCTGACTTTATAACACGCCATTCTGACTTTATAACACGCAATTCTGACTTTATAACATGCCATTCTGACTTTATAACACACAATTCTGACTTTATAACATGCCATTCTGACTTTATAACACACAATTCTGACTTTATAACATGCCATTCTGACTTTTTAACACGCCATTCTGACTTTATAACACGCCATTCTGACTTTATAACACGCGGTTGCGACTTTATATCACACAATTCTGACTTTATAACACGCAATTCTGACTTTATAACATGCCATTCTGACTTTTTAACACGCCATTCTGACTTTATAACATGCCATTCTGACTTTATAACACGCAATTCTGACTTTATAACATGCCATTCTGACTTTATAACACACAATTCTGACTTTATAACATGCCATTCTGACTTTTTAACATGCCATTCTGACTTTATAACATGCCATTCTGACTTTATAACACGCAATTCTGACTTTATAACATGCCATTCTGACTTTATAACACACAATTCTGACTTTATAACATGCCATTCTGACTTTATAACACGCCATTCTGACTTTATAACATGCCATTCTGACTTTATAACTCGCAATTCTAACTTTATAACATGCCATTCTGACTTTATAACACACAATTCTGACTTTATAACATGCCATTCTGACTTTATAACACACAATTCTGACTTTATAACATGCCATTCTGACTTTTTAACACGCCATTCTGACTTTATAACACACAATTCTGACTTTATAACACGCAATTCTAACTTTATAACACGCTATTCTGACTTTATAACACACAATTCTGACTTTATAACACGCAATTCTAACTTTATAACACGCTATTCTGACTTTATATCACACAATTCTGACTTTATAACACGCATTTCTGACTTTATAACACGGCATTCTGACTTTATAACACACAATTCTGACTTTATAACACGGCATTCTGACTTTATATCACACAATTCTGACTTTATAACACACAATTCTGACTTTATAACATGCCATTCTGACTTTATAACACACAATTCTGACTTTATAACACACAATTCTGACTTTATAACATGCCATTCTGACTTTATAACACGCCATTCTGACTTTATAACATGCCATTCTGACTTTATAACACGCCATTCTGACTTTATAACATGCCATTCTGACTTTATAACACACAATTCTGACTTTATAACATGCCATTCTGACTTTTTAACACGCCATTCTGACTTTATAACACGCCATTCTGACTTTATAACACGCGGTTGCGACTTTATATCACACAATTCTGACTTTATAACACGCAATTCTGACTTTATAACACGCTATTCTGACTTTATGTCACACAATTCTGACTTTATAACACGCAATTCTGACTTTATAACACGGCATTCTGACTTTATAACACACAATTCTGACTTTATAACACGGCATTCTGACTTTATATCACACAATTCTGACTTTATAACACACAATTCTGACTTTATAACACACAATTCTGACTTTATAACACACAATTCTGACTTTATAACACGCAATTCTGACTTTATAACATGCCATTCTGACTTTATAACACACATTTCTGACTTTATAACATGCCATTCTGACTTTATAACACACAATTCTGACTTTATAACACGCCATTCTGACTTTATAACATGCGGTTGCGACTTTATATCACACAATTCTGACTTTATAACACGCAATTCTGACTTTATAACACACAATTCTGACTTTATATCTCACACCTCTGACTTTATATCTCACAATTCTGACTTTATAACATGCCATTCTGACTTTTTAACACGCCATTCTGACTTTATAACACGCGGTTGCGACTTTATATCACACAATTCTGACTTTATAACACGCCATTCTGACTTTATATCTCACAATTCTGACTTTATCACATGCAATTCTGACTTTATAACACGCTATTCTGACTTTATAACACGGCATTCTGACTTTATAACACACAATTCTGACTTTATAACACGGCATTCTGACTTTATATCACACAATTCTGACTTTATAACACACAATTCTGACTTTATAACACGGCATTCTGACTTTATATCACACAATTCTGACTTTATAACACGCAATTCTGACTTTATAACACGGCATTCTGACTTTATAACACACAATTCTGACTTTATAACACGCCATTCTGACTTTATATCACACAATTCTGACTTTATAACACACAATTCTGACTTTATAACACACAATTCTGACTTTATAACACACAATTCTGACTTTATATCACACAATTCTGACTTTATAACACACAATTCTGACTTTATAACACACAATTCTGACTTTATAACATGCCATTCTGACTTTATAACACGCAATTCTGACTTTATAACATGCCATTCTGACTTTATAACACACAATTCTGACTTTATAACACACAATTCTGACTTTATAACATGCCATTCTGACTTTATAACACACAATTCTGACTTTATAACATGCCATTCTGACTTTTTAACACGCCATTCTGACTTTATAACACGCCATTCTGACTTTATAACACGCGGTTGCGACTTTATATCACACAATTCTGACTTTATAACACGCAATTCTGACTTTATAACACGCTTTTCTGACTTTATATCACACAATTCTGACTTTATAACACGCAATTCTGACTTTATAACACGGCATTCTGACTTTATAACACACAATTCTGACTTTATAACACGGCATTCTGACTTTATATCACACAATTCTGACTTTATAACACACAATTCTGACTTTATAACACACAATTCTGACTTTATAACACACAATTCTGACTTTATAACACACAATTCTGACTTTATAACATGCCATTCTGACTTTATAACACGCAATTCTGACTTTATAACATGCCATTCTGACTTTATAACACACAATTCTGACTTTATAACACACAATTCTGACTTTATAACATGCCATTCTGACTTTATAACACGCCATTCTGACTTTATAACACACAATTCTGACTTTATAACATGCCATTCTGACTTTATAACACACAATTCTGACTTTATAACACACAATTCTGACTTTATAACACACAATTCTGACTTTATATCACACAATTCTGACTTTATATCACACAATTCTGACTTTATAACACACAATTCTGACTTTATAACACACAATTCTGACTTTATAACATGCCATTCTGACTTTATAACACGCAATTCTGACTTTATAACATGCCATTCTGACTTTATAACACACAATTCTGACTTTATAACACACAATTCTGACTTTATAACATGCCATTCTGACTTTATAACACACAATTCTGACTTTATAACATGCCATTCTGACTTTTTAACACGCCATTCTGACTTTATAACACGCCATTCTGACTTTATAACACGCGGTTGCGACTTTATATCACACAATTCTGACTTTATAACACGCAATTCTGACTTTATAACACGCTTTTCTGACTTTATATCACACAATTCTGACTTTATAACACGCAATTCTGACTTTATAACACGGCATTCTGACTTTATAACACACAATTCTGACTTTATAACACGGCATTCTGACTTTATATCACACAATTCTGACTTTATAACACACAATTCTGACTTTATAACACACAATTCTGACTTTATAACACACAATTCTGACTTTATAACACACAATTCTGACTTTATAACATGCCATTCTGACTTTATAACACGCAATTCTGACTTTATAACATGCCATTCTGACTTTATAACACACAATTCTGACTTTATAACACACAATTCTGACTTTATAACACACAATTCTGACTTTATAACACACAATTCTGACTTTATAACATGCCATTCTGACTTTATAACACACAATTCTGACTTTATAACACACAATTCTGACTTTATAACATGCCATTCTGACTTTATAACATGCCATTCTGACTTTATAACACGCAATTATAACTTTATAACATGCCATTCTGACTTTATAACACACAATTCTGACTTTATAACATGCCATTCTGACTTTATAACACACAATTCTGACTTTATAACATGCCATTCTGACTTTTTAACACGCCATTCTGACTTTATAACACACAATTCTGACTTTATAACACGCAATTCTAACTTTATAACACGCTATTCTGACTTTATAACACACAATTCTGACTTTATAACACGCAATTCTAACTTCATAACATGCCATTCTGACTTTATAACACACAACTCTGACTTTATAACACGCAATTCTAACTTTATAACACGCTATTCTGACTTTATATCACACAATTCTGACTTTATAACACGCATTTCTGACTTTATAACACGGCATTCTGACTTTATATCACACAATTCTGACTTTATAACACACAATTCTGACTTTATAACATGCCATTCTGACTTTATAGCACACAATTCTGACTTTATAACACACAATTCTGACTTTATAACATGCCATTCTGACTTTATAACACGCCATTCTGACTTTATAACACACAATTCTGACTTTATAACATGCCATTCTGACTTTATAACATGCCATTCTGACTTTATAACATGCCATTCTGACTTTATAACACGCAATTCTAACTTTATAACATGCCATTCTGACTTTATAACACACAATTCTGACTTTATAACATGCCATTCTGACTTTATAACACACAATTCTGACTTTATAACATGCCATTCTGACTTTTTAACACGCCATTCTGACTTTATAACACACAATTCTGACTTTATAACACGCAATTCTAACTTTATAACACGCTATTCTGACTTTATAACACACAATTCTGACTTTATAACACGCAATTCTAACTTTATAACATGCCATTCTGACTTTATAACACACAATTCTGACTTTATAACACGCAATTCTAACTTTATAACACGCTATTCTGACTTTATATCACACAATTCTGACTTTATAACACACAATTCTGACTTTATAACACGGCATTCTGACTTTATATCACACAATTCTGACTTTATAACACACAATTCTGACTTTATAACATGCCATTCTGACTTTATAACACACAATTCTGACTTTATAACACACAATTCTGACTTTATAACATGCCATTCTGACTTTATAACACGCCATTCTGACTTTATAACATGCCATTCTGACTTTATAACACGCCATTCTGACTTTATAACATGCCATTCTGACTTTATAACACACAATTCTGACTTTATAACATGCCATTCTGACTTTTTAACACGCCATTCTGACTTTATAACACGCGGTTGCGACTTTATATCACACAATTCTGACTTTATAACACGCAATTCTGACTTTATAACACGCTATTCTGACTTTATATCACACAATTCTGACTTTATAACACGCAATTCTGACTTTATAACACGGCATTCTGACTTTATAACACACAATTCTGACTTTATAACACGGCATTCTGACTTTATATCACACAATTCTGACTTTATAACACACAATTCTGACTTTATAACACACAATTCTGACTTTATAACACGCAATTCTGACTTTATAACATGCCATTCTGACTTTTTAACACGCCATTCTGACTTTATAACATGCGGTTGCGACTTTATATCACACAATTCTGACTTTATAACACGCAATTCTGACTTTATAACACACAATTCTGACTTTATATCTCACACCTCTGACTTTATATCTCACAATTCTGACTTTATAACATGCCATTCTGACTTTTTAACACGCCATTCT
This sequence comes from Rhinogobio ventralis, assembly GCA_039654625.1. Lineage (NCBI taxonomy): Eukaryota > Metazoa > Chordata > Actinopteri > Cypriniformes > Gobionidae > Rhinogobio > Rhinogobio ventralis. The sequence goes on along the minus strand of CM077202.1, from coordinate 34,407,226 downwards.
GACTTTATAACACGCGGTTGCGACTTTATATCACACAATTCTGACTTTATAACACGCCATTCTGACTTTATATCTCACAATTCTGACTTTATCACATGCAATTCTGACTTTATAACACGCTATTCTGACTTTATATCACACAATTCTGACTTTATAACACGCAATTCTGACTTTATAATACGGCATTCTGACTTTATATCACACAATTCTGACTTTATAACACACAATTCTGACTTTATAACACGGCATTCTGACTTTATATCACACAATTCTGACTTTATAACACGCAATTCTGACTTTATAACACGCCATTCTGACTTTATATCACACAATTCTGACTTTATAACACACAATTCTGACTTTATAACACGGCATTCTGACTTTATATCACACAATTCTGACTTTATAACACGCAATTCTGACTTTATAACACGCCATTCTGACTTTATATCACACAATTCTGACTTTATAACATGCCATTCTGACTTTATAACACACAATTCTGACTTTATAACACACAATTCTGACTTTATAACATGCCATTCTGACTTTATAACACGCCATTCTGACTTTATAACATGCCATTCTGACTTTATAACACACAATTCTGACTTTATAACATGCCATTCTGACTTTTTAACACGCCATTCTGACTTTATAACACGCCATTCTGACTTTATAACACGCGGTTGCGACTTTATATCACACAATTCTGACTTTATAACACGCAATTCTGACTTTATAACACGCTATTCTGACTTTATATCACACAATTCTGACTTTATAACACGCAATTCTGACTTTATAACACGGCATTCTGACTTTATAACACACAATTCTGACTTTATAACACGGCATTCTGACTTTATATCACACAATTCTGACTTTATAACACACAATTCTGACTTTATAACATGCCATTCTGACTTTATAACACGCAATTCTGACTTTATAACATGCCATTCTGACTTTATAACACACAATTCTGACTTTATAACACACAATTCTGACTTTATAACATGCCATTCTGACTTTATAACACGCCATTCTGACTTTATAACATGCCATTCTGACTTTATAACACGCCATTCTGACTTTATAACATGCCATTCTGACTTTATAACACACAATTCTGACTTTATAACATGCCATTCTGACTTTTTAACACGCCATTCTGACTTTATAACACGGCATTCTGACTTTATAACACGCGGTTGCGACTTTATATCACACAATTCTGACTTTATAACACGCAATTCTGACTTTATAACACACAATTCTGACTTTATATCTCACACCTCTGACTTTATATCTCACAATTCTGACTTTATAACATGCCATTCTGACTTTTTAACACGCCATTCTGACTTTATAACATGCCATTCTGACTTTATAACACGCAATTCTGACTTTATAACATGCCATTCTGACTTTATAACACACAATTCTGACTTTATAACACACAATTCTGACTTTATAACATGCCATTCTGACTTTTTAACACGCCATTCTGACTTTATAACACGCCATTCTGACTTTATAACATGCCATTCTGACTTTATAACACGCAATTCTGACTTTATAACATGCCATTCTGACTTTATAACACACAATTCTGACTTTATAACACACAATTCTGACTTTATAACATGCCATTCTGACTTTTTAACACGCCATTCTGACTTTATAACACGCAATTCTGACTTTTTAACACGCCATTCTGACTTTATAACACGCAATTCTGACTTTATATCTCACACCTCTGACTTTATATCTCACAATTCTGACTTTATATCTCACACCTCTGACTTTATATCTCACACCTCTGACTTTATAACATGCCATTCTGACTTTTTAACACGCGGTTGCGACTTTATATCACACAATTCTGACTTTATAACACACTATTCTGACTTTATATCACACAATTCTGACTTTATAACACGGCATTCTGACTTTATAACACAATTCTGACTTTATAACACGGCATTCTGACTTTATATCACACAATTCTGACTTTATAACACACAATTCTGACTTTATAACACACAATTCTGACTTTATAACACGCCATTCTGACTTTATAACACACAATTCTGACTTTATAACACGCAATTCTGACTTTATAACATGCCATTCTGACTTTTTAACACGCCATTCTGACTTTATAACATGCCATTCTGACTTTATAACACGCAATTCTGACTTTATAACATGCCATTCTGACTTTATAACACACAATTCTGACTTTATAACATGCCATTCTGACTTTTTAACACGCCATTCTGACTTTATAACATGCCATTCTGACTTTATAACACGCAATTCTGACTTTATAACATGCCATTCTGACTTTATAACACACAATTCTGACTTTATAACATGCCATTCTGACTTTATAACACGCCATTCTGACTTTATAACATGCCATTCTGACTTTATAACACGCAATTCTAACTTTATAACATGCCATTCTGACTTTATAACACACAATTCTGACTTTATAACATGCCATTCTGACTTTATAACACACAATTCTGACTTTATAACATGCCATTCTGACTTTTTAACACGCCATTCTGACTTTATAACACACAATTCTGACTTTATAACACGCAATTCTAACTTTATAACATGCCATTCTGACTTTATAACACACAATTCTGACTTTATAACACGCAATTCTAACTTTATAACACGCTATTCTGACTTTATATCACACAATTCTGACTTTATAACACGCATTTCTGACTTTATAACACGGCATTCTGACTTTATAACACACAATTCTGACTTTATAACACACAATTCTGACTTTATATCACACAATTCTGACTTTATAACACACAATTCTGACTTTATAACATGCCATTCTGACTTTATAACACGCCATTCTGACTTTATAACATGCCATTCTGACTTTATAACACGCTATTCTGACTTTATAACACACAATTCTGACTTTATAACACGCAATTCTAACTTTATAACATGCCATTCTGACTTTATAACACACAATTCTGACTTTATAACACGCAATTCTAACTTTATAACACGCTATTCTGACTTTATAACACACATTTCTGACTTTATAACACACAATTCTGACTTTATAACACGCTATTCTGACTTTATAACACACAATTCTGACTTTATAACACACAATTCTAACTTTATAACACGCTATTCTGACTTTATAACACGGCATTCTGACTTTATAACACACAATTCTGACTTTATAACATGGCATTCTGACTTTATATCACACAATTCTGACTTTATAACACACAATTCTGACTTTATAACATGCCATTCTGACTTTATAACACACAATTCTGACTTTATAACACACAATTCTGACTTTATAACATGCCATTCTGACTTTATAACACGCCATTCTGACTTTATAACATGCCATTCTGACTTTATAACACGCCATTCTGACTTTATAACATGCCATTCTGACTTTATAACACACAATTCTGACTTTATAACATGCCATTCTGACTTTTTAACACGCCATTCTGACTTTATAACACGCCATTCTGACTTTATAACACGCGGTTGCGACTTTATATCACACAATTCTGACTTTATAACACGCAATTCTGACTTTATAACACGCTATTCTGACTTTATATCACACAATTCTGACTTTATAACACGCAATTCTGACTTTATAACACGGCATTCTGACTTTATAACACACAATTCTGACTTTATAACACGGCATTCTGACTTTATATCACACAATTCTGACTTTATAACACACAATTCTGACTTTATAACACACAATTCTGACTTTATAACACACAATTCTGACTTTATAACACGCAATTCTGACTTTATAACATGCCATTCTGACTTTATAACACACAATTCTGACTTTATAACATGCCATTCTGACTTTATAACACACAATTCTGACTTTATAACATGCCATTCTGACTTTTTAACACGCCATTCTGACTTTATAACACACAATTCTGACTTTATAACATGCCATTCTGACTTTATAACACGCAATTCTGACTTTATAACACACAATTCTGACTTTATATCTCACACCTCTGACTTTATATCTCACAATTCTGACTTTATAACATGCCATTCTGACTTTTTAACACGCCATTCTGACTTTATAACACGCGGTTGCGACTTTATATCACACAATTCTGACTTTATAACACGCCATTCTGACTTTATATCTCACAATTCTGACTTTATAACACGCAATTCTGACTTTATAACACGGCATTCTGACTTTATAACACACAATTCTGACTTTATAATACGGCATTCTGACTTTATATCACACAATTCTGACTTTATAACACACAATTCTGACTTTATAACACGGCATTCTGACTTTATATCACACAATTCTGACTTTATAACACGCAATTCTGACTTTATAACACGCCATTCTGACTTTATATCACACAATTCTGACTTTATAACATGCCATTCTGACTTTATAACACGCAATTCTGACTTTATAACATGCCATTCTGACTTTATAACACACAATTCTGACTTTATAACACACAATTCTGACTTTATAACATGCCATTCTGACTTTATAACACGCCATTCTGACTTTATAACATGCCATTCTGACTTTATAACACACAATTCTGACTTTATAACATGCCATTCTGACTTTTTAACACGCCATTCTGACTTTATAACACGCCATTCTGACTTTATAACACGCTATTCTGACTTTATATCACACAATTCTGACTTTATAACACGCAATTCTGACTTTATAACACGGCATTCTGACTTTATAACACACAATTCTGACTTTATAATACGGCATTCTGACTTTATATCACACAATTCTGACTTTATAACACACAATTCTGACTTTATAACACGGCATTCTGACTTTATATCACACAATTCTGACTTTATAACACGCAATTCTGACTTTATAACACGCCATTCTGACTTTATATCACACAATTCTGACTTTATAACATGCCATTCTGACTTTATAACACGCAATTCTGACTTTATAACATGCCATTCTGACTTTATAACACACAATTCTGACTTTATAACACACAATTCTGACTTTATAACATGCCATTCTGACTTTATAACACGCCATTCTGACTTTATAACATGCCATTCTGACTGTATAACACACAATTCTGACTTTATAACATGCCATTCTGACTTTTTAACACGCCATTCTGACTTTATAACACGCCATTCTGACTTTATAACACGCGGTTGCGACTTTATATCACACAATTCTGACTTTATAACACGCAATTCTGACTTTATAACACGCTATTCTGACTTTATATCACACAATTCTGACTTTATAACACGCAATTCTGACTTTATAACACGGCATTCTGACTTTATAACACACAATTCTGACTTTATAACACGGCATTCTGACTTTATATCACACAATTCTGACTTTATAACACACAATTCTGACTTTATAACACACAATTCTGACTTTATAACACACAATTCTGACTTTATAACACACAATTCTGACTTTATAACATGCCATTCTGACTTTATAACACGCAATTCTGACTTTATAACATGCCATTCTGACTTTATAACACACAATTCTGACTTTATAACACACAATTCTGACTTTATAACATGCCATTCTGACTTTATAACACGCCATTCTGACTTTATAACATGCCATTCTGACTTTATAACACGCCATTCTGACTTTATAACATGCCATTCTGACTTTATAACACACAATTCTGACTTTATAACATGCCATTCTGACTTTTTAACACGCCATTCTGACTTTATAACACGCCATTCTGACTTTATATCTCACACCTCTGACTTTATATCTCACAATTCTGACTTTATAACATGCCATTCTGACTTTTTAACACGCCATTCTGACTTTATAACATGCCATTCTGACTTTATAACACGCAATTCTGACTTTATAACATGCCATTCTGACTTTATAACACACAATTCTGACTTTATAACACACAATTCTGACTTTATAACATGCCATTCTGACTTTTTAACACGCCATTCTGACTTTATAACACGCCATTCTGACTTTATAACATGCCATTCTGACTTTATAACACGCAATTCTGACTTTATAACATGCCATTCTGACTTTATAACACACAATTCTGACTTTATAACACACAATTCTGACTTTATAACATGCCATTCTGACTTTTTAACACGCCATTCTGACTTTATAACACGCAATTCTGACTTTTTAACACGCCATTCTGACTTTATAACACGCAATTCTGACTTTATATCTCACACCTCTGACTTTATATCTCACAATTCTGACTTTATATCTCACACCTCTGACTTTATATCTCACACCTCTGACTTTATAACATGCCATTCTGACTTTTTAACACGCGGTTGCGACTTTATATCACACAATTCTGACTTTATAACACGCTATTCTGACTTTATATCACACAATTCTGACTTTATAACACGGCATTCTGACTTTATAACACACAATTCTGACTTTATATCACACAATTCTGACTTTATAACACACAATTCTGACTTTATAACACACAATTCTGACTTTATAACACGCCATTCTGACTTTATAACACACAATTCTGACTTTATAACACGCAATTCTGACTTTATAACATGCCATTCTGACTTTATAACACGGCATTCTGACTTTATAACACGGCATTCTGACTTTATATCACACAATTCTGACTTTATAACACACAATTCTGACTTTATAACACACAATTCTGACTTTATAACACGCCATTCTGACTTTATAACACACAATTCTGACTTTATAACACGCAATTCTGACTTTATAACATGCCATTCTGACTTTATAACACGCAATTCTGACTTTATAACATGCCATTCTGACTTTATAACACACAATTCTGACTTTATAACATGCCATTCTGACTTTTTAACACGCCATTCTGACTTTATAACATGCCATTCTGACTTTATAACACGCAATTCTGACTTTATAACATGCCATTCTGACTTTATAACACACAATTCTGACTTTATAACATGCCATTCTGACTTTATAACACGCCATTCTGACTTTATAACATGCCATTCTGACTTTATAACACGCAATTCTAACTTTATAACATGCCATTCTGACTTTATAACACACAATTCTGACTTTATAACATGCCATTCTGACTTTATAACACACAATTCTGACTTTATAACATGCCATTCTGACTTTTTAACACGCCATTCTGACTTTATAACACGCAATTCTGACTTTATAACACGCAATTCTAACTTTATAACATGCCATTCTGACTTTATAACACACAATTCTGACTTTATAACACGCAATTCTAACTTTATAACACGCTATTCTGACTTTATATCACACAATTCTGACTTTATAACACGCATTTCTGACTTTATAACACGGCATTCTGACTTTATAACACACAATTCTGACTTTATAACACACAATTCTGACTTTATATCACACAATTCTGACTTTATAACACACAATTCTGACTTTATAACACGCCATTCTGACTTTATAACACACAATTCTGACTTTATAACACACAATTCTGACTTTATAACATGCCATTCTGACTTTATAACACGCCATTCTGACTTTATAACATGCCATTCTGACTTTATAACACGCCATTCTGACTTTATAACATGCCATTCTGACTTTATAACACACAATTCTGACTTTATAACATGCCATTCTGACTTTTTAACACGCCATTCTGACTTTATAACACGCCATTCTGACTTTATAACACGCGGTTGCGACTTTATATCACACAATTCTGACTTTATAACACGCAATTCTGACTTTATAACACGCTATTCTGACTTTATATCACACAATTCTGACTTTATAACACGCAATTCTGACTTTATAACACGGCATTCTGACTTTATAACACACAATTCTGACTTTATAACACACAATTCTGACTTTATAACACACAATTCTGACTTTATAACACGCAATTCTGACTTTATAACATGCCATTCTGACTTTATAACACACAATTCTGACTTTATAACATGCCATTCTGACTTTATAACACACAATTCTGACTTTATAACATGCCATTCTGACTTTTTAACACGCCATTCTGACTTTATAACACGCGGTTGCGACTTTATATCACACAATTCTGACTTTATAACACGCCATTCTGACTTTATATCTCACAATTCTGACTTTATCACATGCAATTCTGACTTTATAACACACCATTCTGACTTTATAACACACAATTCTGACTTTATAACACGGCATTCTGACTTTATAACACACAATTCTGACTTTATAACACGGCATTCTGACTTTATATCACACAATTCTGACTTTATAACACACAATTCTGACTTTATAACACGGCATTCTGACTTTATATCACACAATTCTGACTTTATAACACGCAATTCTGATTTTATAACACGGCATTCTGACTTTATAACACACAATTCTGACTTTATAACACGCCATTCTGACTTTATATCACACAATTCTGACTTTATAACACACAATTCTGACTTTATAACATGCCATTCTGACTTTATAACACACAATTCTGACTTTATAACATGCCATTCTGACTTTTTAACACGCCATTCTGACTTTATAACACGCCATTCTGACTTTATAACACGCGGTTGCGACTTTATATCACACAATTCTGACTTTATAACACGCAATTCTGACTTTATAACACGCTATTCTGACTTTATATCACACAATTCTGACTTTATAACACGCAATTCTGACTTTATAACACGGCATTCTGACTTTATAACACACAATTCTGACTTTATAACACGGCATTCTGACTTTATATCACACAATTCTGACTTTATAACACACAATTCTGACTTTATAACATGCCATTCTGACTTTATAACACGCAATTCTGACTTTATAACATGCCATTCTGACTTTATAACACACAATTCTGACTTTATAACACACAATTCTGACTTTATAACATGCCATTCTGACTTTATAACACGCCATTCTGACTTTATAACATGCCATTCTGACTTTATAACACGCCATTCTGACTTTATAACATGCCATTCTGACTTTATAACACGCCATTCTGACTTTATAACACGCGGTTGCGACTTTATATCACACAATTCTGACTTTATAACACGCAATTCTGACTTTATAACACACAATTCTGACTTTATATCTCACACCTCTGACTTTATATCTCACAATTCTGACTTTATAACATGCCATTCTGACTTTATAACACGCAATTCTGACTTTATAACATGCCATTCTGACTTTATAACACACAATTCTGACTTTATAACACAATTCTGACTTTATAACATGCCATTCTGACTTTTTAACACGCCATTCTGACTTTATAACACGCCATTCTGACTTTATAACATGCCATTCTGACTTTATAACACGCAATTCTGACTTTATAACACACAATTCTGACTTTATAACATGCCATTCTGACTTTATAACACGCCATTCTGACTTTATAACATGCCATTCTGACTTTATAACACGCCATTCTGACTTTATAACATGCCATTCTGACTTTATAACACACAATTCTGACTTTATAACATGCCATTCTGACTTTTTAACACGCCATTCTGACTTTATAACACGCCATTCTGACTTTATAACACGCGGTTGCGACTTTATATCACACAATTCTGACTTTATAACACGCAATTCTGACTTTATAACACACAATTCTGACTTTATATCTCACACCTCTGACTTTATATCTCACAATTCTGACTTTATAACATGCCATTCTGACTTTATAACACGCAATTCTGACTTTATAACATGCCATTCTGACTTTATAACACACAATTCTGACTTTATAACACAATTCTGACTTTATAACATGCCATTCTGACTTTTTAACACGCCATTCTGACTTTATAACACGCCATTCTGACTTTATAACATGCCATTCTGACTTTTTAACACGCCATTCTGACTTTATAACATGCCATTCTGACTTTTTAACACGCCATTCTGACTTTATAACACGCAATTCTGACTTTTTAACACGCCATTCTGACTTTATAACACGCAATTCTGACTTTTTAACACGCCATTCTGACTTTATAACACGCAATTCTGACTTTATATCTCACACCTCTGACTTTATATCTCACAATTCTGACTTTATATCTCACACCTCTGACTTTATAACATGCCATTCTGACTTTTTAACACGCGGTTGCGACTTTATATCACACAATTCTGACTTTATAACACGCTATTCTGACTTTATATCACACAATTCTGACTTTATAACACGGCATTCTGACTTTATAACACGGCATTCTGACTTTATATCACACAATTCTGACTTTATAACACACAATTCTGACTTTATAACACACAATTCTGACTTTATAACACGCCATTCTGACTTTATAACACACAATTCTGACTTTATAACACACAATTCTGACTTTATAACACACAATTCTGACTTTATAACACGCAATTCTGACTTTATAACACACAATTCTGACTTTATAACACACAATTCTGACTTTATAACACGCCATTCTGACTTTATAACACACAATTCTGACTTTATAACACACAATTCTGACTTTATAACACGCAATTCTGACTTTATAACACGCAATTCTGACTTTATAACACGCAATTCTGACTTTATAACACACAATTCTGACTTTATAACACACAATTCTGACTTTATAACACACAATTCTGACTTTATAACACACAATTCTGACTTTATAACACACAATTCTGACTTTATAACACGCCATTCTGACTTTATAACACGGCATTCTGACTTTATAACACGCAATTCTGACTTTATAACACGCAATTCTGACTTTATAACACGCAATTCTGACTTTATAACACACAATTCTGACTTTATAACACACAATTCTGACTTTATAACACGCCATTCTGACTTTATAACACACAATTCTGACTTTATAACACACAATTCTGACTTTATAACACACAATTCTGACTTTATAACACGCAATTCTGACTTTATAACACGCAATTCTGACTTTATAACACGCAATTCTGACTTTATAACACGCAATTCTGACTTTATAACACGCCATTCTGACTTTATAACACGCCATTCTGACTTTTTATAACACACAATTCTGACTTTATAACACGCAATTCTGACTTTATAACACACAATTCTGACTTTATAACACACAATTCTGACTTTATAACACAATTCTGACTTTATAACACGCCATTCTGACTTTATAACACGCAATTCTGACTTTATAACACGCAATTCTGACTTTATAACACACAATTCTGACTTTATAACATGCCATTCTGACTTTATAACACACAATTCTGACTTTATAACACGCCATTCTGACTTTATAACACGCGGTTGCGACTTTATATCACACAATTCTGAGAAAACAAGTCAGAATTGTGAGATAAAAAGTCACAATTACCTTTTTTATTTTTTATTCTGTGGCAGAAACAACATTCCAGCTTGTAGTTCTTAACCTGTACGATTTTCTTTCTTTTGCAGAAAACAAAAGAAGATATTTTGAAGAACTGTTTTGTCCTTGCAATGAAAGTCAGTGGGTTTCAAAACAAAATCGGACACCACTGATGTTCACTGACTTTTTTTTAATATCTTTTGTGTTCTGCAGAAGAAAGAAAAACCATACAGGTTTGGAACAACATGAGGGTGAGTAAATGAAGACATTTTATGAAAGCTGAAACATTATCAATATATAATAACATGCTTCAAAGGTCCTCCACGAACAATATTACATCACTGTTGTTTGGGGTCTCAAGACCCCTGAGTGTCAAACCAATGAGGGATGTAATACTTGGATAAATGTACACATTATCATTCCATTCATCTCAATGGCAGTTGCTTTGCTGACACCTGAAGTCCCAGAGGTGTGCAACTTGCATTCTCACTTTGCTCATGGGCAGTTTCAGAAACAGTTTATAATGCCAATCACCTGAGTCATAAATGTTGTGCAATTAATTACTCAAGAGCCATTGAAAAAGGAAGCCATGAAATGGCAAGAACATAAAACAAAGTGATGATTATAACAAATGAGCAGGGCTTATTAATTAATCTTAGTTACTTTATTTGAACTTCATCCCTTCTTCGTCTGGACTTCGTCTGAGCAGAACAAATCCAACAAGTGTTATTATACCAAATCAAAAGGAAAGAAAACACAACAGTAAATCATTTAAATTATATAAATGGATAAAAAAGCACAATGCAGATGTGTGGTCGCTCTATTGAAGCAACACACACACACACAGGTTGCTACTGAGAATCCTTAGATCCTTCAAAGCTATAAGTTTGGTTTTGCTAGCACCAGTTAAGCTACACAAACACTTCCATTATTTTACCCACTTAAAATATCACTGTTAAAATATCAGTGGGCTAAGTTTTGCTGTAGGACATGTAATAAAGTGAGAGGGTCATGTAGATATTGTGTAAAAGGTCAAAGAGGTCATCAAAACACCATTCCTCACTATCTAGGCGGTCTTGAGGGCACGGAGGGCAATGAACCTCTGTGAGTTCATTAGCAGTGCATGCTGGGAGAATGACAGACTGAAAGCCTCGCTCTCTCTGGACCGGGCGGAGGGTCTCAGACCACCGGCTGTGCTGGAGGTGAAATGTTAGTGTTTTTGATTATGAGGAGGTCTTTATAGTCTCTTTTGTGTTGTGTCAAGAATATGATGTTCAAAATTTTTAATTTAATTATCAGTATTAGTGGTCAGTAAAATCGAATTTCATGGAAAGCGTTCATAAAAATAAAAAGTAGATGATATAAACCTTAAAACTGAATTCAGGTTATTATATGAGGTGAAAACTGTCTTTATTGCATGTCTTAACTGTTAATGCTTAAAACAATAGTAGACTTGTTTAGAGCAGCAGGTGTATGCTATTGTTGTTTTTTTATCATCTGCCTCGAGTTTGTTCTGTTTTCATAACAATGGCATCTCAGTCCAATGGCCCATTGTTGACTTAATTTCACCCACTGTATTTCTCTTTGTTTTTTTTAATGTTTCACCATTTCTTGTTGCCATTGTTAATGATGAATGTTGATTGTTTGTCATCCGTCTCTCTCCCCCCCACCCCGGTTTGGGATGGAGAGTGAGTAGCGTGGACACAGAGGGATTAACCTGGCAGAATTTAATTAGTGGGGCTGTTGTCTCTGCCCTTAACCATCCAATCTCCTCCAGCAACAGCTTGGCCTGTGACGGACAGGCCTCGTGTTTGGGGTGGGGGGAGTGTGTGCGTATGCGTGCGTGTGTTTGTGTGTGTGTGTGTGTGTGTGTAAATGTCCCTGTTATTCAACTAAAAAAAACATGAGTTTATAATATGTATTATTTATTTAGCTGTTGGATGGTTTAACAACTAATTGAATGCGGCAAATGCCTGGGACATTTCGTGGCGGTCTGCCTGTTGTATTATTGGAAGAACAACATGTAGCCCTTAATATTATGCTTTTTGCTCTTGTCCTCCGACCCCTCCCTCACTCCCCCGGCGGGTCGTATTGAACGTGTGGTCCAGCGCGTGGGCTTGGGGGCAATCATTGGCAGATCTGAAGCTGACACTGTTGCATTGTAATCTTGATGCTAAGCTTCCTATTAACCCATCTGGGGTCCAGCGCCCTGCATAACCTCTCCAAACACACATGCACACACACTTTTGATGCTGGTCATGTGCGGGAAGTGTGCCTGTACACGTAAACACCTGCTAAGCATTACAGAACAATTAAAACCCACATATTCCATAAAACGAGCAAAAGCTCTAAAACATAGCCTATACCTGGAGATAGTGAGGAACCCAATGACATTTTCCCAGATGAAAAAGTCTGGAAAGTCTGACATTTTGAAAGAAATTAATACATTTATTCAGCATTTATTGTAGCTGTTGCGCCACTACCAGTCAAAAGTTTGAGAACAATAAGATTTTTTTATGTTTTTAAAGAAGTCTCTTCTGTTAACCAAGGCTGAATTTATGTTATTAAAAATACAAAAAAACTATAATATTGTGAAATATTATTAAAATGTATGTTTTCTATTTGAATATGTTTTAAAATGTCATTTATTCCTGTGATCAAAGTTGAATTTTGAGCATCACTACTCCAGTCTTCAGTGTCACATGATCCTTCAGAAATCATTGTAATATGATGTTTTGCTACTCAAGAAACATTTACGATTATTATCAGTATTGAAAACAGTTGTGTAAAAAATTTTTTTAGGATTCTTTGATGAATAGAAAGTTCAAAAGGACAGCATTTATCTGAAATAGAAAGCTTTTGTAACATTGTACTACCGTTCAAAAGTTTTGGGGTCGGTAAGAATTTATTTTTTGGGAAAGAACTTAAAGAAATGAATACATTTATTCAGCAAGGATGCATTAAATTGATCAAGTGACAGTATAGACATTTATAATGTTGCAAAAGCTTTATATATCAGATAAATGCTGTTCTTTTAAACTTTCTATTCATTAAATAATCCTGAAAAAAAATTGTACACAACTATTATCAACATTGATAATAATAATAAATGTTTCTTGAGCAGCAAATCAGCATATTAGAATGATTTCTGAAGGATCATGTGACACTGAAGACTGCAGTAATGATGCTGAAAATTCAGCTTTAATCACAGGAATAAATTGCATTTTAAAATATATTCAAATAGAAAAAAGTTATTTTAAATTGCAAAAATATTTCACAATATTACAGTTTTTGCTGTATTTTTGATCAAATAAATGCAGGCTTGATGAGCAGAAGAGACTTCTTTCAAAAACATTGAAAATAGTAATGTTTCCAAACTTTTGACCGGTAGTGTACACAGTCAAACCAAAAACTATTTAGACACCAGATATAATTTTTACTAGTGGGTGCAGGACACTATAGTTCATTTATGTAAATGAGGATAGCAAAATAAAGTAAACTGTGAAAACTATTATATCCAAAAATTCTTCATACAGTGGACTACCAGTAAAGTTGATAAATATTTGCGACCAAAATTATTCAGACACTTTGACCTGACCATGTTTTGCTGAAGTGTTTTTTCTTTAATTGTTAATGCGACTTTTTACACCACAGACAGAACAAAATGAATCATTGCTTGACCAAAATTGGTATTATCTAATTGTGTACTTCAATTTAACAGCTGATTGGTTGATTGGAATCCATTCTATCAAAGTTATCTGACATTATCAAGGTGAATTTGTTCTGTTTTGTTCAGTTCTTGTCATATTTTATTACCATTTTCTAAACTATAGCGAATAAACTGATAATGTGAGAAAATGTCGAAGGTGCCTGAATAAATTTTGGTTTGACTGTTTTGTATGTATGTATATATGTATGTATGTTGAAAATGTATTTAGTCAACATATAAAGAGGATTTGTAGAATTAAAATTATAGGTCATGTCATGTCGAATTAAAAGTCATGGTGATTTGGATAAAACATCACACTCTAAATGCATAATAAAAAGGCTTTTTAAGATCTGTCACTATAATGGACACCATGCATCAGAGGATTAACATAAAAGTTGTTTTGTTTCCTTTTTAGTATTTATGTAAGAAGGTAATGGACTTGGAACATGTGAAATGAATTAATTCTTTCACCATTTAAATATAATTACGGATTCCAAATACATTGCTTTTCTTTCCTTTTTCACTAAAGAGACATTCAGAAACTAAGCTTCTGTAAACCTCTAAAACAGTCTCACAAACACCCCCCTCTAAACTACTAATTAGAGGCTCATTAGGAGACTATGGAGGTTTTATGTTTCACTGTCCTAAGGAGGAGCTCAACTGTTCACTCAAGCTGACAGCAAGTTGGCTGTGATATATTATGTCAAAAAAACATTTAATGTTTAACAAACTTGAACGTTTTAGTCAATATATTGATATTCAAGTGAAGTTTCTCCTATTACTATGTGCTATATACAAACATATTATTAGGTGAAATGTAACCTTTGTGACTATGACTTTTTTAAGCTGGGAATTAATATGTAGTTTGCAGTGAATATTAAACCCCTTGTTATTGAAAAGTGTTGTTTGTCTGTTTTCCACCAAAAGCCAAACTACAGTCCCAACAACAGCAACCTTATTGCCACTGTTCCATATATCCTTCTTTATTAACATAAAAATGACAGCTAGAATGGAGAGTAAATAGATGCGTTGTTTGTTAGAAACTAGGTCAAACGACTGCTGGCAAACAGAAGGGCCGTCGTTGGTCACAGTCTCGACGCGGAAGCGCCAAAGCCACGACAAAGGAAACAATAAACAAAAACAACTCTCACTAACGCAGAAAGTCGTGACGTAGTACAGTCTAGACAATGTGTCATAATGCCATCATTTCTTGGCTTAAAAAAACCATAGAATTTGGATCAAATGAAAAAATACTGTATATAAATATATATTTTTTCAAGACAAAAAAATGGTAAACATTCATTTTACCCAGCAACCATCTGTATTTTTAAGCAGTATCTTAAACAGGTATAGAATATGGTCCAGTTTGATATATGCACCATAATGTAACCTTGGCCTACGACGTGAGGTGTCATGAGAGGTTAAAAGCACTGCCCTCCGTGGGGACTCCAGTGTGACCCCCATGATCCACGTCTGCTCGTCCCCTGGGACTGAGAAGTCAATAAAAATGCTATTGTGAGTACAATGGTGGAAAATCAACTCAAGTCAAGTGGACAATCAACTCAATCCAAGTACATTTACACTGGACCATTGCTGTTTTTGTCCCCATCCGTGCTAAATAAGAAAGAAATTAGAGCCTTTTTAACAGACACTTATGCAACAATGTCTTAGAGGACATATGGGTTCAGATAATCTGACCTTGATTCATGCTCTAAGAGTATTCACACAAACAACTAATTTCCTAATCTGAACACTTATATGGTCAGTGACCTCTTAATTCCAACATTTGCACCATTGTCCCTTGTTTTGACGCAAGTATGAACTTACAGAGGATCCTTTGAAAACACACAGACTTATAACTCACAAATAAACAAGTACAAACAGCTGCCCCCAAAGCACACAGCTCACGCAGGGGCCAGGGAGTCTAAACCCCACCAGATTTGCTCCATAATGCCCTTACCCCCACCCCTCAAGTTCCACATTCTGCCCTTGGTTGTGTGACCCAGCCTAAATAGCCCTTTTGTCTGACTGGGACAAAAACCAGTGGCCGAGTGTCTGGTGTAGCACGTGCTTTGCTTTGTGCTTCTCTGCGCACTGAACAGGTGGGCAGACACTGCAAAGTAGAGAAAAAATTTAAAAATGGACAAAAACAGGGGGAAGTTAAAGCTGCCAATCACCCTGGTTATGTAGAAACTCCTACATTACGTAATTCCAACATCAACCCAGGAGAGCAAATCTTGTGATCAGATGTACTTTGTTTCCTTCAGATTAACCCAGAACCCATGGGTATTGCTTATTGCTATGGGAACTGCTGAGGTGACCATGATTGGCTCATTTGAACTTTCAAACAACACCTGGTGGTCTCACTGGGATTTGTACCTACATCCCAACAAGTACATTAATACATAACAACTGTGGTGTTATAATGAGAAATATATTAAGAACTGTTATTAGAAATGTTGATATCTGCATTCTTTTTCAAGTTTCAGCAATGCATTTCAGATGAAAGCCATGAACTATAAACATTTTTTTTTTAATGTTCTCCATTTATTTTTGGCAATATATTTTGGTAACACTTTACAATAAGGTCTCATTTGTTAACATTAGTTAATGTATTAACTAACATGAGCTAACAATGAGCAATACATTTGTTCCAGCATTTATTCGTCTTTATTAATGTTAGTTAATAAAAATCCAGCTGTTCATTGTTTGTTCATGTTAGTTCACAGTGCATCAACTAATGTTAACAAAAAGCAACTTTTGATTTTAATAATGTATTAGTAAATGTTGAAATTAACATTAACAAAGATTAATAAATGCTGTAGAAGTGCAGTTCATTATTAGATCATGTTAACTAATGAAACCTTATTGTAAAGTGTTACCTATATATAACCCAAAAAAAAGATTATTTGTTTAGATCAAGATCTTATACAAATTATTTTTATTTTATTTTTTAAATACAGGCTTTTAGAGACTCAATTTTACAAATTAAATAGGGAAAACCCATGTCGAACTGCTCTATTTGGGGAAATATGTTATACACATGCAGGTAGCAAAATCTTTTATTGTTGCCTATTACATGAACTAATGAATCTGAATGACTGATTCATTCATGAAAACAATGGGCAGTACCTGAAGTAAAGTTGAGTGGCACTGAGGTCAATGGTGCAGCCGCTCACAGAGCAGTGACTGAGAGCTCACAAGCTCAATCAAGTGCTCCGATTTCTCCAGCCTTTGATTAGGATAATGAAGTATTCCCAAGCGCAAATCACCTCTTTATCCTCAAACAATTAGGAGCCCTTGGAGGACTAATTACCCTGCTTAGGAAAGGGACCTGAACGATGATGAAGATGAAAAGGAACTATAGCAATAGTCAGTTTATTTAAAGGTAGAGTAGGCAATTTCGGAGCAGCTAGCAATAGCAAGCTAGTTTTGAAAGCATGAGATCCCACCCTTCATTCAGAGCGTCTCCAAAACCTCACCTCCTTTAAAACACATGAACACACACATCAGAGTCTGTGCCTCATGTCTCAAAGCACATAACATTACCATAATAATGAACGTAAACAACTTACAGAACTCTGACTTTTACCACCTGACTGCTGCAGATTCATTTTAGCATTGATAGTGTTGACATAGAAACGCATAAATCCGAGTCTGAGAACAGCTCTGAGTAGAACGCCACGGGTTGCCATGGCATAATTACAGTTATGACATGACTTGATTTGGTTCAGGAGGAACTGTAAAAGGCGGCTGCTGTTTGTTTGCGGCATTCGGTGACTGTCTGTCTTCAACTCTGATGTGTGATGTCTGCGTGAGCCGGTGCATACCCTACCTTTAAATTCTAGTGCACCAAAATCATTTGAACATTAACAAAATAATGTTGATTGCTTCTGTCTTTAATATGACCACTTTCACTCAGTCAGTGTTTGGGACTGAAAACAGGATATTTAACAGGTGTGACTCTTAACTTTTCATGCAACAGCTTAAGATGACAAAGTCAAGAGAGCTCTTCTAATTTTACATCATCTCAGATGAGCATTACATGGCCGTCTGAAATAAAAAAAGTGACCAAACTGATCAACATGATTCATATTTAAAATGGTAAGTAAATGTGACTTTGTTTACAGTTTGTATATCTGCAGTCCTAGTTCTGGTTTCCCTTTTTGAATGACGAATACAGACTACTGCCACTTGCTGGTATGAAAAGTTATTTCTCTCACACAGGCACAGAATGTATGTACTTGTTGGTTAGTTGTTTTTGCAGTGTGTTCAAGCACAATTTTTTGGCCCAGACACAGGCGATGCAAGGTAAAAACACAACACACTTCCGTTGCTTCTAGTTCTTTGATGTCGGTTTGGTGTGTCATGGCCTTCACAGAATATATTACTATATTCAAATCACTACTGTATGAATCATTGAATAGGGTTTAAAACGTTTTGTGATCAGATCACTGAAACCTGCACATATGGAGATAGTCATAAAAAACTCTTGTGACCACATTGCATTTGTAGTGGAAACGTTATCAGTCTTAAATATGCCCTGAAATGGTGAAACACTGCCTACTCACCGCCCACTCACCTAATATGTCATAGGATGTTCAACTCAATTTAAGGAGTAGCTATTTTACAAGTGTTGGATGTGATTTGTATGTAAATGTACAATTTGTATGAAATAAGTATGAAGCTCCACCCCTAAACATGTGGGTCAAGAGTAGATTGTTCAAAAACGTAGAAAAGCGTCTAAAGAAATTTTGCATGCTTAAAGTATAATGCGACCGCCCTTAAAGTCAGCATGAAACAGAAGTTGCAAGTCTTTTCTTCCCTACTGTGCAAATATCTGAGTGAAACAACTTCCGGAACAAGAAACGAAATGTAGGACGGGACTTGATTTTGTCCATTGGGATTTGATAATGCTTTACAATGAACTTTGTAATGAATACCTTACTCACCTGTTGAGTAATAAAAACGCCATCTCCGCGTCACTTTTACTACATTTCAAATCCCTTAGTTCTCGACATCTCCGAAAAGCCAAGCCAATGTTGATTTTTGGTTTATTACGAGCTCTGTCTCTTTTTTTTTTTTGCCAGGAGACTCTCCTCTGTACGGCATTTGTTTAAAATGGGTTATTCCCTGGAGGTTGAAGCTCCATATCAACCTTCCTCTCTTGTTGTGACAACTAACCACACCGTACACGTCAAAGTAGCCAGAGCAAATATTCTCTATTTACGGTTATGATGAGACACGCACAGGCGAGTGACAAATGTGCGCAATTTCCCACAAAAACCATCCCACTATGTCTAAAATATATAGACTTATAATAGGCTTACCATAGTGAATCAGGGTAAGACTAGATTTTAATTCTGAGTGAATCAGGGTAAGAATAAATACTATGGTGCGTTCAAGTCATGTAGAAAAACGCTGCCACAATGTCGTAAATCCAAGTGGGAAGCTCAGGATTTTCTTTAAGCCCAGATGTTTACAAGTTGGGGGTGTGTCAGTGAGAATCATGGTGGAATACCACAATACTTAAAGGTATTTAGCAGTGATTGTCAGACTTTTCTATTTACAACAAAGCAGGCTAATTTCCTTCCAAAAATATGATAGCATTGTAATATAATAATATAACAAACGATAAAGTGTTGAGTGGGTTCATAAATGAATTAAAAACATAAAAAAGCAAAACACACCTCCAGGTAAAAAACCTGGAGTATAGAGTTAAAAACCTTGCTGTATTTTTGTGTATTTAATTAAGAGAAGGTACACCGCCTTTCTCCGACGAAAGTGACATGAACGCACCTGACATCATAAACACAACTTCCCAACCTCAGGAGGACTTGAACGCACCACTAGATTTCCACAAGCAATGGTAAATGTGACGGAGCCTTAAGTGCTGAAAAATTACGATCTGAGGTTATAGAAGTTAATTCACGTAAATAGCCGAACTGTGTGTGAACGTAATCGAATTAAGCATTCAAATACAGGACTGAAGTGTATTCTGCTGCTGTGTGAACATGGTGTATTATTACTGACAGCTCCTAAGCACTGTTCAGTTACCAGTCATTATTAATAATAATAAGTATGCTTTGCTGAATTATCATTAGATAATTATTGCTGAATAAATAAAAAGCTATTTATGCTCTCTGAATTGACCTGCAGGGATTGACAGAATAACAAATCCCGACTACCTTCTCCTGTCTTTTTCCACTAATATACAGGCTCAGAATCAAGCGCAGTCCATTCAGGAGAGTCTCAAAGCAATAATCTGGTTTTGTCTAATTAATTAGTGGTCTCCATTACTCTTTTTAACAAGTGCACCTTATTTGTGAGAGATTAAGCACAAGTGAGAGCTCATTGGAAAGGTGTAAATGATTGGTAAGGCCTCCTTTGTGCACCTGCTTAATTGGGCTAATGATGGACCCCAGAGGGTTTTCAGTGGAGGGAGCTACAACATGTCTCATCAGGATGAGTTCTGGCCAAGGTAGAGCACAAAGACTAAAAATGAAGAAGAGCAAATGCACAACAGGCTAGAAGTAGTAAACCACATGCACTAGATAAAATACAGACATTTATGAATGCGTTACATGGGGCAGTTTGTAGATTCCTGTTGACCAAATTCTGGGAATGACTGTTCGTGTTTGGGATTATCAGTTTGCTCTTACCCTGCCTGTTCATGAAGGACATTTAAAAACATTGCCATTAGAGTCGGAATAATCCGCTGTGAAAGTATTTCCATTTGTCCCTTTAAGGAGATTTTTCATTAATGGGCTACAGGCCTAACAGTGGAAATAGGCTAGATGTTGGGTAGCTGTGCCATCCAGCATAATCCACAACTTTAGTCTCATGGGGGGCCTAAATGGACTCTGAATGCGGACCTTGGTTGTGCATTAGCTAAATAGGTATTAACTTGACCAGTAGACGCTGCTATGACACACAGTTTCAACACAGCATATGTCGAGACTTCATAATCAGCTTATGCATTTTAGTTTTAGGTTCTTTTTCTCCGCCATTCCAAATGACCAAATATTGCTCTGTTTAATCTTGCTTGTTCACTTGGACTGTGGTGGTAGTTAATACCCGGATCAAAGACCAAACAAGAGACCATGGCTTGGAAGTACAATGGCTGAGGTTCTAGCCACTGAGCCCAGAGCACAGTTAGAAAAAAAAACAAAAAAACTTTCTGTATCCCTTCAGGGTACAAAATTGTTATTTTGAATCATGATTAGGAATTGAAAGGGAAGAGGAAGGAAGCCAGCAGAACGGTCTGTTCTGTGCGTGTGGCCTGTACATTACCAGACATCCAGAGTTGTCAGGCTGTTAGAACTATTATCAGTTTCATATATCCACAAATCCACAGATTTATGTTAGCTGTCGGAGAAATTAAAATCACATGCTTTTTGGTGCTCTTAACCCAATCCATTTAGACTTCGTTTTTAAAACATCTAAATCTGTTATTACTGGCACAAAACCCTTTTAATTTAATCTTTGACAAGATTATCAGATTCAATGATGATGTCACAAACTTAAATAAATAGTGCAAAAAGTGAGCTTAGACTGGATGAGCAGGACAAAATAGATAACCCGCTGCATTGATTAGCTTTGATGGCCTGATTATTATAATCATTATTTATCAAAGTAAGTGATTTAAGGGTTGTAGATGTAGATCTTAATGATCTAAAAAGCCTTTAACTGAAAGGTAAATCAGGGGAACGCTTTATTTATTATATGCATGTTAATACAGTAAATCAAACACTTTGTTGGCTAATTAACAAGCATACATAATGATAACATTTGATAATGTCCGATATTTGGTGTGGTAAAATTAAGCAATACGATAGTAGGGGCAGTGCTATGAATATATAGCCTATAGTCAAGCTGTCAAATCACGCACAGGTTGTCGTGACAGACACGGAAGTGTGGAAGGGTCAAGGGACCAGTAAACTTCAGTGCTATCCCAAGCGCCAAGGCAACCTGTGCGCATAAGAAGCCACTGGCTCGTGAATGGTTAAAGAGAGCCCATTGTTTAGCCTAACATCGACCAACGCGGGGTGCGGATTAGAACGGCGTCTGCCCGTCCCATATGTTACTTCAGGGCTGCGTTGCCCGTAATTAAAAAAGAAAGATGCGCTCTGCAGGAATGGAGGCCCTTGGTTTTGCTCATGACCGTCAAGGCGTCTGATCTTTCAGTGACTTGTGCACTATTAAAACAACACCCTATTCGAAGTTACAACCCCTGGCGCATCCTACTGTGTGGCCGAGCATGCCTGTACACATATGAAACAGACTGTAACAGCATTGTTAAAAGTCAGTACCATGTACGCACGTGTTGTGGGCTTCCTTCACGCCCTGTTTATCGGTAAATAAACAGTGAGTCGTTCCAAACATCACGGACGAAACTGGTTTATAACCACACTATAGCCAGGATGTAAACAACTTTGCCTCCTAATATTATTTTGGACTTCATTCAGAGATGGAATAAATATTTCAGCACAGAACTTTTAAATATAGTCAATATAAACATAGGCTGAGAATTGTGGCGCGTGTATCCACACGTTTCCCAGAAGTACATTGTGCGTAAATTAACGAGAGCCTCGGACTAGGAAATTGACAAATCTTTCTCCTTGTTTTCAGTTCATCATAGACAAATGGCATTTAATAAATAATATGCTATATGTTTGCAAAGTCATTGTACACTGTCGAAGAATAAAAAGATATTGGTTAAAAATCGCATTTTAAACAATCGTGCTCTGTGCGTCACGTAAGCTAATTTTTCCTCACTTTTTGTAGGCATACTTTTTAAGCATAAGTAGCCTAACTAATTACAGTGGATAGGAGATATAGGCTATTCTCAAAAACGATTTCACAAGAAAATATTTTATTTAGCCTATTTACTACAAATAGGCCTAAACAAATGAAATAAACCGTGGAAATATATTCCTCTTCATAATTGCTCTTTTCTTCCTCCACATGCAAGTTCAGATGCACGAATGTCTGAATGTCGATATCTACTCTCGTACACCGTTGATGTCCATAACCGTCGTTGTGCATCTGTTAAGTTTGAAAGGAGGAAAACTGAGGCTAAATAAGTGCCACAAAGCCCCTTAAATCCCATTAGTCTAAATGTATTTATCTTTCATCGCTTTCATTAATCTCTATGAAGCTGAGCATCAATATTTCTGAAACCCATGGCTTACCAAAGCCATAATAATTTCTTTAATTCATTTCAGAAATGTTCAATAACTTCCAACATGACGCGCATTTTTACGCAATTGTACTAATATGTTCAAGAGACAAACTCTGTCTCTAGTTAATCACCTGAAGATATGCAAAGCTATGACAACCCAGAAATACAAAATGCCGCATTATATGTGTTAATAGGCTACTGAAAACTTTGTATTACGCACATATTAATTAATTCATTATTTTACACTAATAATAGGCTGTAAATTATGTGCATGCGATAATATCCAGTCCATGTTTGTCCCTCATGCATGCAATTTATGTACATCTCTATATGGGCTAAAATAATACATTTTATTAAAGGCTATATATTGTGCAATTTTGCAATGAAATATGACTGTGGGTATAAAATATAAAATGGTGGGTTATTTACAGTGATAGGCCTATAAATCAAGTTTTTTATAAGATATTATAGTGCCCTGAGTGCTGGGGGTGATAAAGTTTCGCGTAACTGTAAAATTCAATTAACTGTCGTTGCAACTGGCACGTCTGTCCGCCACAATGGCAGTAACTGTCGTAATTGACCTACTTAGCCCAAGTATTTTCTCACTTCAGGGTTACAAACACAATATGACGGTTGGATGAAATGGCAATGAGAATTATGATGTGGGTTATTAAAACCAAGCCCATATTGTTGCATGAGAAAGTGTGCGGTTAAATGTGATGTGATATGATTTCTCTTCCACCTGAACTTGTGAGAACATGCACAAACAATGATTTATGTGATTCTAAGTAATTTAGGACAACAATATATCATTGTGTAGCGATGTGGTTGGCCTATGTATTGGATTTATTATTATTATTATTTTCGCCCGTTTTTCTTTTTATATAATTAATGAATGTATTCAAAACAATCTCAGGAACTTGTATAACACTTATATAAAGTGATTACTTTATCAGTAGGCCTATAAGCTGCAGCAACTCCTGAAACATATTTATTGTAGTGCAAACTGTTGATTTTTTCTTTGTTTATGCATTTACATCGCGCATTTTATGATGGATATTTTGCTATCTGTGTGTTAACACGTTGAGATATTATTTCGTATATTATTAAATATATTCAAATACATTTTTTTTTATATCGCGTGTCAGTTTAATTGACCAACAACATTCTAAATTCAAGAAGGTTTCATTTGATGGGTAATATATAGAGGCATAAGACGATGTTATGGCTATATTGTAAGTTGTTTGTTAGTCAGGAGAAAGTCCTGCGTTCTTCGACCGTTTTGGACGGCTTACACGTGTTAGAAATACACTGGACTCGATGCCTGGTAAAGGTTAGTTTAGAAGTAAAAAATGTTCAGTTATTTATTTAATTATTTTTGGGAAAACACCTGGATAACACATGCTTGTATTCCTTCGTGCTCCAGAAATAGGGGGAAAAGCCTCTATAATCATTAGGGGTTAAACACAAAGAAAATGAATGTAAATGATCAGTGTCTCTTGATTGAGGTTCTAAAGTTTGCCTGGAAATATTTAAAATATTTTTTTTCTACAAAAAATAGTTAAACAGAATATGATATAGTAGCCTATATTATAAGATAAAACAAAAAAAATATATATATTTAAAACAATTAATAATGAATTTCATTAATAATGTTTTATTAAAATCCTTCCAAAAGTGTTTGTAAAAATGATTTCATACAGTCATTTTTTCACGCGAACTTGAGGTTATTATTGTTTTCTTCGTTTTGTCGCTTATTTTATTGATCACATAGCACTACCTATTTAGACAATTTTGTGTGTAGTTATTCGCGCTGTTTAAGACACGGTGTAAAAAATACGTTTTTAAAGAAATAAAGACAATAGGCTATATTTAAGAAAATATCACAGACTTTAAACATACAGCAATTATTTAGTAAACTTCATTTCGTCCCAGTTTCATTTGGAAACGGTCTAAGATTCCTAAAAATGTTTTGATCACCATTCATTAAATTGTCTTTAGAGAGGATGTGAAGGAAAAAGGATTATTTGGCAATGTCAAGGGCGATAATTGAATGTTCCACTGCTCGCAATAATGATGGAAGAATTCAAAGATTCGATTCTGACTCCCCGCCTCCAAGTGAACTAGTGTAATTATGCGATGTCGCTCAAATCAGACCCTTACAATAGAATTATTCCAGGACCCGTCGGTAACCGTCCGTAAAGTCCTCAGTTTGCTCTCTACCCCTCCTTCCCTTCACCGAGGGCACTCTTTGTGAAAGTTTTCCATTCAGTCACAGAGGACTCCGGGGTGTTAGCTCTGTCCTCACAGCTGCTTCAATCAAAATTGGAATTAAAGTAGCCAATTAGATTTGTTGTTTAATGTATGCCTTTTTAAATAAATAGATTTTTTGGTTTAATTATTGAGCACCATTGTTGATTTTTAATTGGGTTTTTCTGAATTCGAATCACAACAGTATTATTCTAAAGTTTGCAGAATTGTCACGTCATAGCGTACATTCTATTGTGAAGAACCATCCGTAGCTGCAACGCGGACCAAAATGGAGCGGTGCCGCATTCAGAAAAGGCGGCCTTTAAAGTAGGCTTTGAGTTACGTTTGAATTGCCCTCTGCCCTAAAGAAACCCCGCCAGTGAAATATTGGGATTAACTGGTCTTTGAGGCGCGGATTAGCGCGACTTTCCCAAGCCGCGCATTCCTGGTGCCGTGACTCTTAAAACGAAAGGGCCGGAAACCCGGCGGGGAAAATGAGAAATAATTAAAATTTGCTCAGGCCACAGATACATTTTCTTTAAGTGTCCTGATCTTTAAAAGCCAAATTACAAGACACATACAAGCCAGTGCTTTTCAAGTTTTGCCTTTAATTTAAATTTCTGAGTAGGCCTAAACCTTATCAAAGCCAAGTAAACCATTTGTTGACGTACATATTATTAAAATTGATTGGAATACACCGTGGAGTTAAGGTAGACAACTTCTTGTAAATCAATCAACCAGGAGATTGCCATTTTTTTTTATTGTGGATGCACGGGAGTTGCTCTTTTTCTCATTTCAGTTTGAAATTGGGATAAAGTTCGTTGTGAAATAATTAACAATGCTTTTAAATGATTCTGTTATTGTTTAATGCACACGCCATAGTTTGGCAGTTTCCTGATAAATCATCATTGTCGCTCAAAAAAAATTGGGCGGTTCTGTTAATTTAATTTTTATTTCTAGTAATAAATCGTCTTATAATCACCTTTATAGCCTATTAATTTCAAGCAATTGTAGCTAACCTACAAAACACAAACACACACATAAAATTCAGAATACATTTTAATAACTCGTCCAGACTTAATAACTTTAAATATTGTGTCAGATTTTAAATTGTTTATTCATATTTCTGTGGCGGGACCACATTACCACTCCAGACATGTGTGTGGTATATATCAGTTATGACCAATGGAGATCAATGAACGGGGACAGACATTTCCTTTCTTACACATTCTCTTGAGTCCCAAGTATTTTCGAGATTGTTTGTCTTAATCCAATAGTAATCATGTGACTAATCTTATTTACCGTCGTGTTTTCTTAAAGGAAAAAAAAGGTTTAAAATCTATTAAAATCACAGCCGAGTCTTCGCAGATGCGACGGAGCTCACAAATTGCATACAGTTACAACAGATCACAGTTTCGAAGGCTAGCACAGATAAAAAAAACACAAATGTACCATTTATATAAGACACACATTGATTGTCTTTTAAAAACTACATATTGATTCCTTATAAACACCTTTTCTTAAATAAAGTAGTGCATCCAGGTCGCCACGGGGGCGTTCAGCACACATGCACGCACACGTACACACGCACTCGCACACATCCTCTCTCTATCATCCTCCTGATGGAAGTGTCTCTCGTCTTGCCAACATTGAAATAGGTCGGCGTGCTGTAAGAGGCTTAGAGAAAGCCTGCCCATTCCAAGCACTTAAGCAAAAGATTGGCTCCTTTTGCCATGTAGTTTTTTCTCCTCTTTTCTTGTGTAAGGATTTGTTCCGTGGCTTTGACCTATAACTTATTACAAATTCACTTTGATTCCCTGTATACCTTAAACAACAGGTTGTGGTCAGATGGCCTATGTTTCTACGCACTCACCACCTTTCAAATACTTTGCACGCCACAAGGGGTGCATGTAGCTCAAATAGATATTTCATGTCAAAGACAAACTTCAAAAGCGCTGTCGGGCACAATGCAAGCCATCCATCTCGGAGAGTTCGCGCGTCACGGAACACTTCTGTTTTTGGAAGAATGGCAGGTCTACAACGTTTATTTATGGTCTTTTAGTGTGTTGATTGGACAGAATGGCAGACGGTTTGTTAGTTTCACAACACCTGGAATTTCCAGGAGGAAGTCTGGTCTTTGTAATCCAAGCAATCAGCATTAAAGTTCAGTTTCCACGAGGACGCTTGGTCCTTATAATCCAAGCAATCCGCGGTGGAGTTGAAGCCGAGCCCCGAGGCACCGTAACCTTGTGTGGGAAGGGACGCGGGAGTCTGGTTCAGGTGACTGGTGACTGCGTTGCTGCTCATGGGGCTCAAGGTGGATCCTGGCCCGGTCAGCTGATGGTGCATGGGCGTCAAGTAAGAGCCGCAGTCCATGCCCCCAAAGTAGGATGTGGAACCAGCGTAGCCCTGGCTGTATCCAGACGCTTGAGTATAGGTCATGGGGTATGATCGCTGCATGCAGGAGGAGGAGGTAGAGAGTGGGTCTGACAGCGGCGAGATGGAGGCCGGGCTCCAAATGGACACCGGCGCGGTTGTGGTGGAGACGGCCGGCACTGAAGTGCTGGAGGGCGGGGTGAACTGGCCACTCGCCCCGCTCTCAGAACTGGCTTCCCGCGCTGGAGAGCTCTTCTTTTTGGCAGGTCGCACCTTGTTCTGGCCTCCGTTTTGTTGTTGTTGCTGCTGCTGGCGACACTTTGCCCTTCGGTTTTTAAACCAAACCTGACGTGATAAAAACAAGGTTTATTAACATTTACAATGTCACATAATTTCATTTATGGGACAGCACAACCTCTATGCTTAATTATATGTTGCACAACATAATTATGATGTGCGTTCCTTAGTTCATAAAGATGTCCATGTATTTCATTTTTTTAATAAGACACTCGTAGCTTACCTGTACACGGGACTCCGGTAAGTTGATTTTCAAGGCCACCTCCTCGCGCATGAAAATATCCGGATAGCGCGTTTTAGCGAATAAAGCCTCCAGCACATCTAGTTGCGCTCTAGTAAATGTTGTCCTTTCCCGCCTCTGCTTTCGAGGAGTCGCTGTTTTAAATAAACAAATGCATCACAAGATTGTCCATCCGAAAAACTTCCATGCATAGATTTAATTTAAAAGCAGGTTATAAGCATAAATACATGATACCAAAATATTATTATATCTGGAACATTATTGTTATTTGATAAAAAAAAGAAAAGAAAAAACTATTTGATTTTTAAATAAAATATTTGAATGCTTTAAACTTTTCCCCCCTCGGATAGCCTATGCTATTGTTGGTATAGTTTTATATATATATAAAAAAAACGATGTAGGCCTACTTTTGAGAATAAATATATAAGAATAATATATGCCGTTTTATTTTAATTCACCAATTGTGTTTTTTAAGTTTTTAAATTCTTATAATTTGGCAAATAATCTAAAATTTTGATTACAAAAGGTTGTGAACTTGACAGAATAGTTCAACATTTATAATAATCCCATATTTGTACAATAATAAACGTTGAAAGTGTAATTATGAGACTACTGCAAGCATAGCCTATGCAACCAGCGCAGAAAATCAAATAGCCAGGCCTACCATTTACATTTATGCACATACGGGCAAAACTGTTACTATAATCCCTGAATCCACATTCAATGTATGTTCAAGCCTTCAAGTCGTATTTTACACCAAATGGTTTATATGGAAGCTTGTCTCACCTGGGTAACCAACGGAAGGGTGCAGAAGGTCCATACCGGAGGTAGTTAAACTTAGCCCGTTGACCGTGTAAGGTGGTTGCTTGAGATACGACATCATGCTAAAGATGGTTGTGGGGGGTAAAGTTGGAGAAAATGTGGAAAGCTGGACACCGGCACCTTGCGTTTCTTTTCCTAAATTCAGCTTCTAGCTTGTTTACGTCTTCAGCAGTGGATGTGAAACCAAAAACCCTGTTTTCAAAAAATCACAAAGATAAAAAGGGATAAATTTGTAATTTGATAGAAACGCGGGTTCCTCTAGCTGCGATGACTGGCGAATAAACCACGTCCACACCGCAACGTGCTCTTAAAGCCGCTCCAGACCTCCAGCTGTCCTCATGAGATGAACGAAGCTCATCTCGACAAACGCCCCCCGTCCCTCCCCTTCCTCCCCTCTCCCCACCAACCCCAAAAAGTAACATCTATTAATTGCAACAAGTCTTCACAAAGACCAAACTCAGTCGTTCAAATGTGCACACAAGCCAGAAACGCAATTTGCATAGGATCCCGGCTAATTGTCTCAGGCATAAGAGCATTGATTGGGAGCTATTGGTGGAAACAAAGGCCACTGTTAGCCTGATAACTAATGCTGATAACAAAAGCTCCAATGGAGAGGACAAAAGTAACAATGACAAAAGTAGCCTCCTCCTTTCCTTAGTCATATCAGTCAGAACAGTATTATAAAAGTATGATTATAATTTTAGCATTTCCCAGAAATTAATTCTATGTTGAAAGGAGTCTAACAAATACGCTCAACTTTAATCTTTTTGGTGTTCCATTAAACATGTTTCTCGGTGGATTGTGTTAGTTTAGCTGATGTAGTTTAATTAGTTTAGATATAAAAATAAATGAAGATAATGAAAGGCCCAAATGAAACGTTTTTTATGCTATTGGGTCAAGCAAAACTGTAAATTATCTAAAGGTCAACACCATCCAAATCACAATCATTTCTGAATAAATAATGCTGTTATAAAACAAAAAACGGTAGCTTTATTATGCAGGAAAAGTTTTTTTTTATCCAACGGTTTCGTCCCTCAATCTGTCACTTAAAACAGTCCTTGTCTACCAGTTGCACAGCCGCTCGATAGTAATTACCTCATCCAAGAATTAATTATGATAAATGTTGTTGTTGATAAATTAACGAGATAATCCGTGTGGCACGCGCTGCCCTAATTACTGGACGCTACCTTTTCAGCAGAACGCTTGGCCTCATTGATTCTGTGCATGGCTACAATAAAAATCACACGCGTGCGCGCTCGCGCACACATACACACTCAGACACTTCAATGCAACGTCGTCTCTGACAACACACAGAACTACTGAAATAATAAAAAAGTATTGAGACTAGAAGCGTCAGATTTTTACTTGTGCAAGACAGAGGAAAATGTCTTTGTATATCTGTAGGCTATTAATCAGAAATAAGACAAGTGTGCAGAATTATCTCTTTGTTTGCTTATTATTTATCTAATGCACTCAAACTGTTGAAACTGGCACACACGAAAATCAACCAGTTAGCCTACTTACAGTAGCCGCAGATTTAAATCAACTTTTGAAAATGAAAATTGTGAAACAGCATACAACCACAAGTCAAAATATGTATCGGTTAATATCGCTTTTCATTTTTTTTTAAATTAAGGATCACATTAAACATATAGGCTACTTGTGTGGCGATATTAAAATACGTTAGGGCCATAAAAAAACAGAAAGATTAATAATACTACAACGACGATTATAACGCATCATTATGATAAATAATGCATCGATGCGTAATATGCATACATAATATTGCACATGCACGACTACATAAAGCGGGCTATACTTACTGAATAACTGGATTCAATTCGAAGTCCGTTAAAGTTTTATGTCCGATAGCAAATATACGTCTAAATCGTTACAAAAAAATATTCAAGGCATCAAGATAAAAATCCTTTTCATCAAACCGTGAAGCAAATGAGTTCTGAATGATGAAGCGTCTACAGCTAAACACGAAGAATGGATAGAATGGTTTAGAGAGATTAAGCACATACGGTTATGATTCGCTGCTCTTCTGGGTTGAAGTTGCTGGAGTCTGATTTGTACAGCACGCTGGCCAATGAAGAGCTCAGGACTGGAGTCTGTGTCTCTCGCAGGGCCCTTTGCAGGGAAACAAATGTCGACAGCTACTTTTTGATGCAAACTCTCCAGCCAATGGGAGCGAGGCCCTCGCGGAGCACATTCTCATCTCGGAGAGTCATCGGAATGTAATTTTATGTTGTAACATTAACTCATAAAGTGAAAGAGAATTAATTTCTTAGTTGTTACACTGCAATCTCGGTTTGAAATAGTTGAGCTGCGGTGGCCCCTATAGTGAATGTGCGCTATAGTTTGTATACCACTCCAAAAAAGTTGCAAATAGGCTAGTATATAATCTCAGGCATGATTATTAATCATGAGAGAAAACTGCAGACTCAGTCTTTTATTGTTCTTATAAATATAACAGAAAATAAATGTTGAATACGGACGCTTCTCGCATTTCTGTTGCGTAGCTGGAGGGGTTCACGGGGACTTAATTCCTTAAAACTGTCCTCTCGTCCACATGACGCTCAAACTGCAAGTGCTCAAGCTGATATACCCAAATGTATCAAGAGCTGAGTGCATCGCATTGCCATGGGGCTAGATTAAGGCCTTTTATAAGACATGTAGAATACACGTGAAACCAGTGTGGAGTGGCGCAACGAGGAGGTGAATTAGGTACCTTAAAAATGTTTCAAACAACACTTTGCCAATATCCACTTCGAGAAATGATTCTTCTGTGTGGGAGGAAAGCCGACAGTATCATAACAGCTTTAAGTCTGTAGCCTACATCTGAAGACATCCTGAGAAGTGGAGAACCTGACAAGCACCCGAGTGACTCGAGACGCGCGGACAAATGAACAACGGTGAGCAACATATTAATAACAAAGATCATTGGTATTTAACGCATGCTATTTTTTTTTATATTTCAGTTAATCCAGGACACAGGTGTTTAAATGAAATTCGACTTTAATTCTAAATTAAATAATTTATTGATATAAATACACATACATATGTATGATTATGCAGTTTTTTTTATTATTGTTGTTGTTGCTGTTGTTATTGTTGTTGAATTTCAAATCCAAAATTGTAATAGGATCAGTAGCCTACGTTATAATCCTTTTTCAGTTTAAATATATCTAACGTTTTGTTTGATATTATTGTAGTATAAACTATAGCAAATGTTGGTGTATATATATATATATATATATATAGTTAAGGTTAGAGCATTGTCCTGTTTAGCACCCTACTATTAAATTATAGAAACAACAATATCTATAGTGATAAGATGATGATGATAATAATATTAATAATAATTATTATTATTTAACATGACCCTTACATTAAATAATTGTAAGTAACCGCCATTGAGTACATAAACGCAAAGAGAATAATAATAATAATAATAATAATAAAAATAGTCTACTGTTCCATTCCATTCCAGTTCGAATCTATCCGTAATGTGTTTATCAAAGACGCGTTCTTTCATATGTAGATCCAGGAATGTCATTCCATTAATCGAGTGTGATCTTTCACTGGGTTACAGATGCAGAAAAGAAAAACTTTTACACTTGAAGACGCGATGGAAAGCTTCGGTTGTGCACCTGCTATTGTGGAATGGGACAGCCACCATTATCCTGGTGATTTACCTGTTAATATTTCCCCACATCCACCTGCCACGTACTGTTGTGAAAATCTATAAACAATGGCTTTCACTGCATGCGCTTCAGAAGTTCTTTGTGTTCGAAAGTGAATGCAAAATGAACGCCGTTTCTCTTCTAAACTCATTCGCTTGAGATCAAGTATCACATTTGGGCGAAAACTGCAGGTCGCTACATGTCGAGGATTAACCAAAATGATAATTGTAGAGAGCATACAAAAAACATGGATAAATATATATTTTTTTGCGGTTTTTCATTTATGTTTTAAAAATGATCGGGCACTTGAAAAGTTCCCATCTGCAGTTCTTTATACGCGGACGGTGTGTTTCTCGTTATATTAAAGCGCACTGTGTAATTTATTTAGCAACGCGCAATGATAAATAAACGACGTTTCATCCACCACCATCCCGCGTGCCTTTATCGCTGGGATCTCGCCCAGCGTTGCCTCTCGCTGTTTAAACTGCTAAATTATTTATCAAATTCTAAACGCCTCGCGTCCGGAGGGAACTCATCTTTAAAGGAATTGTGGTTTGTCAAAGTGAAAAAGAGCAATGCGTGTTCGCGCCTGTGGCCACAACAGCGCAATCCCAGTAAATGACACCCTTTCCCTTTAATCTCCACTTCGCTTGAGTGGCCAGCTCCAATCATAAACGTTTATTTCAGTTATAATGTTGAGCATGCATCAATATCTAGTAATTTGCTACGAGCTTTTTTGACTGAAAAGTACATTTACAATTACCCTACTAAAACAGATAATGAAAAATACAATGTCTATAATAATAATAATTGTTATAATAATGTTATTGTTTTATTATTAACAATAGCACTGATCCATTATTATTATTAAACAAAGAAAAATGTTAAAAGTATTGTGTAGAAGTAAATCATTAAAATACTAGCACCTCTAATCTCTCTTTCTGTCTCCCCTGCAGGTCCCAATGTTTTGCAAGCTCTGGTGGGCAAAAGCAAAGTGGACATTATCTGATGTTATCTTGTGTGAATGTTTGGAGGAGCACAGTAGGAGTGGATCAGTTTCTTTACAGTTTTTGAAGATTAGAACATCTTTAGTAGCTTTTCGATTATGACATCATGTGTTGCACTTGCTCTAAAATTGTTTGATTCATTTCTTTTTATGTTTGACTTGTCTGTGTTACATATATTGTTTTTCTCTTCACAAGGTTGAGTTTAGAGATTAGATTAAATCATATGTATGCATGAATGGACATCATTTAGCATGATGAACCTGCTATAATATTCCCCCAAATGTTTCTGATTTGACATAATTGTGACAGTGTTTAAATGCGATAACGGAGTCATTTTTTTTGATGAGAGGAACACTTGAATGTGAAGGTATATTTGCACAACGTAATTACTATGAATAAAAGAGCTCGTTTGATCTTTATTGACATTCATAATTTCCCGTGTGCCACATCTTCCCGTAAGGTACAGGAAACTTAAATGGGGTTAAATGTTACGCGTCACGGTCCGAGAAAATAAGGATGTCAGATTGGAAGGGTGGGGGAAACGGAGGATGATTGCACAGTATTTCAGGAGATCACAAAGGTTACAGCAATCTACATAGAGACTTGGGATAAAGAGAAAGAGAGAAAGCACATTCAAATTCCTCAGTACAGTTACTCATGCTGCAACAATATTGTACACAACCACATTTTAAAATACGTTTATGTATAATTATCTTTACTCTCCTGAAAAAAAAAGACCTTTCCCCCCCGTAATATATGCACTTTATTCTAAAGCAAGATGCTTTTTTTCAAATGCAAGTTTTGGTATCACTTTATTTTAAAATGTCCTTTTTACACATATTGCAAGTTAATATAGTAATAACTATAAATGATGCATAATTACATGCAACTAACCCTATAGTTAATTAATATTACTCAGTACTTAAATGCATATTTACACTGTAACAAGAACCTTAAAAAAAGGTGGGGTTACACTTTATTTTAATGTGTCATTGTTACAGTGTAATTATGCATTTAAGTACTGCGTAATAATAATTAACTACATGTACTTACTATAGGGTTAGGTTTTGGTTGAGGGTTAGTAGCATGTAATTATGCATAATTTATAGTTATTACTACAGTAACTACATGTTACGTGTAACAAGGACACTGTAAAATAAAGGTGGTTACACTTTATTTTAATGTGTCCGTGTTACAGTGTAATTATGCATTTAAGTACTGAGTAATATTTATTAACTATTTGTACTTACTATAGGTTTAGGTGCATGTAATGATGCATCATTTACTGTTATTACTGTAGGTAAGTACATGCAATAGGTCACTGTAAAATAAAGTGTTACCAAAAAGGTTTTATAATTTAGGTAATATTAAGTAACTACATGTACTTACTATAGGGTTAGGTTTAGTTGCATGTAATTATGTGTAATTTAGTTATAGTGTAACATGTAACATATTATGTAACAATGACAGTAAAATAAAGGGTTACTGAGTAATAATAATTAAATAATTAACTACATGTACTTAATATAAGGTTAGGGTAGGATTAGGGTTTGGTTGAGGGTTAGTTGCATGTAATTATGCATAATTTACTGTTAGTACTATAGTAAGTACATGTAACATATGCATCAAGGACACTGTAAAATAAAGTGTTGCTAAATAAGGAGTAACCCATTTTCAATGTTTGTAGTACATAAGCGTGCTCTAGAACTTCTCACTAGAGCAGAAAAAAGGCACAAACCAGGACACAATTCTGTGCATATGTATGATGCGTTTAGTGTCTTCTGAAATATTTAACGGTTATTAATCACTACTGTAATTGTTTGTCTGCTGTTTACACAGGGGCCAAGCGGCAAACAAATGGATTCAATTAAAACTGATTCTTCCCTTTAAGTCATCAATATGAGGCAAAATAAGCCCTCCACCATACTGACAAGGACAAACAAGTACACACAAGGGGACACTAAACGTTCTTTCAGTCATGCATAAACATGCTTTTCTCTCTACACTCTTGCTCTCTCTCACACACACACACACACACACACAATACAAAGACCCTCAAGGTGAACTCGGTGAAAGATCTACGAATACAGATCTTCAAAGAATTTGCGGTGCAATTTTTTCAAATGAATAACGATAACTCCATTCAATGCATTATTATAAAGCAAAAAAGATGTAGTATGTTTTCTGACTGGCGTGAGGTGTGTGGAGAACGGTGGATCCTGCCCTGCAGTGTGGGCTTCACTTCTCTCGCCTCTCTCAGAGTTCAAAGGCACAGGAACTGAGAGGGTCGGATTTATTCAGGCTTTATGTGGTAAATGCTTGGATGTCTTTCTTGTAGTCTGCAAGGCCCTAAGATCACATTTAGGAAATGTTCTATTGTGAGGTTGCCTGTGAAATCCCCATAATAAATTCACCAAACAGGCACAAGCAATGGCTATTTATGATCAGGGCCATATTTTTCCTTTCTATCTTGCCTTCCGGGTAAAGGTGTGTCTGTTTATGCATCACTTTTAGACTCGCAGTGCTACAAACACGAGTAACATGGACATGAAAGGATCAATGATCTAACAGTCTTGCTCTTATTGAAACTTTCAATACAAATGTAGGATTATTATGGTTGTGTGACACAGAAGTAGTCTAATTAAATGAATGGTTCACCCTCAACAATTTAATTTTTTGTCATCATTTACACATTCTCAGGATATGACTTTCTTCAATAGAAGATACTTTGGAAAATGTCAGTCTGTATGGGCAGAAACATTTTTCAAAATATTTTAAGAGGAAGGAAATTCATACATTTGGAACAACATGAAGGCGAGTAATTGATTATGAATTAAACAATTTTTTGGGGCTTAACTATCCCTTTAAGAAGTGACATTTTTAGGTGCGTAAATGATGACAGAATTTAAATTTTGGGGGTAACTATCCCTTTAAGAAGTGACATAACAATTATTTGTTATTTTGTCCCCAAGCCAAATATTTGCACCTATCCTCAAATATGCATGTTAACATTATTGAGTCTTTAATTATGTGATATAATTAACCCTGCACCCAGTTTGAAAGGCATGTGAGTCGAGGACGAGCCCCCATATGGGGTGAGCATTCCTTGCATGTGCCCCGTCCAAACCCCACTTTGTTTTGAGTGACATTCTGGCACTCTTGTTCATACACCAATACTCAGCCTCCAAACTGTACCGTCTTGCTGTCTTACACACTGCCAGTTCACACACATCTCTCTCCCTAAACACGTTTCATCAGGTTTTATGCAAATATATATTTTTAGTCTTCTGAAAATCTTACACTTATTTTATTTTTTCCAATGTCAGTTCCTCTCAACTGTTCATATCTATTTTGGGGAAGTGGAGGCTCTGTTGGGACTCCTCTGATAATTCTGTCAGTTGGATGTTTCCATTACGTTCTCTTCACGTTCCTGCCATGTTCTTGTCCCGGCTCCAGCCAGTAGTCAGCTACCCTTCCAGCCACAGGCTGGCAGCTGTTTTTTTTGTGTATCTCTAAGGGCTTGTCTGTCAACTGGAACCCTCCCCTCCAATTAGGAGAGTAAACACAAGACCCGTCTGTGTGTGTGCTTGTAAAAAGTTCACAAACTGTCGCCTAAAACACCCCTCCAGTGATAAAACAATGCCTAGATTCTGATCGCCAAACTCTTACTCTTTTAACAGTATAGAGCGTCTCTTAACTCTGCATTGGATTATTTTGGCATAAATATATAGTAAATATACTACTGAAAAACAACAAAGTATATGTAAATATGTAAAAAATAAATGTAAAATTATATAAATAAACATTTTTAAAAAAGGTTGTTAGTCTTATCTTCTGTAGATTTTAAAGGAAAGATATTTATGTTTAATTTTGTTTGTAGAGTTTCTAGATATTTATACTGAGGAACTATTTGGCGCTTGATTGTAGCCGTTGTTGCATTGAACTGTACATATTTCAGTAAAAAAGTTTTTTTTTGGACATTAACATGACAGGTCACCACTTGCCGCTCTCCTGGTTACCATGGGGTACCAATACTGCTGAAAAGAATGTAGAGTCTGCCAGAGTTGCAGACTGGGACAGAACGGGCTATATGTGTGTGTGTGTGTGTGTGTGCGCTTGACTATGTGTGTGCTGGGGGTGGGAACACTCTCAGAAACCCCAGTGGTTACCGCCTTGCGGCTGGCAATAGGGATGCAGGAATTTCACTAGACCTACTGCCCGGAAAATGCCAGGTGGGAGACGAGGAGCGGACAGAGGGTGTGGACGAGTCACATTAATTGTTGGCAGGGGAGGTGGTGGATAGGTAGCTCAGGAACTGACAGAAGCTCAATAGAAAAATAGAGCAGTCAAATCAATTGCAGCCTGATGTATTTACTGTCGCTTTAATGTCATTTGCAGAATGAGCATTTGTCTTGAAAGCAAGAATGCAAACAAATAATTTTGAGGTGAATAGTTATATATATATATATATAGCTTTGAGTAATGTTTTTAAATAAAATGCTACTAAAATATAAAAAGCGTCACCCTTCTCTGTGGTTACTGTAAAAAAAAATATATATTGACATGCTAAATATTATTTTAATGAAATAATATTCTAATGATGCTGATATGATTGCAACCAAGATTAAAAATCTTCAAAACCTTGTGTAGGTGTATTTTTATCTTTTAAAAAGAGAAGAACCTTAGTTTTTGATGTTTAAAAATAATTTCACATGCCCTATACATGATGAAAATGCATATTTTAAGATAACAATATTAGACTATTTTATCTTTTCTTTTGATAAGAGTGTTGTTTAATAAAATTGTCTCCAATTATATTGGATTTTGTTCAATAAAAGACCTTTGTCTTTTTACGAAAATGGTTTTTATTAACATTTTATTGTATAATTTTATCTAATGTGACTCATGTGGAGTCATAAGGATATAAAATGACATTCCATCTACAAATGTGGCGATGGGGAAGAGCAGCTCAGTTGCTTTGAAATCAATGTGGTCTCTGCTGTGGAGCTTCTGGGGCACAGTTCAATAAAGCAGCAGCATAATGGTCAGCACCATGGTGGAGCCATCGAGTCATGGAGCAACATCATGCTCCGCAGCAGGGGAAGACATCGGGCAGATGGGTCCAGTGTAGCGGTACAACTCCATCCCTCCTCCTCTCCACTCTAGACTTCTCTCTTTCTAGCTTTCTGCCCCACAGTGCGACTGCTCAGAGTCTG
Organism: Rhinogobio ventralis; assembly: GCA_039654625.1. NCBI lineage: Eukaryota > Metazoa > Chordata > Actinopteri > Cypriniformes > Gobionidae > Rhinogobio > Rhinogobio ventralis. The sequence goes on along the minus strand of CM077202.1, from coordinate 34,366,963 downwards.
ATGAATCGGCCGAAATCAAACAGATCGGGAAGGTTATTGCACAGGAAAAGTCCAACAAAGCACAGCAGGACGTATTCATGTGGTATGTGTCATTTGTGATTGGCGAATCAATTACCACACTCTTAAAAAATAAAGATTCCAAAAGGAGGTTTTCACTGCAATACCATAGACAGAACATTCTGGGTTCCCCAAAGAACCTTTCAGTGAACAGTTAACTTAAAAGAACTACGTATTGTCTTCCACGTGAGTGAATCGTAAGAACCTGTTGTGTAATGGAAATGTTCTGTTAAAGGTTCTTCGTAGAACCCTAAATGCCAATAAAGAACCTTTATTTCTAAGAGTGCAGATACATGGAAACAAATTAGAGAGGGTAGATATGCAATAGTGGTAAGAAGAGCATAAGCGAAGGAACCAAGTCGGTGATAAAAGACGGAGAAAGAGCAAGGGAAAGGAGGGAAAGAGAGCAAGGGCAAAAGTGTGATTGAAAGAGAGAGGGCAGGCATATCCCTTTGAAATGCCCACTCAGGGGTAGGAGCCTGGGGAAGCAGGCTGGAGTGGCCCAGCGCCTGGACAGACAGGCAGTCACCACTCTGGGCCAGGGTCCAGCACCCCTCCGCCATTCCCACCAGCCTCTCCTCCTTGCCCAGGCCAGACTGGCTATGTCCCCCCCTCTGCCCATCAGTCAGCCAGCCTCCAGTGGACCAACTGGAGCCTCCCAACCTCACCTTGCCAACAACCCCCCCCCCCCCCCCCCCCTACTTCCAACCCCCACCCAACTGTATGGCCCAGGCCCAAACTGATTCGCCCCATCAGAGCAACCTCTGTAGTGTGAGGGACTGACTGATCACTCCATAAGCTCGGCACACTGTGCCTGATGGTGTGTTTAGTGTGGATGACTGTGAAGTCAGAATACTACACCATTCAGTTATTCTTATTGGTAAAAAAAGAACACATCTTAAACCTACTGTATCATATTTGATACGCAGATTCCAAATTACATATTTTTGCTCAGTTTGGCCCTCCTCAAATATGAACTCCATATTCTCACTATATCATACTATATGAGCCATAAAATCCTGAAGTATCAAATATGATTCTTAACACAAAAAAGAACAGAAAAAACACATTTGCAAACTATTATTTCTCATGTTAGGTTTTACAGGGTTAAGTCATGGAGAGTCATTAAAGGGTTAAGTCATGTCAAGAGTCCACATCAAATGTCAAATCTCTATTGGATTTTATATATATTACAGATTCATTTTTATAAATCTGCAAATGTGCACTCCATAAGATTTCTTTGTTTCCCCATAGTAAATGAGTGGGTGACTGCTAACCAGGATTTGTTTACTCTCTAAATGTTCTCTTAAAAGGAAACATCAACGCAAAATGAAAATTCTGTCATTATTTACTCACTCTAATGTTCAAAACCTGTAGGACTTCCTTTTAACTGTATAATTCTCTGTTGTTTTGGAATCGTTAGCCCATATTTTATTTATGTTCAATACATTTTACAACATGTTTGTTTTAGAGTAATATTTGTCCTATTATTTATTTACCTTTATTTTAATTAAAATGCTTCAAATAAAATGTGTTAAGTTGGCGAAACGGTGATGGGGATTTATATTGGATGTTTAAAGTTTTTTTTGGGTTACAGTTTACTTTAAGGTGACGTAGTTACATTGTACTTACATAAGTACTGAGTAATATTAATTAACTACATAGTAAAATGTATAGATAATAAATAGATTCATGTACAAAATGTGAGTAGTTTCAAAATTAATTTCAGTAGTGGGACAGGTTGTATTTAAAGCACTCTTTGAACTTGCCGTTAGTTTAGTTTAAGGATACACTGTAGATTTTTCAACAAATTTAATATGTAGCAGATAAAAGTGTGGAAATAATATCAGAGATTGAGATGAATAGTGCAAAAAATCTTGTCTCAGAGCAAAACATCTCCCTGTAGACCCAAAGACTTCTGTCGTTCCCAGGGATCAATTTGGAGTCCAGGTCAAGTTTACAACTTAAGTGCTCCTCGTATGTTTTTTGCATCTTCGTTTTTTTCTATTATTGCCTGCTTGTGCTTGTCAGTGCCAGTGTTTGTCAGTTTGTGGTTTTGACTTGCCAAGTCCACGACGTCTTTCCCAAACTCATCTGCCAGTAATTGTTTAGTGCATTCCTCTATTGTTTCGTTCCGAAATATCATCTGATGCATCATCTCGCCATTATTTTCAGCTCTGCATACTGTCAGGGATGACAACCTCAATCTCTCCACCACCCCCAGGTCTGAGGCAAGGTTACCATGTCCCCATGGCAACAGCAGCAGGCCCACATGATTCGGCACAATGTGAGTGGGAATCTTGCCAAAGACTGGGAATTTGGGTGTGATGTAGACATTGTGGATAACAGGTTCAGCCCTAGTGGAAGCACATGGGTCACATGAGGACTGACTTTCGATGCATTAGATCACAATGATACTTCAGTTAAGAGCCGCTCTCAGTGTCTTTAATGAAATACTGTGGTGCTATTAAGATTGGAAATTACTTTTTCTTTAAAAAAAAATCAAAAACAAAGTTTGTAGCCAGTTGCTGTGAAATCTCTCTCTCTCTCTCACTCACTCAGCTTGGCTGTGTGTACCGGTGCAATCTACCCAGTGTTTATTTTGTTGTTCTCGTTACAGACCATAAACACCACTTACGCCGCTGTTTGGGGTTGGAGTTGAGTGTGTGTGAGCCATGTGCTATATTTGCTGATAACAGGATTTGCTTGTGTTACAAATCACCAAACGAGAAAGGTTAATTGTCAACGCAAGCACCAAAATGGCTGCACGCTTTAATCTTTAGTATGCGGATGCTTTATTATTTATCTCCAGTAATTAGATATAGACAGACTGTACCCCATTTTTATATCATGTAATTTTTATACCATGTTATGTCAAATTGTATTTTTGTTTCTTGGGCATCCTTTACAACTAAAATAGGGTTGTTGTAAATTATGTAAATTGTAAAGTATTAAGTGAGTAATGCAACTACTGAATCTTTGAAATCACAGTTTTAAGCTAATTAGAAAAAATATAAAAAATATTCGACTTTTGACACAGCCACAGAATACAGTTGTCAGTCCTATATTTAAATGGTTACGTTCACACACAATACGGTTATTCATGGGAGTGACAACCACATTCTAGAACCAAACTCACACCTATATATTTTCAGGACTCACAACCGCATTCTCGGAAAACGCTTCGTGTGAACAGAACCGGACTGGACAACTAGTTGTCCGTCACATCATACAGTGTGAGAGAGCTGCTCTGCGCTGCAAAATTGCGTGTCTACTGTGTGTTGCGGGTTTTCATGTGTGTTTCGATAACTTGCAGTAACGGAGATATGAGCTGTGTGCCATCTGAAGGTTTTAGATCCAGTCACTGTTCTCCCCCGGAGCCGCTCCCGTCAGTCTTGTGTTCTACACGCGACTCAAATGCTCGCTTTCCATGCAGATATAAAAGATGCTGTTGGATGGATGGATGAATTCGCGGCTCGATTGGACTCTTGTCGTGTCAAAAGTGATAAGACTTTTCAGTTTTATGGACGTACCATCTTTGATATTACTTTGGTCACTGTTGTGGTTACTGGTTAGAGAATACAGGCTCCCGTTGCACGTGTACAGTCAGTATTTGAGACTCTCTCTAATGTAAGTTGCTGTTTGAACGGGGCATTTCGAGACTTATACCTGTAAGTAAATGCGGTTGTCAATCCAAAAACTGACAGTGAGATCGAGCCTTATAGTATAGTTCAGCCAAAAAAAGGTTCTGTCATCATTTATTCCCCCTCATATATAAATGTTTTCCATATTTAAAAAAAAGTTGTTTTGGACCCCATTGACATTCACTGTAGGACAAAAACAGTTAAAACTTATTCAAAATATGGGTAACACTTTAGTTTAGGGTCCGATTCTCACTATTAACTAGTTGCTTATTAGCATGCATATTACTAAGATATTGGCTGTTTATTAGTCAAGTCAAGTCAAGTCAACTTTATTTATATAGCGCTTTTTACAATGCAGATTGTTTCAAAGCAGCTTCACAGTGTTAAACAGGAAAATACTTATTAGTACTTATAAAGCACATATTAATGCCTTATTCTGCATGACCATATTCTACATCCCTTAATCCGACCCAATACCTAAACTTAACAACTACCTTACTAACTATTAATCAGCAGTAACTAGGAGTTTATTGAGGCAAAATAACTGGACCCTAATCTAAAGTGTGGCTAAAATATGTTCTTTTGTGTTCTACAGAAGAAAGAAAGTCATACAGGTTTGGTACGACATGACTTTCACTTTTGGCTATCTCTTTAAGACTTAAAAATTAGTCAAAAGTTGCACACTTTACTTCTGTGTGAGTGGTTCACTGGTTGCCAAGCACGAGGATTGACTGGAATAAATAAAGATTGAGAGGTAGGTTGAGAGAGAATAAGGGGGTGGGGAGGTGGTCATGTTTTCCACTGGCACGTCGTTAACCTCCCGGGTCTGTGGGGAGAATCGGAGCTGCTGTGGGAGCTTAGAGCATGGAGCATTTGTTTGTGGGACCCCCGGGGGGAGGCAGACCCCATGCCTGAAAATGGGCTTCCAAAACAGCAGTGGGTTGACGAGAGGGGAGGGACTGGATGAGAAGAGGGAGGAGGAGAGGGGGAGACTTAAACAAAAACACCCTGAGGGTCGGGGGTCCCCCTTGGGCAGAGGCCTACAACTATGTCCCCTAAAGAGTGATCCAGAGGCGCTGAAACAAGTGTTGTTTACTACTGGTACTTATTGTTCAGTGGTTGCACAAACACTATCATAGATGTATGTATTGACAAAATTTTGCACAAAGAGTTGGATTACTATAGTAATCTAATACAGGTAATGTGACTTGCCCAAGAGTTGGATTAATTTGGTCATCTAAATTCAGATTTGGAGTTAAAGTCTGTACAACAGTAAATAACTTATATAACAACAACCCAACATCTACATTATCAATAGCGCACTGTTGTTTTCCACTAAATAAAATGCTTTTGGCCAGGGCTTCTAACATTGCACAACTCCTAACCAAAACTAAATCCATCTTGAGGTAGACGTTAGAAAAAATATTGGAATTTTTCAAGGATTGTATTATATTATATTTCCAAAATTATATACAGAATTATTGTTATAAGGGTCCAACAAAATCACCCATGTTGGTCTAGTCTGGTTATGCAAAAATATATACTTCCATTCAAATGTTTGGAGTGAGTAAGATTTATTTTTAAATGTTTTTGAAAGAAGACTCTTATGCTCATCAAGGCTGCATTTATTTGATTAATAAATACAGTAAAATAGTGATATTGTGAAATTTTATAAAAATTTAAAATAAAAGTTTTCTAATTTAAAATATATTAAAATGTAATTTATTCCTGTGATGCAGAGCTGAATTTTCAGCATTGTTACTCCAGTCTTCAGTGTCACATGATCCTTCATAAATCAATCTTGTTCTGTATATTTTTGTGGAAGCCATAATACTTTTTCCCAGGATCCAGTGATGAATAGAATGTTTAAAATAACATAATTTATTTGAAGTAGAATTTGTTTGTAACAATTTTTACTGTTTTACTTTCTTGCTGATTAAAAGTATTAATTTATTTCAACAAAGATAAAATATCTTACTGACCCCAAACGTTTGAACAGTAGTGTACTTCTATACAAACAACTGTGTAATTCATTGCATACATTACATTCATTTACATAACATCTATCTCAACATCTGCCAAAACTCTTTTGCCGAGTACACTAACAAACCAGAGAGAGAATACATTTTTATGCAATAATTTATCAAAACAATAATATACTCTTTCTTAGTCCCTTTTTCCTTCAAAATTATATATAGTGGACATCTGTCCACTGCATAAAGGCAGTGGTACATTTTCTAGAGCAACTGGTTGCTTAACTACTTTCGTCAGCCATTTTGAAGATATGATTTTATAAATAAATAAAGAAATATAAAGAGAACATTGATATAGAATAAGGGTTAAAGGACCACCTTGGTGGTCTGGATGTAACATCAGACCATAAATGGTTAAAAACTTTCCGTCTGTTGTGGTGGACATCATGCATCAGAAGATTAAACCATTGAAATGTAAAGTTTTCTCTTCAAGATCTATTCCAAATTATTTGAAATGACCATTACAATGAAAGACTGTTCTGTTATAAGTTCCAAGACTAAAATATGCCAACAACTAATAGCTGCATCAGTTTTGTCCTGAAGTGTTGTGTTTAAAGTAAATTGGTACACTGTGTGCCTCGGGTTGAAACTGTATTGACCCCCGCTGCTCTTTTTAGTGGAAGAAGGTAGGCTAGTACAATGATGATGGCCTAATACTGGCTACAAGACATTGAATCCGCCCTATACCATATACTGCTGAGCTGGTAAATACTCTTACAATCAGTGTATTTTGAACCAACCTTTCACCCCCTTCTTTTTCTTTTCCACCCAACAGTGCCCCTCTATTTTCCTACCTCTTTATCCCTTTTAATTAGAAGGCAAATTCTGCTGGGCTGGAGAGATCTAATCCTCCGCCGCCCAACAATGCACAGAGTTTGCTTTGAACAACCGACCTGCGGCCCTTAAACACAAACCCCCGCCTCACAGCTGGCCCCTCCCCTCTGCTGCCTCGCCTTCTCAGCAACTGATCTGGGAACAGCGGCATTGGTGTCCACAGAATGGACACATACAGGGATTAGAGATTTGTGTTCTGAATCCAGGTCATCTTCTGAGGTCAGGTTGTGGCATGCAAAATCACACACAGAAGGCTTGACTCTTTTGAAACAGTAATAGTTGTATTGAAAATGACTTTCTTTTATGGCGTCATTTGGAGGGGGAACATTCCACAATTCTTGGCTTAATAACTAAACATACCGATTCTCTCCATAACCGCGTTGAATGGTCAACGTGAAAAAAAGTGTGCGTTTTGCTATGTTCTTTATAATTTCATTTGTGTTATAAACAGACCAGTGCAAAGGTGGAAATACGAATGAGACAGAGTTAGACGTTAGATGGAGAGAGAGAGAGAGAAAGAGAAAGTGCTATAGCAATGACAGCCTGTTCCTCTGCTAATTTACATATATATTAATGTTCTTCATTGTACATAGAGGATCTCATTAGTCTGTGTGATTTCCAGTCAAGATGCAGTTGGTGGATATTCATAAAACTCATCATTACATATACACAGACACATACATATGTGTTTATGTGTGCAGATGCACATTTGCATTTTGTCGTTTGTGAATGACATTAGTTGATATGAAAGTCTGTCAGTGCAGATAGTTTGGAAAAACAAAGATAAAACTATGCAAAATTATACATTTACACATACAATTGTATAACAATGCATAATTCCATGTATGTCATAATATTGGAACTCAATATTTGCAGAAAACTCTTTCACGGTGTTAACCAACAAACTATAGAGAGTAAATATTTTAATATACACATGCATTTACATCTGACACAGACATGTTTAATAAGTATTCCCAGTTAGAGTTTCCCATTAGAAAATGTCCTGTATCTTTAAGTCAGAATAATTTGTCTTTAATTTCTACTTTTGGTCCATTAAATTAGCTGACCTTTCTCCATGACTCTGTACTTTGGATTGGCCAATTACACTGGCTGAAGTGATCATTCTAAAAAGCATAAAATGGAAATGATATTCACGCTGTTCTCAAAGCAGTCTGCCTCTCATATGTGCTCACACCAGGGCAGTGAGGTCATCAGATATAGCAATAATGTGCGTGAATGAAAAAACATTTAAGAAGGATAATGACCCAGGGTTCTGCTATTATGTACGAGGAGATAAGCACATTTTGTGTTTAATAATTCAGTTATATTATGTGCATAATGTTATGTTTAAATAGGCCTTTTCTACTGATTTATTTGAGTATGTCAATACACATTTAAGTATTTGAAGGTTTGTATTGGAAATGTAGTGGTTTGAGTCCAGATTGTATCATTTTCTGACAAAGTTATAAATATGAATGGGAAACTGTTCATTTAAATCAAAGTTGCATGTACAAAATACCATTTTACAATTACGATAGAATATATGATTCACTTTACAGCACCTTCATAAATTGAATCAAATGTAAAATAGCAAATACAGCCGATGCTCATTCTTTATTCATCATTCTGTAGATTAAAAAATCTTGTTGAATCTTATGAAATAAATATACATCACCATCTTGCTCTGACCAGAGTTATTTGAATGTAAGTCCAACATAAATACAAACGCACCAATATACATAATCCATTTTTGACACAATGTTTTTATAAATATAATTTTTTTATGAATGTTTTTTACAAATATAAAAAAATAATATTTTGTTTCTTTTTAAAATAAATATTTCCCATGTTTCTTTATATTATCTATGAGTTTACAACTGAAACAAATTTGACTAAATGCAACCCTACTGCGATGTATAATGCAGGACAGGCTGACTGCTAATATTTGTGTATATTAAGCCTTGCCATTACATAATTATTACTTTGATCTAATGTTAATGTACTCTGATCGTAAGTCTCTGCCTCAGGGGAGTGTGCAGTGTGTGTAGGTGATATTTCTCTATGTATCACAGATGGGGGGCCACAGGGGAAGTCAGTCCACGGGCATCCACAGAGCTCTGCGAATGATTTGCGCACCACGATGGCTCCCCTTGTACAGTTTTGTAGCCTAAATATTTTACAAACTTAATTGGCATTCTCAAGGGAGGGCTGCCAGCTGCCTGCCTGATGGCATGGATGTTTAATTATCAGGCAGGCATGGGCAGGCAGACGGGCTGACTGTCTGCAGAGACAGTGAGGTGGTAACAGAAAGACTGTAAACCATTTACAGTATAAAGAGCTTGAATTCTGCCCTGCATTTAATGTTATTTGTTTTAAAGGTGCAGTAAACGATTTCCGAGAAAGGCTGCTGAAAGTGAATCGGACCGAGTGCCACAACACACTTGTAGCTAATCAGCAGTAGGGGGCGTGTCCATCCATGATGGGGGAGGAGAGAGAGTGAGCAAGAGGGAGATTTGAAGAAAGACTGTAGAAAGAGCGATGGCTGAGAGACATTACAAAAGAGAAAAGCTCAGAGGAATATCACTGGAAAAAGAAGGGTTAAGATCAGGCAAGAGCTTTAGGACCCGCGTTAATATTAGAAAAGCTTTCCAGCGCTGGAGAGACCAAAGGCCAGAAAACGGACTGCGATGTTGCGTTGTTTGTTTCTGTTCCATAGGTGAGTGTGACAAGCAGGGCGTTGCCGAGAGCTGTGGGAACGGAGCGAGGCCGTTGGCGCAAGTGCTAATGAGTGGTCTCAAGTCTCACGGAGGAGCTCCGGAAGGAGAAAAGGAAGAGTGACGACAGTGAAGGACAAGAGAGGACCAGGCCATGACTATATGTTGTTGTTTTATTATGTTTATATGTGGCAGTCGTCCGTAAGGGGGTTGCCACTTTACTTTCATTTTGTTGATTATTTTTGGATTAAAGTTTATGTTGAACTTTAGCCGGTTCCCGCCTCCTTCTTCCCTGAACTTTAAACATTGCTACAGTGAGTAACATTGGTTTTGCTGTGTTTCACAGAACCAAGCTTTGCTGTCGCTGTAATGTTAGCTGTAGTAACAGCACAGTTTTGAGTGACTAACAACCATCTCTTGCTTCTATATACTCTTGTGTACTGTATGATCATATTTTGTTCTTCCTTGTTTTTTCTTTCATTATATTTGCTGCTTCGCTTTAGCTATGATAAAGAGACATCCAATCTTATTTTTTGTTTGTTTATTATTTTGGGGGCGGAGCAATGAAAGGAGGGGTGTGTTTGTTTGGGTTGATTTTAAATATTAACAGTGTTTCTCAGAAATCACTTACTGCAACTTTAAATGAATTCTAGAACGGTGTACATTTTTATATTTGCAACATGCTAACAGCAAACTATAGAGTGCAATAGTCAGGTTCTGGAAGGAAAAACGGCATTCATTTTGCCCATAAGGAAATAGATTTTTTAACGATAGCTTATAAATCATTATAAACAGACGTACTGTAAGCTCCGAGGTTGTTGATCAATGGTACATGCTTTTGCTGAAGCCATTAACCAGCATTAAATAACCATTTTTTAACAGCTGAATTTGTGGTGAAAACCCCAATACCCATGATGCTGTACAGAAAATTCCATCAACCAGATAGTTGGGGAGAGCCATACATGTCAAAAGAGCCCGCCGCCATGAAGTACCATAAATTGAAATACCATAATTGAATCAGTCTGGCTATGCTGTCAAAATACTGAAATATATATATATACACTCACCTACAGGATTATTAGGAACACCTGTTCAATTTCTCATTAATGCAATTATCTAATCAACCAATCACATGGCAGTTGCTTCAATGCATTTAGGGGTGTGGTCCTGGTCAAGACAATCTCCTGAACTCCAAACTGAATGTCAGAATGGGAAAGAAAGGTGATTTAAGCAATTTTGAGCGTGGCATGGTTGTTGGTGCCAGACGGGCCGGTCTGAGTATTTCACAATCTGCTCAGTTACTGGGATTTTCACGCACAACCATTTCTAGAGTTTACAAAGAATGGTGTGAAAAGGGAAAAACATCCACTATGCGGCAGTCCTGTGGGCGAAAATGCCTTGTTGATGCTAGAGGTCAGAGGAGAATGGGCCGACTGATTCAAGCTGATAGAAGAGCAACTTTGACTGAAATAACCACTCGTTACAACCGAGGTATGCAGCAAAGCATTTGTGAAGCCACAACACGCACAACCTTGAGGCGGATGGACTACAACAGCAGAAGACCCCACCGGGTACCACTCATCTCCACTACAAATAGGAAAAAGAGGCTACAATTTGCACGAGCTCACCAAAATTGGACAGTTGAAGACTGGAAAAATGTTGCCTGGTCTGATGAGTCTGGATTTCTGTTGAGACATTCAGATGGTAGAGTCAGAATTTGGCGTAAACAGAATGAGAACATGGATCCATCATGCCTTGTTACCACTGTGCAGGCTGGTGGTGGTGGTGTAATGGTGTGGGGGATGTTTTCTTGGCACACTTTAGGCCCCTTAGTGCCAATTGGGCATCGTTTAAATGCCACGGCCTACCTGAGCATTGTTTCTGACCATGTCCATCCCTTTATGACCACCATGTACCCATCCTCTGATGGCTACTTCCAGCAGGATAATGCACCATGTCACAAAGCCCGAATCATTTCAAATTGGTTTCTTGAACATGACAATGAGTTCACTGTACTAAAATTGGGATGTGGTGGAACGGGAGCTTCGTACCCTGGATGTGCATCCCACAAATCTCCATCAACTGCAAGATGCTATCCTATCAATATGGGCCAACATTTCTAAAGAATGCTTTCAGCACCTTGTTGAATCAATGCCACGTAGAATTAAGGCAGTTCTGAAGGCGAAAGGGGGTCAAACACAGTATTAGTATGGTGTTCCTAATAATCCTTTAGGTGAGTGTATATATATATATATATATATATATATATATATATATATATATATATATATACTGAGTGCTACGAGTATACATTTTATATTCTATACAAAATGTCCTAAAACAATTTGTAATTTATGCATTTTAAATTATATACATACTGCATATATACTCTCTCTCTATATTACTATAGTAAAGTATCTCACAGTTAAGGAATTGCAATATTTTTTACAGTGGTGTTGTGTTACTGCAGAAAATGAAATATATCTAAGCATGCCTCTGAAATTATTAAAGGTGGCTGAGTGTCCAAGGCCACCTCTAGGAATAACAGAGGGATATATAGTGGTATACAAAAATATATATGTTTTATAGATCTACACTATCTTTATTAAGGAGACAGAGGTATGCATATATGGGGTGTCCCTACAGGAGACAGAAGAATTTGAGTGTTGGGTTGAACCAGCCAGCGGTGTTTGGACGGTAGGACATGTTGACTCAACGTATCTCATTACTGGTCCATGTGTCTGCATAGTCATGTTGGATAATGGGCCTGAAGCAGCGGCACGCCAACAGGAAATGTAAAAGTTACAGGCTTTCAAGGGTAAACAGGCTCTTTGCCTTTCGGTGAGGTAGAGACGGTTTAGCAATTTACAAACATCAGTCAAAGAACAAGTGGCCCATGATAATGAAGGATCTTGTTTTAGATACGTACAAGGAAGCCAGCAACATTTGGCTAGATTGCACATATTTTGACTTCTCTTGATAGATTTTTTACATTTTACAATAAGGTTCCATTAGATAACATTAGATAATGCAATAATTAACCATTAGCATTACATTTGTTACAGTATTTATTAATCTTTGTTAATGTTAATAAAAATACAACTGTTAATTTTTAGTTCATTTTAGCTCAGGTCTACTAAGTAACATTAACAGATGCAACTTTTGATTTTAATTATGTATTAAGAAATGTCAACAAATAACATGAATTAAGATTAATAAATGTTTTAAAAGTATTTTTTATGTTAGCTAATGTAGTTAACTAATGAAACCTTAAATGTAACCTTATTGTAAAGTATTATCAACATATTTTATAATGTTGGGCTTATTCTTGAAGTGTCATCATCAATTTGGGAAACATAGACAGATACTGATGTGGATAGAATGGTGGGAATGAATGTCATAATTGATTTACTGGCTCAGTGAAGATGAAGACAGTGAATTCATTTTTATTTTAGAAGTAGTTTAGGGACCCGGAAACCTATAATTTGCAGTCAGCTACTCTCACAAAATGTGAACGAATTGGAGGTTTTTATGATTACCACATGACATCCACCATTATATTTTTGAGCTGCTATTATAAAAACCGCTCAGTAACAGTTTAGCATTTCATGAATGGATTTTTATTTGAAATTCACAACAATATACATTTCTCTTGGTGGAGTATGGGATGGACAGGCAAATCTAATTTCAGTATAACAATATATAATTATTTTTGTTATATACAAAAAGAACAAAGAGGGAAATTACACGATTAATTGAACACTTTACCTCGATTACGATTAATGAACAATTATTTTGTTTTGGGTTTTTCTTTTTCTTTTCTCATAGTTCACTGACAAGGTATGTACTGTAAATATGCTCGACTATTAAAGGTGGGATATTTCTTTGTTTAATAAATTAGCACTGTGAGAGTACAGTTATTTGAATGCATTAACGAAAGAGAGATTGCGTGAATTAGTCATTCATACCGTCTTTTTATTAATTGTGAAGCTGTGCGTTGTATGTAGTTACTTCAAAAGTAGAAAAATATATGTTTTAAGTTTTGAGTTTCTAAGCTACTTTAGTGATAAATCACAGGACTGCGTCGACAATGAGTTTCTGCGCTCCTCTCTGCGCATGCGATCAACACGTGATGCGCGAGCTACTGTCTGTATAAAGGTGTGTTCGACATCGGCTGGATGCATCCGATCGGTGAGAGCAGCCGCGTGCAGGCGGGGAGGAGCTGCAAAACGGAGACGTGAAGTCGGACACTTTCTGCTTCCTGTAGTGATGCTCGCGCTATATTTGCATACTTTATCACAGCTGAAGTTAAATAAATGCAGTATTTGTCAAATACACAGATGATTCAGATACATTTTCATTCAATACTTTATGTACTGCATAATACAGCGTCTGTTTGTATAAGAATAAAGTTCAACATAAGCCTACGCTCTCCATTAAGTGGTGTATAAGTTTTTAATCAGTTTGATTTTGATAAACATGACACAATATAACATCGCGACTACATGAAAACGTTATAAACTGATTTGTGAGCATTAGTGAGACATATATATGCCTCAAACAAGCAGTGATCACGCTAGGGGTTGAACGACTTCAGAGTCGACATTTATGTGACGAAAGTTGAGTCGACGTCGACTAGTCGCTGATGATGTCATTAATGAACAAATAACCCTGAACCTTGAGCTGAGAGCTTTTTTTGTGCACAGCTGCATATGACACAGTGCAGCCCAAAAGGTTATTGCTTCTACATAACAGCTTTTGTTTATCAATTATTTTGTTTTCGGGTCATTATATTTCTTACATATTTCTGCTCGTTTTTTTAACTTTGAATCAGATACAGATAAAGTAGCCCAGTAAAGATGACATTTATATGAATGCATTAGTGAGCGAGCGATTGCGAGTGAATTAATTCTACCTGGCAGTGTCTCTCTACTAATAGTGAAGCTGTGGGTTTTAGTTCTCAAGAAAATATGCTAGAACTTTTCAGTTTCTAAGCTATTTTATTGATAAATCACAGAACAGTGTTGACAATACATTTCTGCGCTACTGAATGATTCTATGTGTGGCGCGCGCATTCTCTGCATGATGTGCGAGCTATGTGTGTGCGTGGCGATTAATTTATGGGTACAATAAGCTGTTTAAAACGTGCATTCTCCCGATCAATTTTGAGCATCCAGGTGGCATAATCAAACAAGTCTTGTGGAGAGCTCTCGGAGTATGCATTTCTTTGTCATTTGAACTGTTGGAAACAGAGCGTGCGTGTCAGGAAATGGTTTTTCCTGTTGCGCCCTCTATAGGCCAGCGACTAGTCGACATCAAGCTTAAAGCGTCATGGCAGAGCATTAAAGTCAACTAGTCGACTAGTCGAGTAGTCTGTGCAACCCCTAGATCACACCCCTTCTTAAGAAGCCAAAGTTAGATATAACCAATCTAAACAATTTCTGCCCTATTTCTAAGTTGCCATTCTTGTCAAAATTTTTGAGAAAACCGTTTTTAATCAGTTATCCTCATTTATCTCACAAAATAATATTTTAGATACACTTCAGTCTGGTTTTAGAGCCCATCATAGCACCGAGACCGCACTGCTCAAGGTGTCGAATGATCTACTCCTTGCTTTGGACTCTGGTAAACCTGCTATTTTAATGTTACTTAATCTTAGTTCTGCATTTGATTCAGTTCATGCTACCATCATGCTTCCCTCCTTAATCGTCTAAGGGATGAAGTTGGCATTAGGGGCACAGCACTGGATTGGTTCTCATCATACCTCTCGGATAGATCAGTTAAGGTGATGATTGGAAACTCGTCCTCTCCTTATGCACCGCTCCGCTATGGGGTACCTCAGGGGTCCCTCTTGGGGCCTATTTTATTTTGTTTGTATATGCTCCCCTTGGGTTCCATCATGAGAAAATATAATATCTCATACCATTGTTACACTGATGATACTCAGATCTATTTTTCTCTGATCACTCTTATTCCGACTTTTTTAAGTGCTTTGAAGATATTAAATGCTGGACTAGCAGAAACTTTCTCAAACTAAATGAGAGCAAAACTGAGATTGTTGTCTTTGGACCCCCCCTGCTGTCTTTGAAATCACTATTAATCTAGATTCTGTGTCATCAAACATTCATCCTTTTGCTAAAAACGTAGGTGTGATTTTTGACACAGATCTGAATTATGATAAACAGATAAGTGCTGTGGTAAAGAGCAGCTTCTTTCAACTAAGGCAATTAGCCAAATTAAAATCTATGCTCTCTCTCAAAGATTTAGAGATGCCTTCATCACTTCCAGACTTGATTATTGCAATGCACATTATATGGGTCTCACTCAATCATCACTGAATCGCTCGCAAATGGTCCAGAATGCAGTCGCAAGGCTGCTGACTGGTACTAAGAGGAGAGAAAGCATCTCTCCATCTTTAAAGTTTTATTATTTGTGTATAAAGCGTTAAATGGTCTAGCCCCGTCATACTTGTCCGAACTTCTCAGTTATCAGCAATCCTTCCGCTCTCTAAGATCTTCTGACAAACTTTTCCAGCATATACCTTGCCCTCGCTTGAAATTTAAGGGGGATCTGGCTTTTTCTGTAGCCGGTCCTAGATTATGGAATAGCATACCTCAGGACATTAGATCTGCACCTTCCCTTCCTGTTTTTAAATCCCGCCTGAAGACTTATCTGTATTCCTTGGCTTTTGAATTAAATGTATCTTTGTGTGTTTTATTGTGTTTGAATGGTTTATGCATTTTTTTACATTTTCTCTTTGTATTTGTACAGCACTTTGGCACACACTAGGTGTTTTTAAATGTGCTATATAAATAAACTGACCTTGACCTTGAAAGCGATACATCTGTCATACAGTGCTATTGTGGCTGTGGTGTGTCACATGACAAGCGTCGCCATGAAAATAATAAGGTGACACGAACAAGTGAGTTTGTTTATCAACAAGTTTGTTTATTGACAAGAGTGAAATGTTTTTGATGATTTAAAGTGCATAAAGTGTAATAATTCACAATTGTTATAATTCATCTTGGTACAGTAGTAGTACTGTAACTGTTATTTAGTGTCTGTTAGATTATTGTAGTTGGGTTAGGTGGCTTAGGATTTATTGTGAATTTATGTAAATTTGTTGAAGTTTTGTATTTACTTATATTAATATATTTAAGTATACTTTGAATTTTTTATGTATTGTTCAATGTAAAGAATTGTTTTTTTTTCAATAAAAAAGCTGTTCTTTAATGTCATCCACCGACGTTTTGTGGCTCTTTTTTTTAAAGTATCGGTTCAGGCACCGGTACCACTTTAAAAGTATTGATTTGGCACCGGTATCATAAAAAACCCAAATGATGCCTAACCCTATTCGTCTGACTTGATCTCCTCCGCACTCTTTAGCATCCCGCCCCCACTAACTGCAAGTTAATTGATAACGAATTGTGATTGGATGGTAATTTTGTTCTCCAAAATATACTATGATGAGATTGGATACCTTTGATTAGGCTATTCTCGCATGACAGAAGACTACTGCTCACTTTTATGATCACCTAGCAAAGACCATTTAGGAAAGAAGAAATACGGGACAAAACACAATAGGTAAATTTTTTCACAATAGGTCGGGACACTAAAAATAGAGCTGAAATATGGGATGTCTGGTCACCCTATCATTAATATCACTATAATTACATACTAATAACATAGTTATTATTTAGTAATTGCACAGTAATAAATTGCAGGTTTTGCGATTAGAGCATGAATATCTCAAAAAGTTCTAATCCCGCTAGGTTTGGTATAGAGGGGTGACAGCGCTCAGATACCAAAAGTTGAGCATGTGATGGTGCTAGTAAGCGGGATGTCTAGCACCATCCAATGCTCAACTTTTGATATCTGAGCGCTGTCACTGATGATTAGTGCACGAAACCCTGTTTTCTTAATCCGAGTGTCTTGTGTGCGGCAGGACTCTGTCAGGACCCTGTGAGGCAGACAGACTTCTTTTCTAGAGGGTAATCATGTTTTGGTTACTGACGACTGAGGCTAATCTCTCCACCAGCCTGTAACATGGAGCCCGAGTGGCCACTGATATGTGCCACCACTCGTGAATTAAGCTACTTAATAATCTTATTAGCGTACAGTCATCCTTTACTGCACCTTTCATGTGACTTTAGAAGTCCAAACAACTAGCTCTTCCTCTGTCTTTCCCGCAGACCAGAGGATCATAGCCAGTCTAATTAGCAAACTCCTTCATCCACTGCCCTTGCCCATAGTCCTCTTCTTCAGCTGCCCTACTCCCACAAGTCTTTGGAACCAGAAGCCTTCCCTAAAAATGTCTTTGGTGCATGTTTACCTCTAGTTTGACATTGCTATCTCTCCTTTTTCTCACTGCCACTGTCCTTCTCTCGAATGCTTGTGTCAGTATATGAACTCACATATCACAAACGCATGAGCAAACTGGTGTCCTCTAATTGTTTATCCAAGTGTTGGGGGAGTAACGGACAAAAAGTAGCGATGCTACTAACACAGCGGCATGACAGTAGCTCATCTGTTTTCAAAATAGAGTAGTTTTTCCAGTAAAGAGCTACTTTTTCCAACACAGTGGGTGTAGCAGAATGATACAGCACTGTTTTAATCCCATGCTGCAGTCTTATAGTGGAGTAAACTAAGGCTGTATATATGAATGTTGGGCTGCGATAAAAAAACAAATATTTTTTCGATTAATCAGATAAAAAGCACTATTTTCCACACTATTCCACATCCTGCCCAATACTGTCCTTCAAACAAACATGTCAGCTGAGTGCTATGAAAACATACATACGCTTACAAAAATGAACCATTTGTTTTACAACGAATAAAACATATATATATATATATATATATATATACATACATACATATATACATACATACATATATATATATATATATATATATATATATATATATATATGATATATGTATGCATGTATGTATATATATATATATATATATATATATATATATATATATACACATACATAAAATAAATAAAACGGTTATTGTAGTTATTCCATGGAAACATGGTAACCACAAATTAACCATGGTTTTGCTTCAAATCCATAGTTTAACTATGGCATTTGTGTGGTTATACAAATGGTAATCTATACACCAAAAACATTTTACTATAATAAAATGATATAATATAATAAAATTATGGTTCATTTTCGTAAGGCTATAACTGTGCTATACATTATGGGCAAAAAAGTTACTAAGCAAAAGGACAGTTTAAATCCCTACATTAAAATGATATTAAAGAAAAAAAAAACACAAAAAAAGATAAGAGGAATGTTCTGATGTTTGAAGACTATCAGTAGGAAAAATGCAAAATGGTAATACTCGCTGAGGATGCACACGCATCTGTCGCACAAGCACAAGCGCTTGACAGGGTATGTTAAACACAAATGCATTATCTTGAAGCTTAAAATAAAGAAATATCATGTTTTGGGCACTTGGATCACGTACCTTTCTTGCAGCAGCGCACTCTGTTTCCACTCCACTATTTTAGATGTATTTTGCATTATTCAGTGCTGTAATTTGCCACGACTGCTTGAAGTTTTCCGTGCACACAGGGCAGACCCGACTAATCCATAATGAGAATCGTTGTCGATGATTTTCATCATCGATTATTATTGATTTTATCGATTACTTGTTGCAGCCCTATATGAATGTTCTCTTTGATTCATATACACTCCTAGGCAAAAAAAGGGACAAGCACAAAATGGCTAAAGCTTTTAATTGTCTTAACCACAAATTATTGGTCAGGAAATTAGCCAAATTTAAGCAAATGCACAACTTAAAAAGCCATTGCTGTCTCAGAAAAACATTAAAGACAGAATGAAGTTTTTGGCAGAATATGGGGAGTTGCGTGTGAAGTGATGAATCACAATGAAACACGAGTTGCATGGTGATGCTCCAGAGTGGTGTCTTTGAAAATCTGCTGAGAAATATAATAATAAATGCATCTCTACCACAGTTAAGCATGGAGGAAGAGGTGTGTTTCCATTCAGTGTGTTTACATGCACCCTCATAATGGGATTTTGGCAATATTGCGATTAATCTTTACCTCATGTAAACGTAATACTTCGATCAAACGAATGCGATTAAGCTCATAATCGTAGTAACCATACTCGCATTAAACTATGTGGCATATGCCAATTTTAATTGCCATAAACAGGCATGTAAACACCTTAATCACATTATTACTGCTCTGACCAAAGTGTGCATGTGCTTGGTTCTACACAAATAAACTTCATGAATTAACTCTGTGACATTATTCTGAATTATTCTCTTCTCCAAAACGCTAAACTCTGTCAACACAACTCATTGCAAAGTCTCTGCTCCGTGTTTTCATCCAGATGGTGCGAAGAACGCAACGCAGTGTAGGCAAACCCGGAATTGCGATGTTTATCACGGCACTGAAAATAATTTGATGCGAGTAGATTAAAACAATGGCTGGTAACATGCATACTGTATGCCTATTTGAGTGTGGTATACCATACTTATAACGACACGAATAACATACGAAATCAGAAGAATGCAAATTGCATGTAAAGAGTTCTGCTCATATCATGTAATCTTACTGCGATTAACACCGTACTCTGATTATTGGAAATAATCGCATTATTGGTGCACATGTAAACATAGTCATTGTGTAGGGAGCCTTTTTAGCTGCTGGTATTGGTGAGCTGCTTCACTGTGAAAAGTAATTTAATGCTTCGAAGTAAAGGAGAATATTGCAATTGAAAAGTTATATAAAGAGGAATGATCAGATGTTCAGAAAAAGCTCCTGACTAAATTGTAAAAACAACCAAGAAGTCGCTTGAGAACAAGTCCATCAGGCTCATGTTTTGACCTGGTCAGAGTCCAGATTTGAACCCTATAGTGAGTATTTGTTCTGACATTAAACACATTAGACATTTTTCAACCATTATGAACTGTCTGAAGCCATTTAAAGGTAGGGTAGGCAATTTCGGAGTGGCTAGCAGTAGCGAGCTAGCTTTGAAAGCATGAGATCCCACCCTCCCTTCAGTACACTATCCAAAGCCACACCTCCTTCAAAACACATGAACGCAACGCGCGCACACACAGCCAGGAGTCTACAAAGTGTCATGAGAGACGGCATTAAACTACCTCCCAAAGTACATCACATTACTATAATAATGAACGTAAACAACTTAAAGAGCTCTGACCTGTACCACCTGACTGCTGCAGTTTCATTTCGCTGTTGATTTTTTATGGTAGTTATGGCGTGAACGCAGCATTAGCTTGTTGTTTGGTTCAGGAAGAACTGTAAAAGGCGTCTGCTGTTTGTTTGTGGTACTCGGTATCGGTCTCTGTCTAACTCTGCACAATATGAAACGCGCTGATGACGTGTGGTGTCTGCGCGAGCAGGAGACGCGGAAGTATGGAAATGCATACGTTGACAGGCAGGTATGGACATTCTATCATTCGGACTGTATGCAATGTTTGGATGGACATTTTATGGTTCTATGCCTTCCACAGAAGATATAGTGTATATTTATATAAATATATTTAAACCACTTTACTTAATGATTGCTATCAGGATATAAAGAGACTTGG
The DNA here is from genome assembly GCA_039654625.1 of Rhinogobio ventralis. Taxonomy (NCBI): domain Eukaryota; kingdom Metazoa; phylum Chordata; class Actinopteri; order Cypriniformes; family Gobionidae; genus Rhinogobio; species Rhinogobio ventralis. Next base: position 34,346,080 of record CM077202.1, on the reverse strand, counting down.
ATGGAGTCCAAAACTTCATTTATTATTGATTTGGGGTCTGGAGTGTTGAGTTGGGTTTTTGTGTGGAATTATGTTTGAACAAATCATCTGGAAGATTCATTTGTGTCAGGTTCACCCTCAAATCCTACAAGACTTTCAAACAACATAACAAAAAATGTTTCTGGAAAAAATTGCCTACCCTGCCTTTAACATCGAGTGGAACAACACTGACTCTTCTTCCTGTAAAAAGCTGTCTGCAAGTTGGGAAAGGCTATTTTGTGCTATAAATGTATAAATGGTAAATATATATATATACCTCATACAATATATATATATATGAACAGATTTTAAAAATGAAATATTTGAGTCACTGTGGACTTTTTAAATGAAATAGATGCTGATGGTTATTTTTACTCAAATATTAGTGAAAGTCCATTGCACTTAAAAGAAAAAGTTATATGAACTTAATTACTGATCATATTAAGCAGAACTGAATGAGCTGCAGCAGATTAAATTTTTCCAGCTTGCTTTGCTTCTGACTGTATAAGAAGAGTAAATTTGGACATTTTTGTCTTTGGTAAAGATGGTCCAGACTTTCCCAGGCTGTGTGATTTCTTCACACTTCATCGCTCACAGAGTAGTGTGTAAAAGTGGAGAGTGCTTGCAAGTGTGTGTGTGCGTAGACAGGTTCATTTGCTCGGTGAAGAGTCATGCTTAGGGTAGATTGAAAGTAGATGAAAGACTTCATGTCTTCACTTTAGCAGGTCAAGTTGAGCAGTACTCATCCGTGAAGAGACCCTCTTTCTCTTGAACTAAATTGCCCTTTAAGTTACATTCTCACACTGCCATCTCTTACTGTTTTTCTCTCTGTTGCTTCTTTCAGACTGAGCTTTAGATTTATAAGATGTCAAAAGTGCGACTCACCATATATATCAAAGTGATTGGGGTTTATCAGTAATGCATAACAAAAATTCATTCATCTAGAAAATTAAAACATTGATTACTGAATTTTAATATACTGAATAATAATAAAAATCTGATGTTTAAACTCTTTCTGTTGGTTTACTCATATTATAAATGTTTTACTCCAACCACAATTATTTTATTATTTATTTCTTTGGTTGTCAAACGCTGTTGATAGAACTTGCATTGAACTCAGAACATTCCATTTAGGTCACAATAACACATGTTCACCTTTTACAGAGTGTCTGTTTGTTGGACTGTATGTTATTGCACTACAGTACAATCACAATAGACACTTTTCCACCATCAGGCCCAATGGAAACCAGTCCGTTACCGTTCCAGGCCAGTTGGCACGACTGCGGTTTCTTTTTCCACTGTGATGCTACGAAATCAGGATTAGAATACGTTAACCACAGTGATGCAATAGTTGCTGACAGCGTGATATTGTAGGGTAAACACTAGAGTAAGCATGTTATGGAGGATGATGACATCATATAAATGGTAAAAGTTCAGACTAGCTACAAAGGACATTTATTGACATAATATTATCTGAATAATATTGACATATTACATTAGCTTACACTACCATTCAAAAGTCCACTTCCATTCAATACTTTTATGCCAGGACACATTAAGGTAACACATTATTTCGATGGTCCACTTTAGACATTCTACTAGGTAACTTTGCAACTACATGTCAACTAGGAGTCATTAGAGTATTAGTAGACTGACTGCTTAATATCTGCTAACATTTTAGTTTGATGCTCCCCAACAGACATTCTACTTACTATAAGTAACTATTATTCTACTAACCCGAACTCTAACACCTAACCCTAACCTAACAGTCTACTAATATCCTAATGAGGGTTAGTTGACATGTAGTTGCAAAGCTACCTATAGTTAGTAGAATGTCTAAAGTGGACTCGAAATAAAGTGTAACCCACATTAAAAACATTACAAATGGACCCACTTTATATTAGGTGGCCTTAACTACTATGTACTAACATTTAAATTAATAATTTGATACTATGCACTTATTGTGTACATACATGTTTTTACATTGTACTTACATTTAAAAAAATACCTGCATGTAATTACATCTGTAATGAATTTCTGTAGTTACATTTATAATTACACTGTTGACACTTCCTTACACCTTAACCCACCTAAACTTACCCATACCACCACACCTGTCCCTAAATTTACCCGTATCCCACCTCAATATCAGCAAAAGTGTTTTGCAATACAATATGAACACAATAAGTACATTGTACTTATTTTTTAATGTAAGTACATAGTAGTTAAGGCCACCTAATATAAAGTGGGACCTAAAAAATAAAGACATTTATAATGTTATTAAGTAGCAAAAATAGTTTCTACACCGAGAAATGTTTCTTGAGCAGCAAATCAGCATATTAGAATGATTCTGAAGGATCATGTGACAATAGTAATGATGGAGTAATGATGCTGAAAATTCAGCTTTGCCATCACAGGAATAAATTACATTTGAAATTCTAATACAAAAATACTATAGTATACAAGAAAACCAATAAAATATCACTAAAGGCATTAGTTAACCGTGCTGAGAAATACAGTGTAAACAGTTTGTAAATAAACCATGCCGAACCATCCAAATTGAAACTGGAACTGCATTTATCTTTTAGGCCCTGTTAACACCTGGTATTAAGATCGAATCGATTGAATCACAAGTGGATGACACTAAATACAGGTGTAAATGGAGTCTAAAATGCTTTGAGCTTGTCCACTTTCGACCACTTCCAGAGGTAGTTGAAAACACATTCTACCGGATTGCTTTCGTAGTGTAAACGCTCATGTGGTCAAACAGCCACAAAAGACAGTCTACTCTCCGCCTACTGACCTAATGCGTAAACATTATGGCAAGCGCACTAGCCAGACGGGATTTAAACTTTGTCAACTGAAGAGCATATTTTCTCCATTAGATCGGAAGATCTAAAAAAGCACATAAATTTACCCTCCCCTTAAAGAAATCAGGACAGAAGTGGTTGAAAGTGGACAAAAGATTTGGATTTAAACACCAGGTGTAAACGGAAATGTGTCTCCCTCGTCTACTTAAAACCAGGGCCTAAATGTTGAGAAATAAAGCATAATCAAATTACAAGAGCTATCAAAGCACACAAAAAAAATGAAATGAAAATGAAAAACAGGAAGACCTTACTAGTCACTGAACAAGCTTTGTAGACCCTTCACCTTGAAGCTCAGCTACCTGTGTTGAACAAGCCGCTCTCAGTCAAACAAAATTTCCCCCATGAAAATGTCTCCACATTCGTTTCGCAGAGTAAACATGGAACTAGGAGACTTCAGAAAGGGCAACATCAGGCTGTTGTTTGTTCTGGAAAACAAAAGGGCCTTTTGCCGCTATCAAACTGCCATTAGATACGGGGAATTGAGCGCATGGCTCTCTCAGTGCTCCAAACGCTGGGGTGATAACACTCAGCAAAGGCAGGCCAGCCTGCTAATTGCACACCGAATATTTATAGACCAGACAATTAGCTACTGCCTTTTATATGCAAACAAACAGCAGCGGCAAGGCAACAGAGCGAAGGAGTGATGGACGAGAGGAAGTAATTAAGATGCTGAAAACAGGACACGGACATGCTGTCTGTTGTACAGTGATTTGTGGCAAACAAACACAATAATTAGCCTGTCATTGTGGGATAATGAAATTGCTGGTGTCTTTCGCTCTCTGCCAAGTGCCATTCGGCACAAGGACGTTTTACTCTGAGTCCTCAGCCATATGGCGAGGAGAGGGAGTGTGTGGTTTTGTCTCTGAGAGTTCAAAGGTGACAATGTGTGGCGTGGCTCTCAGGAGAGGTGAGAGCGACTGCTTGGATGAGGTGATTTTTCATGCCACCGCAGGAACGGAAACAGTTTTGCGTGTTGCCGTGCAGTGTTGACTGAATTGTCCTCTGACAAATACAGTCACACGCCTCCACTCCTACTTTGTTTAACAAACAAGCAGTTGGTATCAAATTCTGTATGACACATTCACAGAATCATAGTTACTTTTTTTTTTTTTTTGCCTGAGGAAATTTATCAAGAACATTTATTAAATATAGACAGATGGTTTTTGCCAGAATACTGCAGCCAAGAAAAACAAGCCAATGGTCTAAAAACAGATTCTAGATTAAGGCAATCTTTAAAAAAAAGAAAGAGTCCTGAGCAATTTGTTTAAAATGATTGTTCATTAATGTGTCTATAACTTTTTAGTATTTGCTAAACATTTATCTAAAACTAAAAAGGTACTGACTTGCTTTTTTTTCCATTTCAAAGGAAAAATACATTTATCAAGGCAGAAATGCTTCTTTACAATAAAATAATATACATATACGTCAATACAAAGACAGCATTACAACCCATCATGTCTGCCAATGGTCATGGAAATTAAATACTCAAGTTTATATGTACATTTAACTGAATTGCAAGTATTATTTTGCATTAATGTGATCAAAAATACAGTAATATAACTGTTTTATATTGTAATATATTTTAAAATGTAATTTATTCCTGCAATGCAAAGCTGAATTTTCAGCATCATCACTGCAGTCTTCAGTGTCACATGATCTTCAGAAATCATTCTAATATGCTGATTTGCTGCTCAAGCAACTTTTCTTATTATTATCAATGTTGAAAACAGTTGTGCTGCTTAATAATATTTTGGAAATCTCAGGATTCTTTGATGAATAGAAAATTCAAAAGTACAGCATTTATTTGAAATCGATTTTTGTTACAAAGTAAAAGTCTTTACTGTCTTTTGATCAATTAAATGCATGCAATAGAGTGAGTGATGCAAGGTGGAAACACTTCTAAACATTGTGAAATCGCTATAATGCACAGACTTGAGTGACTTTTATAAAAGGGTGACAACAGCAATATGACAAAAGACACCAATGTTCAATAAGGAATTAACATTTATAAAAGTTAATAGTTAACTGTACTATTTCTTCCAACAGTTAATTTTCCTAGTAACAGTAGATGATATTTTGAATTCAACTGATGTGCATCACAGGTTCATGTACTGGCTATTTAAAAACTTCTTTAAATTTTACAACTTCAAATGTGGCTCATCCAATCCGAGCCAGAATTATCGGTTATATAATGCAATGCGTATGCATAATTATGCTGTGCCTCCATAATGTGCATACAGGGAATATTTCAAAGTCTTCAGACCCTGTAACTGCTCGAGTTTTTCTGACATCTCATTTTCTAGCATTCCATATCAGCTTTGTAGAATTCCTTTCATATTCACTGCATTGTGCTAAAAGACAGAGGCTCACTGCATTGCATTATGAAGAGGAATGAAACGGGGAACGTGTCACTGTTCGGGGGAGAATGAAATGTTCTCTTATCAGCATGTATTTAGGTGTGTGTAAGTGCTTCCTTATCAGCCAGTATGTACTGCATGAAGGTGTGTGAGACTGGGGCCACAGGTTCAGCAAACCTCCGGTTCTACTGGGCAGGATCATTCTGAGAGAGCTGATTTGATATTTGGCTCTGATAGGGCCCATAAGAGTGCCTTTGTTCCACACTATTGTTGCAGGGCTTAAGCTCAAACCCTCTTCATCTTCCTGACTGGCTGGGTTAATAACACTGATAAAGCATCACTTTGATAGAATCATCTCTTTTTCCCCGCACATTCACTCGCCTGTCTGTCTCTCTGTGTATCTGTCACAAATACTGTCATCTCTTACCTTATTCATCCTCTCGCCTCGTCCTCTGTTTTCTTCTCAGTCTTTCTCCACAGCTAATACCTGTCAGTCAAGAGAGAAGAACCTAATGAGGGTGTTTATTTGGTGGTTATTTAGAGGATGTTTTTTTTCCAACAGCAGCTGCATCAAACCAGGTTTCATGTGTGATTGTACTTGTTTGTGAAATAGACTCTAGGCAAATAACGGGTTTATAATGCTCTTGGGAGATGAAAGTGCCATTTGCAAAGGGGACAGCTGAATATCATGGAAAATACTTAAAACTTGGGTTACACTCTATTTTGATAGTCCATTTTTGACATTTGGACACACCAAGCCGACAATCGGCCGTCAGGCAACGTCGGAACGTTTTTGAGCGTCAGCCGACTTACACTCTAAAAAATGCTGGGTTAAAAACAAACCAAGTTGGGTTGAAAATGGACAAACCCAGCAACTGGGTTGTTTTAACCCAGTGAATGGGGTTGTTTTAACCCATCAGTTGGGTTAAATGTTAAATGTGCCGGGCAGTTTTATTTAACTCAACTTTTGTTTAAAAATTACTGTATTGCTCGCTTAAAATTAACCCAAAGTATGTTGGAAATGAACATTTATTAATATGTTTAATAAATTAACATTATTAATAAGTTAAATGAATAATAGCAATAAACATTTATTAAATTGCTTATTAATAAATGTTCACCTTTTGATAATTATTGTTGCCTCTAGTAATTATGTCAGATTTTTTAATTTCCAACCTATTTTGGGTTCATTTTAAGCCAGCCGTATAGTAATTTATAAACAATAATTAGGCTAAATAAAACTGCCTAGCTGGGTTAAAACAACCCAATCACTGGGTTTGTCCATTTTCAACCCAACTTGGATTGTTTTTAGCATTTCAGTGTGTTCCACACCGTTGGCTCTAGTTGGACGGCGTCGAATATAGACAAATATATCTACAGAAACAGACTGTTGTCTCATTTACACGCAGGGAGCGGGGCAGTCAAGTGCAATTTTTTCCCCAGACGCAGGTGATGCACTGAAATAAAGGGTTACCAAAATGTGTACTTTTGTCAAAAATGTAATAATTTAAAATAAAAATACTTTTTACATTTTAAAGTCGGCATGAAATAAAATTTCACCTAAAAATTTACATCTATTATCTAAATGCATGTTACAGATCTTATGAACAATTCATCTGTGCATATATTTCAGTTTGAAAAATGTTCCACCTTGTAATGCTTAATCAAAATGTCATATCGTGACCTTTCTGTAACGTTTATATTCAGTTATGTTATGTTTTGGCTATTTTCATTGTGTTTTAGTCTGTTTGCCTCTTTGTTCCCTTGATTAATCATCCCGTTCACCGGTTGCCCAATTAATTAGCTCTTTTGTTCTGTATTTAAGCCCTGTTTTTTGTTCGGTGTCTTCAGTGTTAAGAGTGTTGGTATTTTGTTTCCCTGAGTGCTCCTGTTATAATTTTTGGATTAAAGACTTTGTATTAAATTTTCCTTCATCATGTGCTACCTGTAAGCAGCTACCCATGATACTTCCAGTGAAAGCAACTTCTCTGTGGTGACGTACACAGGACTTCTTTAATCATTTAGTCCACTTAAACTCTGCCCCTGCAAGCTTGTGTTCATCTGCCTCCATTTTTGAGTGCAATGCCCACATTTCAAGATCCAATCAAAAACCAATAAAACCAAGCTCAACATTTTTTTCTTTTTCAACAAACTCAGATATGTCACAATACAGAAGAAAAGATCTGTCACTAATTCCTTACTAAGACTTTAAAGTCTATTACACCTTTCTGATTCTTGTACCAGATCAGGTGCTCAACTGGGGCAATTGCTGAATCTCTTTCAGAACTAGTCCATGTTTCCACTGACTTGAGAGCTGAACAATGACACTATTAATTAAGTTACTACATGACGTGCACAAACAAACATACTTTTGAGAGCATTTTTTATTCATCCAAAGTTATTTAATTCAGAATCTTTATACCATCATGAGTTTTTGGTTCAATGGTCATAAGTTAAATAAAATCAACCCAGACTCAATGGGAAAATGTGCATGTGGTGGCCTTTTGGCTAAATTATATTATGTTTTAGCGACACATTCAAAGTAAAAATGTCCAGTGAGTGGCACAAAGAGCGTTCAGTTTTATCTCAGGCCCTGTTTACACCTGGTATTAAGATGCGTTTTGGTTGATCGGATCATAAGTAGACGAGGGAGACACATTCCCGTTTACACCTGCTGTTTTAATCCGTCACTTTTGTCCACTTTCAACCATGAATGGTATAGAATGGTGAGAGAACACTGTGCTTGGTATGTTTTTCATCTTCAAACTAAACTTGGGACTTCAGCCGCTAAAGTTTAAATCCCGTCTGGCTAGTGCGCTTCCCATGTTTACGCATTAGGTCAGTAGGCGGAGAGTAGACAGCCTTTTGTGACTGTTCGAACACATTCGACCACATGAGCGTTTACACTACGAAAGCAATCCGGTCTAATGTGTTTTCGACTACCTCTGGAAGTAGTCGAAAGTGGACAAGCTTAAAGCGTTTTAGACCCCGTTTACACCTTTATTTAGCATTGCGCACTTGTGAGCCATTCGACCAAAACACATCTTAATACCAGGGGTCCGTTCTTCGTACGCCGCTAACTCAGTTAGCTGGATTTGATTGTTGACGATTTGGCATGATCTTGGATTGTTTGTTTCTTCGATGCTCATCGTGGACTTGCTGTCATAGCAACAGGTCCGGAAGCTTAAACCTGCTCTGGAACAGGCTTATTTCATGTAAACAGGATTAGATTGCATCTTGAGGTGATACTTAAAATCTGTCCCAGCCACTGCTACTTTATTACAAGAGTTCATTACTGAACCAGGGGCAGTAATCATTTTAAATAATACAAAAATGTATTTAAAAATAATATTATAATGTTGTGTAAAAGGTGTATAATACTATAGACACAGCCACTTGATTGAGAGATTTATTTGTGATGGAATAATTACTTTATCATTTTATTGGAGTCTTACACACATGCTGCACAGTTAATCTGAGCCGTGCATTAATTTGAGTGATGACGGATATTATGGGATTGGCTTAATGCAGCGCAGGAGAAGCAGAGAACTTGATCTTGACCCTTAAGAAACTTTAATACTGTCACGTAACAAATCTGCTTCAAATTTACTTAAAAATTCAATGAATTGCTAAATAGAACATTGAAATAAAAATGTAAAGGGTGTACTAATACTATAAAATCGTAAATATAAATAATTGGGAATCATGTTTAAAAAAATATATTTATCATTTATCTATTATAACTTTTATGTTGGTTTGGTCGTTTGGCTGTTTCCTTATAAAGGTCCAGAAATTTGTGGGGTTTTTTGTGTAATTTTTAGCCAGGTGGCTTTTTTAATTATATGATGTCATTACGTTGCTATCTTGCCGCCAGCCAATCATTGCATTGCTGATCGTGGTTTCGAGTATCGATACATCTGCCCTCTTCAGGGAACACAAGAACGTGCAGTAATCTTAGATAACTTAATCCAGATATTTTAATCCAATCTGCAAATTCGTTTGAATAACCAAATTAGCCAGAGATCAGTTATCACGATCAAAAGATCTGGGATCTGTCAAATCATCTCAGATGTATTAAGCGAGGTACGAAGAACGGTCCCCAGGTGTAAACAGGGCCTAAAACAAGGACTGTAAATCTGGCAACATTTTAATACAGGGGTTGTTGTACTTATTGTGGTATTTCATAAATTAATGTGATCCGGTGAGTGATGCCAAAATTGTTACCACCTACACTAAAACGATAGTGTTAACAAGTCATGCTGTTTAATCAAAAAGCATCATGGTCAATAAGTCTTGTAAAATATCAGATAAATTGACCTTTTTATGACATGGCTAGGTCTGTTCTAATAAAATGTCATGTGGCACGGCTCCCTGAAAACCTAATGATATTTATGAATTAATAATTAATGATATTTGTAAAAATAATAATCTGATTTTAGGTGAAATTAAATAAATAAAAAAATGTTTGTTGTATATCTAAATTTGATTCCAACTTGAGAAAAGAGCAACATCCCGTCTGCCATAACAGTACTGGTCAATCTGATTTGACATTGGGAACAGTTCCAGATTGGGCTCTGGCACTATCAGTGGCATCCTCTTAATGGAAAAGGGTGTGTGTGAGTTGACTGTGCATTGGCTGTAGAGTAATGATGGATGAATAAAGTTCACTCAGACAGCTTAAAATCCACAAATTCTCAATAAAATAACTGTGCACTTCATTCAAAGACAGTATGTTTGTGTGTGATCTTTGATCACAGGGACACACTAATGTACACACACACATGTACACACGGTTAACCTCACGGCTATGGTTGCCCATTCATTTGATTTCATATCCTCTCTCTGTGTCGCTCTTTCTCTCACCCGCTCCTTTTCCCCCTTTACTAATCTCTGCAGGTATTTCTCTCCTCTGCATTATTAGAATGCAGCCAATGCTCTCTATTGATGCATGTCAGAGCTCATTCTTTCATCTCCAACATTTAATTTACCATCCTGTTGTGTGGCTAATCCCGTGTCGTGCCATTTCCTCCACTCCTCAGATTGCTCTCTCAAAGCCCCTTCTTTTGGCCAGATAAAGGGGAAGGTAATCGCCATTGTCAGCCACAGATACACCACCATGGCCCTCCCCTCGCTGGTCCCCCCCCACTCGGGCCCAAATGAAAGGGGCTGCGCTGGCCTTCCGCCTCACTAATCACTGGCCTGCCTCTCGGTAAGAGTGGAACCAGCGGCTAGTGGACTTTCATCGTGAGAGTGAGTAAGGAAGAAAGGGAAATCGAAAGAGGGGGGAAGAGGAAGAGAGAGAGAGAGAGAGAGAGAGAGAGAGAGAGAGAGAGAGAGAGAGAGAGCAGTCTTTACAAAAAATGTACTGTGTACCAGAGTCTAAAATTAACCTTTGGCCACACCTTCCAACAGCAGGTGTATTGAAAAAAAATTCTTACAGATATTGGCAGCAATATATATTTATATATATATATATATATATATATATATATATATATATATATATATATATATATATATATATATATATATGTATGTGTCACTTGTGAAATCATATAGTCCCCAAAATGTATTTGTCACATTTAAAAATGCTGGATTTTGCAATATATAATGCAATATAGGACCTTATGAAGCCCCGCCCCTTTTCAACGCTGTGCTCGTTGTGTTCTGTCTTCTGGTTTTTATTTCCACAGCATAAAGGTAAGATCTTACGGATTTATGAATGAACAGCTTGTTTTAAAATCTTCCTGGTCTGCTGACATTTGTTATGATATCCTCTTCAAACATTACGATGCTCATGATATCTTTCGTTAACTCTACAGTAAGTAAATCCACTTCACCAGCTAATAACTCTTCGACAGCGATGCCATAGAAATATACAGAGCTACCGCAAAAACGGAAGTTCAAAGACAAAATTCTAAAGATGGCTGTACGCTTGTTTCTATAACTATAAGAAAAATAAATAAATAAATAAATATATAAAGAAAATGCACTTATGCAGACAAGCAAAACATTTTACAAAAAGCTTTTTAGATTAAAAAAAATTATAGGATACCGTTTAAAATTTGTATTTGAACAGTTAAAGTATATGGATACACTTTCATTGAAACATGCTCATAGTTAATGTGGTGAATATGGTTAATATAAAACATCATACATCTAAAAATCCCATTGATAATGGCTGGTTAAGAGTAATTGCTCAGAAAAGTCAGCAGCCTGGCATCATTTGTTTGCAGATGCTATTTTTTCATATTTTGTTATCTAATGCATTTTTAGATGACATTCATGCAGTTTTAAATGTCCAACAGTGTCCAATGTATATCCAATGAATGTGCTCAATAATTACAAAATGTTTATACTATGGTATTTATGTGATACTTAAGGTAGTTAAAAGAATACAGTGGTACATGTCAAATTAATAACATTTTTGTAAGTAATGTTTTTCTACAATATCATTGTCTGCACTGTATTATGACATCAAATATCATTAGTTAAAATAAATACCAGTGGCCTGGTTTCACAGACAGGGCTTAGATTAAGCCAGGATTAGGCCTTGGTTCAATTAGGACATTTCAGTAACATTTATAAACATGCCTTAGAGAAAAAAACATTACTGGTGTGCATCTTGAGACAAAACAATGGCACTGACTTAATTTAAGATATGTCAGTGTAAGTTGCTTTCGGCTAAAACAGCTCAAACATGCATTTTAGTCTGGGACTAGCTAAAACCTTGTCTGTGAAACCAGGGGAATAACTATTAGCATGAAGTAAACTGATTCAGTTTTATTTCTTCTCATTTACACTGAACAGCATTTATTGCATTTCAGGTTGCACTTTTACAGTATGTGCACTTTCAATGTACTTAAACCACAAATGTACTGAGTAGTGTAAGGTAACTACATGGGTTAAGTTAAGATTTAGGGATAGTTCTGGGTTAGTATCTAGTTAGTGTCATCATTATTACAATAAGAACACTATGTTCATGCAAAACAGGACTGTAAAATAAAGTGCTACCGTATTTCACAATTAACTGATTTGGGAACTCCACTTTCACATTTATCGTAAGAGTCATCTTTTTTGCGGTGATGACTTTGCCCTCTATAAATTCAATTGCCTCTTGAGTTGAAATGGATCCAAAAACATCTGTTAACCCGAGGACACGAGTGGAAGCGGAAGGGCACGCTAAACGCAGGGCTTTTCGTTTGTGTCGGACACTAAAACCAATCACCTCTTCCGACACGTCTCATTACAGTGTCTGCCTGAGAGTGGGAAATCCTCTTTGACTCAAGTTAAGGGGCTGCTTAATATACAAAGCAAATTAATGGACAACATAGGCTGATGCTGCAGTGGTACTCAGGGATGTTGGAGGGGGGCGATGGTGGTGGGGGAGATGATTGCCTGTGATGTGGCCCTAGCTTAAGGTTGTAATCCCTGGCCAACAGATTCTCTCTGTCTCTCTTCACCCGCACGGAGGCCCTCGGCCAAGGATCACTCCGAGCTTAATTAGAGAGAGAGAGAGGGAACGAGAGACATAGAAAGGGAGGGAGGAAAGCAAGAGAGAAATCGGATGGAGGTGTAGCTAATTAAGATCATAGCTAAGGCTGAAATGTTCTAAATTGCAGCGCTGCAGGAGACGAGTCTCTGGGGAAAGGGATAGGATAGGAGGGAGGATCAAGCGAGACTGGGAATATTCTTTTCCCATATAGTCCGAGATATGGGCCTGGGTCAGGGATTAGGTTCTGACTGGGAGTCAGCGGGTCAAGAGGATGGTATTACTTGATCGTTTCGTTATCTTGCCGTAATAAAGAGCTGTTGGTTGGATTACGTCAGTTTTCTTCATGTGTTTTTCATTGATACAGTTATTACTTGATATCACAAGGATGTGTAATGGACAAGGTTAAAGCCTTGCAGGCGGCATGTGTAGATAGGAAAATCTGAGGGAAAGGTGAGAGTCAACATCTCTTTGATGCACAGAAATTGACTTATTAGGAGATGTCAGTCCCAAATTATTATGTAAAAATTCCCTCTATGGTAATAATTGCAATAATCTACTATTTAGGTGGACTAAGAAGAGAACTGGCCCCCTCCCAAGTTTTTTTTTTCTCCACTACTGTTACCTGATGGAGTTTGTGTTCCTTGCCATTGTTGCCTTTGGCTTGCTTTTTGGCTTTTAAAAGACTTAGGAGATAGTTCACCCAAAAATGAAAATTAGCCCATGATTTACTCGCCCTCAAGTCATCCTAGGTGTATATGACATTCTTCTTTCAGACGAATACAATCGGAGTTATATAAAAAAATGTACTGGCTCTTCCAAGCTTTATAATGATAGTGAAAGTCCATAAAAGTGCATCTATCCATCATAAAAGTGCTCCACGTGGCTCCGGGGGGTTAATAAAGGCCTTCTGAAGTGAAACGATGCGTTTGTTTAAGAAAAATATTCATATTTAAAACTTTGCAAACTGTAATCTCTAACTTCCACTAACTGCTGTACGTGCGTTCACGAGAGACTGGCGTTCCAGCGTATGACGTAGGACGCAGGTGTAATGTAAGTTCCAGTGACAAAAACGGAAGCGCAAAGGATAGAGCAAAACAAAACTTGGTTCTCGCAAGAACTAGCATATTTTCACTGGAGCGTCCTACGTCATATGCTGGAACGCTAGTCTCTCACTTCAGAAGGCCTTTATTAACCCCCCGGAGCCGTATTGATTACTTTTATGATGATAGATGCACTTTTATGGACTTCACCACAGAAACAGCCATTCAGTGCCATTATAAAGTTAGGAAGAACCAGGACATTTTTTTATATATCTCTGATTGTCTGATGAGCTGAGGGTGAGTAAATCATGGGCTTCATTTCAAATTTTCATTTTTGGGTGAACTATCCCTTTAATATTCAGTAATGTTATCAATTCTACAGCACTGACACTACCGCATGAGAAGAAAACACGAACATGAGCTGAATAACAACAATGTTGCCTTCTGTAGAGCTGCTTATGCTGAATTGAACTTGTTTCATAACTGATGAACTGATGAACACAGATATCGAACTGAACTGAATCAACACTGAATTGAGCTGAATAATGACACTATTGTCCTTTTCAGAGCTCATATCTGAAGAAATCTGCATCATTGCTTTATTGTTATTTTCCTGCTTATTACTGGTGAATTGACGACTGCATTAGGACAATTAATCAACTCCGACAAGATTTTTTGGGTTAATCTAGTGGTTAGCACACATGATCTAAGGCAGGGATGGGCAACTTTGGTCCTGGAGGTTCACTGTCCAACAATGGTAAAAAACTATAGATTTCTAATCTTGAAGACATTGATTAGCTTGTCCAGGTGTGTTTGATTAGGGTTAGTGCTAAACTCACCATGACAGTGGACATCCAGGACCAAGGTTGCCCATCCCTGATCTGAGGCTAATGTACTCAATTACACCAACACAGTAATGTTTTCACATATATGTTCTGGTGTTACTGTGGCTGTAATGAACCTTAGTACTCAAAGGGGTTATAGAGTTACCTTCAAATGTCCGTAAACATGTTGACAGTTTAACTAACTTTTACTTGCTCAGCAAGATTTTCTCCAAACTGTTGATCTGCCATGATAATACTTGACCTGACAAAGAAAAATGACCATTGAAGAAGACCGTTAACACTAATGCCTGCTACAGTGCCCCTTGTGGCAATGCCGAGAATGCAACATATTACCTACTTGATGTAACATTTAATAATAATACAATGCATGAAATTGAATATCTAGAAGTAGTTAGCTTGTGTAGCTAGAAGTACTTATAATGTGCAAATGTCCAACATATACACTACAATTTAAAAGTCTCTTATGCTCACCAAGTCTGCATTTATCAGTAATATTGTAAATTATTATTACAATTTTAGTAGATTTTAAAATGTAATTTATATAATTGTTTTTCATTTATATCAGAAATTTCAGCTGATTTGCTGCTCAAGAAACATTTCTTCTTATTATCAATGTATAAAAAAGTTTTGCCGCTTAATATCTTTGTGGAAACCATTTTCAGGATTATCTGATGAATAATTCAAACAATCGACAGAATTTATTTGAAATAGAAATCATTTGCAACATTATAAATGTCTTCACATTTGATCACATTTGATCAATTTAATGCATCCTTGCTGCCAAAAAAGTATTAGTTTCTTAAAAAAGAAATAATCGAAATGACCCCAAAACTTAACTTAAAGCTGCAGTACGTAAGTTTTACCTCTTTGTCGCCATCTCTGTCTGAACCCTGAAATTGCAGTTATTTTGAAGCTCGTATTTCCCACGAAAAGCTACCAGTACCACTCAAATAATAACACATTATTACAAGCTTACTGTTGTGAATCGGCCTAAGGTAAGTAGATCATTTTGAACACTGGCTGGTTATGTACCTGCTCAAAAATTGATTTTGGATCATTTTTAACCAAAAAAAGTTACGAACTGCAGCTTTAAAAAAGTAAGTAACCTGGCTGCTTTACAATTTTGAGTTCATTGAAATTAAAAAAAGATTTGTTTAATCAACAGAAACTCAAAATATTATGTTATCTGAACCACATAAATTATCTTAGTTGATTTGACAAAAGAAAAACATTTGTAAATCATGAAGATAATTTTTCAGTGTAGTGTACAAGATAAATTCCTTACTCAATTTTTATTAAAAATATCAATTGTTGCCCATTACACATTTACACATTATAACATTCTGTGGCATCCAGAAGCCCATTACACATTTTCAATGACACATTCACCAGGTAAAAAGTGATCATGTTAATAATAATATTCCCTATAATGCCACACAGTATAAGGTTTATGCAACTAAGCTGCTATTGAGTGTGTGAGAGGTGAAAGAGCCTGGGGCTATGACAGCCCTGTGTGTGTGTGTGTGTGTGTGTGTGTTTCTACGATGGGTTTTCCTCAGGCAGTGTTGATCCTGACTCCCCCGCTATGTCATTACTTAATTGGCTCTTTTGACTAGACACGTGTACAATTTTGATTGTTATATCCCCTCTGGAATTTTAGACAGGCTTCTAAAACCCACAGTTTTACACCGTTTAGGATGTTACATTTAGATGCCATGTTTGGGGATAACTTTAAACAGATGTCAGCATTTGTTGGTTTAAAAAGAAAAAAGGAAAAGGAAAAGGAAAAGAAAAAAGGAGAAGTCAGAGATGTGGACTTGAAAAAAAGCATTCATTCTCTGAGTGCTCATTCTGAGAAATTAGTTTGAATCGGACTTGTGTCAGTACTTGATCTTGTTGCATCCTATCATTCCTGCCAATACTAATAAAAAATATCAAAAAGACTGAATTTGCAAATGCAAAATCAAACATATAAAATAACACAAAAAAAATAAGGTTAAAAAATATTGGTAACACGTTACAAAAAGGTTTCATTTGTTGACATGAGTAAATGTATTAACTAACATGAACTGTAAAAAAATATATATTGTTGGTTTAACTTAAAAATGTTGAGTTCATTGAAATAAAAAAATTGAGTTAATACAATGATTGGTTTAATATATAGAAACGCAAAATATTATGTTACCTGAACCACATTAATTATCTAAGATGATTTGACAAAAGATAAAAACTTAATTTTTACAGTAATACATTTGTTATTTGTTAATCTTAGTTAACATTAGTTAATAAAAATCCAGCTGTTCATTGTTTGTTCATGTTACTTCACAGTGCATCAACTAATGTTAACAAATACAACTTTTGATTTTAATAATGTGTTAGTAAATGTTGAAATTAACATTAACAAAGATTAATAAATGCAGTTCATCATATGATCTAAAGTAGTTAACTAATGAAACCTTATTGTAAAGTGTTTTAGTTTTTTTATACATTATTATAACAAATAATTATAACATGAGTCTATAAAATAATAAACATTCTAAAAAACTCTTTATAAAAAGGCAGAAAATTAGATAACTGCATGTATTTAGAAACAGGACTGCATGCTGTGCTCTTATATGCTAAGCTACGTTTGCGTCGCATAGTGACTGGAATATTAAACACTCTCTCAGTTAATAAAGAAGATATCTGTTACTTCGAGGGTCAACGCTGTCTCATCTTTTGGGTAAAAATCATTTAGCCAGTTAAACATAGTCAGAATTTTTCTTCCCTGCTCAATTCCTATCTACTCAGAAACTTGACCTTTGCTTGTGGAGGATTTTATATATTGGTGAACCCCTCCTCTGCCAGTTGATAAAAAGCGAAGTATCTGAATGTAGCAGGAGAGCTATTATAGTACAGCCCCCCGCTCCCTTCTCCCTCCCCCCCAGCACCTCTCACCTTTAAATCTGTCTTTTCATATTCCTCTCAAAGCCCCTTGTCTGGGAGAAAAAGACACACTAAACAGGATCTCTGGGCAAACAAGTGAGGAGGCACAGAGAGGGCGAGAGTGGAGGGTGGGAGCTATAGCAGACATTGTTAAAGGATTCGTAGACCAAGGAGTAAAAAAGTGAAGTAATAACTGCTCTTTTTTTGTGCTGTACATATATTTAGTGTTATTTTTTGGTGTTAGTTAAGAAAAACAATCTGTCCGCACAATCAAGCAATGGAACTAGCAAAAAAACACGACTGTTGGGGTGAGCAATTGCTTACGAGTGAAAGAAAAGAAGGCGTTTTTAATATAAAGTGGCCCCAAAAACCTATTTGGACAGTCACCAAAAACCTATGGATTTCCTTGCATTAATAATATTTTTTTAAAAATGTGCCCTTTATAACCAAATGATGATAGGCAGGAAATATAGGCTATTTTTATTTGCCATTTTTTTATTGACTTGTTCTTTTTTTAGCTTCGATTAAAATACGGGCAATTAAATATGTAAATATGCATATGCCTGTGTACAAGTCATAGAGTAGTTTTGCCTTTCAGATAAATCTCTTTTACTGAGATTCTGCTTTGTCTGTCATCGGTTATTCAATTATTCAACTATTCAACTAAATTGAAAATTCTTTAAATAGAATTGATTTAGTATTTTACATTAATGACACTTAAAAAAATATATAAATATTGATAAGGATTATATCAAAAGTCATTTATACATTCTGTACAAGTTTAGCCAGTGGGGGCATCTTACCCCAGGTAGGGAGGCAGCTTACCACAGTAGTGGGGTAGATCTTGTGCTATAACATCTAATTTAGCAAATGTTTCTATTTATTTCCTATAATAATACGTTGGCTGATGCATCATCATCTTGCGAATGGTAAATTTATATCTAAATATGTTACTATTTAAAAGTAAATGCACATTGTTGTTAAGGGGGGCACCTTCCCCCATGATATGTCTACTAAAAATGTGAAAAACTGTTTTGCTCAAAAAGTGTGTTTGTACTATTTCATACTTAACACACATAACACATTTAAAATGAGTGCTATTCATAAACAAATGATAAAGAAGAAAAACATTTATTTGTCATTTTTTATTTTATTTTATTTTAATTCAAATGACATTCATACATTTTTATGTATGCCTAACATGTCCACATACTTTTTGGGGCTGCTGAATATTTCATTGAATTATAGTTATTTTCCTCTGTAAGTCTTCTTTTGGGTCTGAGGAAATCTAGAGAATAAATAAGGTGGTGCGTGAAGTCGCGAACATCCAAAAAACTTGAAAACAAGGGGAATCTAAGGCAAAATATTTGTATTACACCAAAGTGCTATAATTTATCATTTTGAAAAATGAAAAACTCAGAAGTTAAACAAGCATGTGGGCGAACAATGCAGCGTCACATAGGACTGCATTTGACATATTTCAATTTGGAGATTAACAGTAACTCGCCACCAACAGGCAAAATGGCGAGACAAATGAAATGGGTAATGAGGCTACATGAGGCAATCCAGCAGACTGGCCCGGCAGCCATAGCTGTGACTATGCCGTTTAAAGAAACAGTCAAACGGTAATCACGCAGCCGTGAATCATAAGCCTTAGGTAAGCTATGTAATGCTGGTAAGACGGTGAGCTGTGTTTTATTGGTGCAGAAAGAAATCCCTCACACCATTCAGAGAAAGAATCACAACAGTAATACCATTAACTTGCACCAGGGATCTCCAAATGCCATTTAATTGCCAATAGCAGGCCTATTGTTTGGTGCGGGTAAACACAGACTTGGCAAGAGGGGGGTTCAAGTTGAAGGAGTGTCAGACTCTGGGCGTCTGGCGACCAGTGGCCCCTTCTCCCAGTCCCCGAAACACGAAGAGGGATTTATATACACACACACACACACACTAGCATAGCCCCCTCATCTCAACCTAAGCTCCAGAGTAACTAGCTTAACTAAAGTCTTCAGAGACGGTAAATTGGGGCAAAGTCTTCTCTTCCTCTTCTTAATACCAGATTTGTTCGACAATGTGATTTGAGGCTTGTCTATTCAAGGCCTTTTTGGGTTCTGAGCAAAGGGCTTGAGGCTCAAGGCCATTTTACCCCACTCATATTATAGGCCCATTTTCATTCGTGTGCACATGTGGATTCGTGTGTCTGCGTGCATGTTTTATGGAGGTGTTATGTTTATAATTCTGATTACGGTGAAGTTTTTGTTTTGCTGTGCATTGCGAATCTAAGCAGCACTGTAGCAGGTGGCCGTAATGTTGTTATTTAGCTAAGTTGTCTCAGTTTTTCTTTTATGAATTTCTCTTTTATGCCTAACAATGGTTTCAGCGAAAGTGGTGAATGTTTATGCCTTTCTGTTTATGCGGTAAATACGTGTCTTTGGGGTTTTGTTCACTGTTCTCTGACAGGCTTGTTCTAAGAGAGCCGTGATTGGCTGCGAGCGCTGTGCAGTATGTGTGTGCGCTGTGGCTCACAGGAAACTCTATTGTCCCCAACTAGAGTCTGGCCAATGAACAGCCATCAGCAGTCCTCACCACTGATTGAGTTTGACAGCGCTTCAGGAGGAGGCAAGCAAAACGTTTTTTGGCCTTTCATTTGAAAATAAAAAAGATTTTTTTTTTCCTATTTTTTTAGAGGCCTCCTTTCTTTCTTACCTCACTCACCCCTCCTTTCCCAGCACCCTCTGTTCTTCTGTTTTGACCGGGAGGTTAAATGATGGAGAGTGGGACTTAGAAAAGAAAACACCATCAAAACCTATGAAGAAATTCAAAAAAGTCCAAGTCATTAACGGTTGTTGTAGTTCAAGCACTATTTTAATCTTGTTTGTGTTGTTGTCGTCATGTAATGCCAGTCAGGTACAGTGGATTTTCAACTATTTATTATATGCTTTTTCTTAGAACTCCAACCCTGCTGAAAGGACCCGTATAGCTGGTCACCAGCATATGTTGTGTTTTGGATGCTGGTCCCCTAGCACGCGATGCTGGTGTGATCACCGGGCTTCTTAGCTAACTTAACCAGCAAGGCTACTTTGGGCAGCCAGCTTCACCAGTAAGTGTTGAAGTGTGAACAATGAACATTCAGGGCAATGCTGGTCCCCCATTTAGACCAGCATCAAAACTAACAAGTACAAATTAACCTGTATCAGCATAAACATGCATGCTGGTTAAATCTTTCAGTGGGGAACCTAGTCTAAGAAAGACTGAACAGTTCATTCTTACTTTAATGTATTTGCAAGACTCACAATATTTATCGTCATCAAAGACCTTATGTTCAGTTATGAAGGAAGAAAGCATCCATTTAATTTTAATTCCTACAAATATATTACAATGAATTTATTGTACAATATCTTAATTTACTGTAAGTAACTTTTAATGTAGTAAAAAACAGTAAACTTAAAGGGTGTACTAAAATACAGGGGGAAAACGGTTACACTTTATTTTAAGGTGTCATTGTTACAGTGTAATTATATATTTAAGTATTGAGTAATATTTTGCAACTACATGTACTTACTATAGGGTTAGGGCAGGATTAGAGTTAGTTGCATGCAATTATGCATAATTTTATTAATCAGTTATTTCTATGGTAAGTACATGTAACATATGTAACAAGGACACTGTAAAATAAAGTGTTACACTTTATTTTAATGTGTCATTGTTACAGTGTAATTATACATTTAAGTACTGCGTAATAATAATTTTGTACTTACTATAGGTTTGGTTTAAGGTTAGTTGCATGTAATTATGCACAATTTATAGTTATTACTATAGTACCTACATGTAACAAGGACACTGTAAAATGTTACCAAAAAAAAAAAAAAAAACTTTCAGAGACAATGTAATTACTATGTCAATGAATCATGGCTAAATAGTTATCTTGTTAGCTGGCTAATGTTAGATGAGTCAAGTGGAATCCAATTGTAAGCTACAGAGAATGAATGGAAAAGAAAGCAGGAAAAAAGTCTTGCTGTTTAAAAAAAAATTTTCAATTTCAGTATACGTGATACAGAACAGTTGATAAGAACATGTTCGACTCACACGTGTGTTGACTATAACACACAGTGAATGAAACCCACAGCGCTGTGTGATTTACTTCCAGTTCCAATATGATCCAGGCAGGCGAGGTCCCCAGTGCCCCGCGCTCCTTATTTAATGCAAATGACTGTCATTTAGAATCCAGTGCATTTCTCATGGCAGCACATTGCCTAATCAATGTGAAGAGCCGTGTAAAAAAAACATTGGATCTTTGTAATAGTTGTTTTTGACCGAGTCAAGTGTGGCTGCTAGAAGTAATCTTAACCTGAGATTCAATTATGAGTGCCTGGCTAAGCAAAAGCAAAAGCAGAAGGAAGGCTTGATCGAAACGGATGTGTGTGTGTGTGTGTGTGTGTGTGTGTGTGGGTGTGGATGTCATAGGTGCTGAAATACAAAATGCAACTTTTTTTTTTTAAATGTTGCAAGGCAAATACAAACTCACATCGTCCATCTGAACAGCACAGCTCAGAGTCAGAACATGTGCTCTTAACACTAGGCCATGGCTAAGATGATAAAAAAAACATGGTTACACTTTATTTTAAGGTGTCATTGTTACAGTGTAATTATACATTTAAGTACTAAGTAATAATAATTAACTGTATGCACTTACTACAGGGTTAGGATTAGGGTGTGGTTTAGCATTATTATGCAAAATTTATAGTAACTATTATAGTAACTATATGTAATGTGTAACAAGGACACTAAAATACAGTGTTACCAAAACATCTTTAAAAAGCAACACTTTATTTTACAGTGTCCTTGTTACTCATTGAAGTAAAGAATACATGTTGTTAACAAATGATTAGGATATATAGCATATATTTAGCATTGGTGCATGTTGAATTCATGTGCCGCGTTTACTGGTGTGAGGGCGGGACAACCTGTCCCTCACATGAGACCCACCAATAGCAAACCACAACCATCCAATCAATTCTCAATGTATAAAATCAAGTTTTACACCCTATTTTTGTTTTTGTCCGTGAAACTGTTTTACTCTGATATGTTACAATAGAGAAGAAAAGACTATTGTAACTTCTGTTTCATGCCGACTTTAATAATGTTTCTAATCTGTGATCATCACCATACCTATTTAGCAAAAAAATGTTCAGTGTTTGGGATTCAAAAAAAAAAATTATGTTTTTAGGAACTGGTGTTACTGCCACAGAGTTGCTGTATTTCTATTCCTGTGAACAGTTGAATATTAATTTGCTATGTTTCCTTTTCTGCAGTGGCGGCACAAGATGAGTCTGCTGGCATCAGGACTCTGGTGACAATTCAGTCAGCTTGTGTCAGATGGCCTTGATCGTGCATGGGTTATGAAAGAGGCATGTGGCAAATTTTAGCTCAAAATCTCATTGTCACCTTTTTAATAACAAGCTCCCTGTCTGTCTTCCAAATGTAGTGTTTGGGGAAAACAGAATAGCCCGGAAAGGGAGGGTGATTGCGGAACATCCATGACACCATTCTCACACGCTCCGGAAATTCATATTTATTGTGTTTGCTAGCTGATAGGCATGGTTAAGCATAGAGCATTCAGACCCATTAGGGAATCATTACATCCATGGCCTTCGTTATATGTGCAGATTTGTCAATCTAAAAAATTCTGCATAATGCATAGTGCCAATTAGGATCATCAACAATGCAACAAATGAGTACAGTTCTAATTTCAGCACATCAGAAGAGGTTCAAACCCTTGAGACAAAATGACTTTGAGCTGATCTTTTCTAAAAAAAGAGAGAGAGAGGAGAGGAGATGGGTTGCAATAGAGGAGAGATTGGTGAAAGGACAGCATGAACTGAATAAACATGCTATGAAGTGGATCTTCCTGTCTTTTCCAAGGACATTCGGAGTCTCTCTCACTCTCTCTCTCTCTCTCTCTCTCTCTCTCTCCACTTCCTTCTCTTTTCTCCTTTCTTATTCTTCCTAAAATACGACAGTGAGCTAATGACAGCAACATAAATAAAAAAGGCAATTTAGCTTCTTCTTGTAAAACTTCTTTGAAAATAAAGGAATTTTAATTATGGTGCACAATGAAAAAGAGAAAAAAAAAGAAGGGGGAGGAGAGGAGAGAGAGAGAAAACACTCACGCACAGTAAACAAAGCTGAAACAATTATCTTCTGGTGACCAGTGTGTGTTTTTAGAACACTCATTTAATCTTTTATTTACTGCGGAGAGAGGAAGAGTGAGGGAGGGAGAAAACATGCATGTTTGAGAGTGGGAGTGAGAGAGAGGAACTGAGAGATAGGAGGGGAGGGGTGAGAGAGGCTAGGGTGAAAAGAACAAGATAACGTGCAAACATTTTGCATATCCTCGCCCCAATTAGTAAAAGATGCATTTTTATGAGGCAAATCATTCAGCTTGTATTGTATGTGAAAGGTTGTCATTTGTTGTTGAAGGCCGACATTCACCACCCCCAGCGAAACAACTGTGGTTACCGTTCATCAGTGCATGTTAATGGCTTGACATTGAACAACTGCGATGTCCTTGGAAACACATGGTGCAAAGGGATCCCAAAGTCAATCAGTTTGGCCCTGCAACTGGCCCTCTGAGACTGAATTGTTGAAATGATAAAAAAGAACGTGTTTATGCATTTAAATGTGACAGATTAAGTGAACACTGGGGTTGTTTTTAGGTTCTTTCACACTTGGTTTGATTTCTGGATTCTGTTCATACCTGTATTTCTTGGGTCAGAACAACGGTATGCTTGAATCATGAAAGCAGCAGCTGTTTGCCCCTGTTGCTAGGTTATGACGATGCTGGAAAAGGCAGAAAAATGGATAGTGTTGCTTGCCACACTTACGCACTTAGTTTTTTTTCTGCTGCAAGTGTACTGCAGAGGTTCCAAAGATAGCGGGGGTCCATTTCTGCTGGAGGCCAGTAGAAATTAGATATAAATTTACATCTTATAGCTTCCAGTCAGTCCAATCAGGAAAGTGAGTGAGCACAAACATACACACAATCATCAATAGCAAGTTCAAGCCCACAATTTAGGACAGAATGGTTCGGGAGTTCGAAACAGCTTGCCAAAGTGAACTTTCTGGAAAGGTCTGGCTTGTAAAGGCCTTCAATCTATCATTGGTCCATGGTGATTACATAATAAATAGGTGTGCTCTGGTGCTCCGCCTTCTTTGATGTGGAAATCCTCTCCGGTTAATTTCTTCTGTTAAGGCCAGGACACACCAAGCCGACAGTCGGCCAATGTCGGGCCGTCAGATGCAAGACCACACATGCTAGTTTGCAGTCAGCTGTAGTCTGTGCTGTGTGTTCAAGCGCAGGTTTCTGGTCCAGACACAGCCAACGCGAAGCGACAACACCGTCGGTTTTCACCGCCGCTTGGTGTGTCCCAGACTTTAAGTCTATTGAGGTCAGACGCGAGTAAAAACTTGAACACACAGAAGAGTTGCTTTATAGAAATTGAAGTTGCAATTCTAATTGAGAGACCCTGACACTGTTGTATAATCTATTGTATAAAGTGCTAAATTAACAAACATGACATGACTTGATTGGAGTGCCGAACTACAGAGCTTATGCAAACATATCCACATTGCTACAATGCTTTCTTAATTGCTGTTTTTTCCATCTGCCATTTTTGTCTGTTTATTTTGTTATTGAGGGGAAAGCGCATGCACATATTTACATATTCATCTAAACGCCACTCCCAGCAGTGAGTTGGGATGTTTTCTAACAGTATACAGCTGCAAATTTCAAAATGTAGCATTGGTGGTCATCAGCATAACAACATAGGATGATGGTATGCAGGTGCCCTCACCAGGCATCAAAGCTAACATTACATTCTTGGTCAAACAAGAAAGTCTATGCTAGGCAATCAGTTACACTAGCTCAGTTTGCTGGTGAATAGTATGGCTATGCCAGTTCACCTGCCAGACCAGGGTTCTTAACTTGCGAGACTCCTCTGTCAACAAGTTGCACCAAAAAGAACATGCCGGTCAACAAGACTTTGGTGGTAAACTTTTGGTGGTACAGCAGCAGCAGGTTCCAGTGGACTTAAATCTGATGCTCATTTTGAATGATGCTGTAACATCAAACCATTGAAATCACCAAAGCTGTCTTTTCTAGTCCTTTCCTTTGGATGCTGGTTCATATTCCCCTCATGGATTAGAAAAATATAACTGATGTAAGTCTCATTGTACCTGCAGTACACGCTGCACTTCCAGTCCAGCACAAATACAGTGGGAATAAGCTGCAATGGTGTGGAAGTGATGTGAGAGGCACTCAAAAGGCTATTACGCGTGTAGGCCGCCTCTGCATGACATATGGTGATTAAACTAAGTGGATGTCCAGCGGGTGACCGGTGTATAAGAAACTTAATTAAAGCTATCGCTGTCAACTGCCAAACAAGCTTATTGACACGTCGGCCTGTGCTGCCACACCAGTTCACGGAGATCTTTATCGGTCTTTACTCAAAGCTTTCCTGGCTGGCGTCTGCTGGTTTCTCTTTTAGGGTGTTAAATACAGAGCAAGGTGTCAGTGTTATCCTTCTTGTGCCCCTTTCACCAACTTACGTGTGTGTTCGTTCATTGTGATTGGTGGGCCAAGATAGCAGAGAGGGGCCACAAAGCTCCATTTGCAATGAACAGGAGAAGGAGAGGTGAGGGAGAAAATTCCATAGGATTAATTTTCTTCAAGGCGCCCCCACACCCCCTCTTGCTGTCCCTAGCCACCCCCGACCGTAACTTCAGCTGTGCAGCCCGGTGTTAAAAGGCCCAGAGGAATACCGTCTTTGTCATCCCGTCGATTTGGGGGGAAGAATAAGAGAAGTTTAATCCCCATTGTCCGTGGGTCTGGTCGGGAGGGGGGTTGGCGGCTGTAAGATGATCCAACCAGCCTCGCTAATCCCCCCATACCCAATGGAGCCCCCCCCCCACACACACACACCTCAACAATGGCACAGTCCTAACTGGGAGTCAGACCCCAATGTGCACATTCTAAAGAGGAAAATGAAGTGAAGTAAAAAGTTGCCACAACAGAGAGAATGAAGTGCGGGATGGAAGGACAGAGGGCGGAGAAGGCTAAAGGAGGTGTGGGTGGCAGAATACCTTGTGTCCCTCGGAAAGCTGTTGTTGCTCTTTTGTGGGCTCCTTGGCAACAGGGTATGCCGTGAGACTCCCTCAAAACCTTAGTATTCATCTCCCAAATAAGACTCCAAAACAAGGGCAAAGAGGGAGCATTACTCATGCAGAAGTACGAAACTCCCCAAATGATTAAAAGGTCATCTTTAGAGAAATCTAGGTCTTTACTTCAATAACAATTAGAGAGGACATTACAAAAGTTACTGTCATTATCACTAGTATTAGTACATGTATCTTTAGAGTTGGAAGATCTCCTTCTAGGCAAAAGTTTTGCTGAAGGTCAACACAGAGAAGGTTAAGACTGTTTGCATTAAGGCCAACAGTAAATATCTAAGAATTTATTATTGAAGAACCCATACTGGTCAACCATAATTCTGAGGGAGGGGCGGTGTTTCCCCCTAATGTCTTATCTAATATATACGCAAATTGCTTGCATTTCTGTGGCTCTCTATGTAGTGGGCAGTGATTGGAAAAAGTTGGAAGACAAGGGTAGGCCAGAGAACACTTACATGAAAGATTTGAGACCAGGAGACAGACAAAGAGTCTGGGGGGAACTTGGATAACTCTGTAGACCTTCAGGGTAAAAATGATGTTATTGCCTAGTAGGGACTCCATCACTTTGAACAGGGGATCCAAACTCTGATGAGGTACATAGCTGATGAGGTACAGTTGAGAGAGAAAGAGGCACTGTGAGGGTAGGGTTAGCATGGGAGAGAGTGAAAGAGACAGAGAAAGGGAAAGAGCCAGGAGACAGCCGTTTAAAATTCAGTTTCCTGGGAGTGAAGAGGCTAATCCTGCCTCCGTAATTCCCTGCAGCAGAAGCAAACCCCCATCCATCCATCCATCCCTCCCTCCCTCCCTCCCTCCCCATCATCATCACTTCTCTCCTCTCTCACTGACTCTACCCTATCTCTTTATTCCTCTGTCTCTAACATTCTCTCTCTCTGTCTTTCGCACTGTCTCACTATTTCTCCGCTTAATCTCTCGCCGTCTCTCTCCCTCTCTTTCCCCCATCTCTCACTTTCTCCCTCTCTCTTTCTCTCTCTGAGTGACAGTACAATGCCCAGACCCTCACATGCTTATCTAACTCTAGCAGATGGTCGACTTGGATCAATGCACACATGCCACGATCAATGGCTGCGATAAAAAGCGGCGGGGATGGTACTTGTTCCCCCTCTCTTTTTCTCTCCCCATTTCCCTCCCTTCATGCCCATCGTGCTGCCCAGCCGATTGTCTCTCCCTTTTCCACATCTGCATCTGGACCAGCACCCAGTGAGGGGAGGCCTTGGAGAACAGGGTGCTTTCAGTCTTTAGGGGCTGCCTGCCGCTATTGCCTGCTGACTTTTGCCCTCTAGTATTTCTCTGCATCCCTTTCCTCGTCTTTCCTGTCGTCTTCTAGGTCCTGACTGAGCCCAATCCTCACTTCGCTATCACAGGTGGACTCATCATGAGATTGCTGTTCTACATCTTCGCTCTCATCTCTTTCACACCTGCCCACCTGCCATTGCAGCTGTATTTGTTTATAACACAAGTTGCAGGCATCCATGACATGTTCTCAGAAATGTGTTGCACATTCTAGGTGATCGTCGAGCTCCCCTACAAAACCTATTAACTTAACTTTTCATATACCCCACACCGCATGGCCCCACCTTCTTTATCTCGAAAATCTGACCTGCTTCTGTTATTCTCCACACATCCAGAACTTTACAATATTAAATGTTGATTGTGGCATCATTGGACTAGTAAACAATCTTAAGGATTATATTTCAGTGGGTTTGAAGAACAAGCTATAAATCGTAAATTAAAAGACATCAAGAATTCTTGACTTTGTTTTGTTTAATGCATGCATCTTTATGTTCAGAGTCCTCTAAAGTGGTGCACAGACTTTTTCAAACTACCCATCAATCTCTGCCCACATACAGCTTGTTCAGCACATTTGGATTACCTAAGCAACAAAACCAAACACCCATTTTTGAATGGTACGCAGACGTTTGTACCCACAATACACCAAGAGCATAAAATGACATTCTAGATTCAAAAAAGTGACCTTGGTTGCCTTTATTTATAGTCTCAAGGGCTTCTAATAACATCACTTCTTTGAGCACGCTCCCAAATTCACAGTCACAAGTTGCCTTTTCTTTCAACTTTTAAAGCACACTGTTCAAAGTTTACCAGCATAAGCTGCCTCCTCTCCTCTTATGGAGATTTTTAATTGGGCATTGGTGATGTAATGTGCCTCATAATAAGCCCATTAAGCTGTCTTTTTTTCTCTGCATAGATAGAGAGCGTTGTGGCAGTGTGGACACCTCTGCTATTTATACTGCTCAAATCCTCATGAATATTTACACCGAACAGCGATGGCAATGAGAGTAGGCAGGCACCCTGACAAATAGCTCTCATGGTGAGGATTTCACTCTTCTAGGAGACACACTTGCTCTGAAACTTGTATTTTCTATCAGGAATGCACCTCTCCACATGGTTTGGATACTTGCAGCAAAAGCAATTAATTCTTCCATTACACTCTACTAACTAGGACGGGAAAAGTAATGCATTAGTCGAACTAATTTTCCCCATGAGGAAATCTATCTGTATATGCATCTATCTCATATGTGGACCCGGGTGAGACTCAAATCGCAATTTTGAAGTCTTGATGACTTGACTTGGTAAATATTAGAATACTTGAGACTTCACTTTGATTTTGTTGCAATTACTTACTACTTGGACTTGAGCTGATGACTCAAGACAAGTAATTTTTCACAGAAAACACAAATCTTCGACCTAGATGCTCTTTTGATGGGCACAAGCAAAAAAATTTACATTTCTTAGTAAAGCATCAAATGTGTGTGCAGAAAAAAAGCTTGGTCGGTGTCATTGAAAACAGTCTAGTGACAAAATCCAGACATTACAACCTTCTATCAGTAATATTCAAATATATCAAAAATAATATAAACCCTCAAAACTATAGCTGTTGGCCATCCATCCATCAATCCATCCATCGATGAGGTATTGGCTACACATTTACATTCTGATAACATTTTGTGATGATAAGGGCTGTTTCCATACAAACTTATGTTACATTAAGTGAGTGAGTGAATGAATTAACGTTCTAGACAACCAAATTATGTATGAGATTAGGAATTACTTCAGCATTGTGTAAACTGCCTACTTGGAAAAGTGAGGGCTGTCATGCCATTCAGTTGGCCAAAAGCCTTGTTAAGGCTGTGTAAACTTATTTAATATGGATTAGAAGTTGACGCAAACACAAATGCGGTCTGTGTGTGTGCTACGGCAGCAGGGCAGTCATGAGGCCTGGCCATGGTGTCTAATCCTTGTTTAGGGTGTAGTGAGGCACAGCAGATTAGGTAGCCTGCTCCTCATGCCACCCACAGTTACAGACATCACATTCTCTGAGTTTGTATATCTCTTGCCCTCTATCTCCCTCTTTTTGTCTCTTTAACACACACCAGAAAATTTTCAATTTCTTAACAGGGCTTATAGATCATAGAAAAACACTGAAACAGAAAACATTTTACAAAAGAACACAAATCAACAGAAACTGAATTGATTTCTAGTGTTCCGGAACTTGACTTAATTAAAGTGGGAATAATTGAGCACACTTCAGTTGAAACAAGGGATTTCAGTGGTGTGTTATCAAATGCTGGTTGGAAAAAAGCATTCTTGCAATGTTAAAATTGGTGTGCAATGAAATAAAGACACTAACAAATAAACTAATCACTATTGCACTTTAAGAGGGGGTTAGAGTGAATATAAAGTACTGAACGTATACTTTGATTAGAAATGTTACAGCTTACAATTTTTTTTCTTATTTTAAATATACATCTTACACAATTGTGGAAAATGTATGTTATAATATAAAATAAGAAAAAAAAATAGATCTAGTTCTTGCAAAGATATTTTCCACTGCTGATTCAACAGCATACTACAATAAATATGAATAGTATGTTATTGTAGTGTTAAAAACATTAAAAGTTAAATAATAAATGATAATGCTTTAATTTAAGGCATCATTAATGTTACGTTTTGTCATTTAAAATAAGTAAATGCATGTGTGTGTGGTATTAAATTGCCTACAGTTGCTCACAGGGCCTATTTAGCAATCGTCACATGACCCAAAGCCTCAGGGATCCATGCTGAACTTCTGGTGCATTCAGTCGTAATTACCGTAACTATTCTGATTCGTAAAAAAAAATTCACGTGATCCTAGAACTAGTAATTACAACTTTATGAAATTGACATGTCTATGACTTGTACCATGCGACTACTGCAGATTTATTTTGGAGTTTATAGTGCAATAGAAATGTCCGAATCCGAGGATGCGAACAGCTCCAAGTACAGCGTCACGTGCTGTCATCTCTTATTTACGGTAATTACGACATGGCGTGAACACAGCATTCCATTAAGCAACACACACAACTCCTAACTCACTTAATCCTACTTAATTTTAGTGCAAAAAATGCACAAGTGCCAGGAAGAATGTTTGCCGAGTACACTGCCTCAGTTTTGCCCATCTTTAATAAAATAGCCTAGACACAAAGCTTTATTGATCTTACAACTTGATAAAGTGATTAAGAGAGCTCATGGGTTCCTTTTAAACACATCCCTCTTATAGATTACAGGCTATGCTTCGCTACCCCTGACTGATAGTCAGTTTAAAAGATAAAAAAGTATTTTGGTGACTTTGCTGTATTGGCCCAGTGAGTAGATACCTGTTGGCTAGGTCTGGAGATGTTTAGTGGAATATTTATGCACACATGAGTAGATGTGTGCACTCATGGATATCATCTTGTGTGCTTGTGCTTCAGTACATGTGACTGTTTACATTGGAGAGAGTTGAAATTCTCAAACCAACAAGATGCATGTGAAAAGGATAATTTGTTGGCAAACCACCTTCACTACATTGACATCACACAGATCTTATGGAGGTAGCATAATGGGTTTAGTCAGCTGAGGGCTATAGAGAATCACACACACTCTTTCCCCCATCCAAATTTTCCACTCATTTACCAACACCTACGTTCTGTGGGTGGGCAGACATAGCTGAGAGACACAACTGTGACCACCCGGAAGCTGTTTGAGTCATGTGACAGTTAAACACTTTTTAAAGATGTTTATTTCAAACGTAGTTTAAAAAAAAAACACGTCTGTTGTTTTGCTCTGGAAACTTTTTACATTTTTCTTTTTAAAGATTTCCTCTGGCACGAATATATAACAATGACAAACACTTCTATTTGTATCTGTTTCAGACATAAAAATGTATTTAATGCAAATCAAGTTCTAGTTATATTTATAATGCCTCTAAATTAGTATTAGAATATTGATAAATTTGAAACCAACCTGAATGGTATTTATTACCACGTTGGCACAATTTTTACTGTGTGTGTATGTGTGTGTGACTTTAGGCTTATTAAAGGAATAAATACATTTTCTTTTTTTGTATAGTATATAAGAAGGCAGCAAAGTCACTGGAAAATAATCAAGTTGACATAGGCACCACCTCCCTCCAACAGTTCTGAAAATGCTCTAAATATGAAGTACGACACACGTGTGTGGCCACAGCGGTGATGGATGTGAGATGTGGAGGGGAGTGGTATTCTTAAAAGCCCTGGAGTGAGTCCAAAATAAGGCATTAAAACAGGCCCTGTACATAGTGCTAACTCACCTCACTAACGTCACAGCCCTGTTAATGCCATCAACAAATTAGGAAAGACCTGATGGAAAATTTTGAGAAAAGAGTTCGTTAAGAATGTTGATTCACTGTGAAGGACAAGTTTGTCTATGTTTTTACAAGTAAAAAAGTGAAAATGCAGTATGTCCAGTATTCATAAAATTCAGAGCATCTTATATGTTGACTTTCCTTAATTTAACCATACGTTTCAAGGGTTGTAACAAGTTCCTCTAACATCTACAGGAAGAATCTCCTTTGCAAAAGCAACTTCTATGTTTATTGTGACTCAATAACACTATTTTGTCATCACAAATCTAATCTAACGAAATCTAAATTTGTTGAAAATTATGTCAACACTAAAATAAGTTGTGTTGTGTCACTATGGAGGAAATACTAAATACATCAATATTACTATTCACATTCTAGAAGGAGAAAAAAAAAATCCTAATTAAAAAAAGATGACCCCCAAATGAAAAGGTTCGTTTCATTTTTTATTTGGAAAGGAATACCGGGAAAGGATAAGACGGCTAATTTTTGCTTTGTTTTGTTTAACAAAATCCTTTTCTTTTTGTGGTTTACAAATCGGTTTATGGCTTCAATATTTCATTCGCACATCTGGGTGGCACTAAATCGGCCTGTCTTCTGTACAGCATTAATTTGAGTAGGTACGGCACTGACAATGTGTTTATACTTTAAATCAAATCTGTCCTAAACCTGAATTAATAATTTAAACCAGTCTTAGGAATCAAATGAACAGATTTATTGAAAAAAACCTGAAGAGGTTGGAGAGTGATGTCAAGATTTTTGAGTAAATAAGGGCCTATTTATCACACAAAGCTATTGTTGGCTTCAAAAGACGTGGAATATAGTGCACGGGTTGTATTACTGCTGTTATGATATGTTTAAGGTGCTTTTTGAAAGCTGCAGTCCCTATTAATTATATTTTCATGGAAAATAGTGACCAGTATAGTGTAAAAACAATCTTATTTTGTGTTTCACCAAAGAATGAAAGTCATATGGGTTTAGAAAGACATGAGGGTGAGTAAATAATGACAGAATTTAAATTTTTTTTAGGCAAACCATCCCTTTAAGTCACTGCAGACT
Source organism: Rhinogobio ventralis (assembly GCA_039654625.1). NCBI lineage: Eukaryota > Metazoa > Chordata > Actinopteri > Cypriniformes > Gobionidae > Rhinogobio > Rhinogobio ventralis. The sequence goes on along the minus strand of CM077202.1, from coordinate 34,312,563 downwards.
GACAAATTAAACTGTGGACCTTACATCTTAATAAATGCACATACAGTCACAGTGGTGTGGGTGAACGAGCACAAGACGGCCCTGATGCCTGACAGTGATTGATGTTTATATATGGACTGCATCAATAAGTTTCTGAAGGGCTGCAGGTAGCATTGGTCTGAGCTGCTAGGGGTCTGTTTAATTGAAACCTGTCGGAGTCCGGCTTTTTTTCCCCTTTCCCCTGCATGCCTCGCCTCATTCAACAACGCTCACTCTCCGCTCTCGCTCCCAGCATCTCCCTGCCTTTTGTTCCTCAGACCTACCACCAGCCTGTTTATTTTCCTTCTCAAATTAATTTAACAGAAAGTAATTAAATCTTTGCTTCAACAACCAGCCGCACATAAGTAAATGCAGCGTGATGAAAAGGTGTGTTGGAGGGAGGCAGCCGAAAATCAAGAGAAACTGGTGCCAAATGACTGCTGGAGGCTAAATATAATACTAAAGGTTGGAGTCGTAGGGGTTAGGGCTCCTTAATAAAGGAACTGCACAAGATGGCAAAAAACAAGAACAGGTCACATTGTTGTAGGCACAGGTTGTGGTCGGACTGATGGTTTGGGGTTTGTGTGTGTGTACAGTCAGCATTGTTTCATCCCATGAAGTCATAATGCATTTGGCAGCTAGTGTGCGCAAGAAATTGTTTTTTATGAAGTTCTTTGTTAAATAACAGCTGGTCATAATAACAAACAAAGAAAAAATTTGACATGTTGATTATAATATTGTTTTAAACAAAATAACTTGCTAGACGTGTATTCTATTTATATAGAGTTTCCTTAAAATGATACTGACACTATAATTGCATTACATGAACTTTAAAAGTTAGATTAATGCATACTAATTACACATACTTTTACATGTACGTGAAAAATTTGGGATTTTATGTGTGATAAGCGAAGTGTAAAGTGGCGCAGCACCACCTTGTGTACCGGGAGAGCCATCTACTGAATTTGCACATTCACTCAGCGCATCGCCAGTGAAAATCGCTTGGGTGTGAACACAAAGACGCGTCGAAAAATGTCTCAAAAAACACTGGCGTTAAGCGCGCGATAATCGTCCCGGTGTACACAGGCCTATAGGCTCGTTCTTACCTACTAGAGCACGTACGCACAAGTGCACTCTTCAAAACTGTGCTTTAAATCTCTTGACAAACAAAAAAAATTACATTTGTATGTATTTGAAATAATTCGAATTGCTCAAGAAAAGGATTTATTAAGTCCACGTCATGTAAACAAGAAACAATGCTTCTAATCACAGGCTGAGTGCTGTTGTTCCAACCACTCAACTTTGCGATGCTGTTTGCGAATGTTTGTTGGAACTATGGTTCTGGGAAACACAGACTCGTTGAACTATGTTGATACCGACAGAACTTGCAACCATAGTTGGTTAATGATGCTTTTGGGAAACGCACCCCAGAGTGATCTCTCATCCCGACTCCAAATCAACATATTCAATTGGCAGAAATGTGATCAATGGTTGTCCGACCAGTGCCAAAAGTGCTGAACACACCTCAAAAACTGGGCTGACAGACACTCAACGATGACCTGACATTGGCCGACACCAGAATGTTGGCTTGGTGTGCCACGGCCTTAATGAATTGAATGTCTTGCACACTCACAGAAAATAGCTTACTTACGCATGGAAAAATAAGGTGGATAAGAATCGCTACAATTACGAATTTTGTGCGAGGTGAAAAAATTCTCTAAGATAGTCATGTATACAGCATGCATACAAGTTACAATTAGCATACAAGCTTCGAAAAACTTGTTGTGTATTCAATTACTTTTTGTATCATGTACAGTATTCTTTGACAAAGAGATCAGAACTGTAGGTCATCCACACCCCAAAACCTGTAGCTGAAATATACATGTAAACTTTCTTCTGTGGAACATAAAAGAAGAAATTCTGAGAAATGTCTCAGTGATTTTTGTCCATACATTGTAAATCAATGGTTACCAAAACTGTTTGGTTACCAACAATCTTAGAAAATATCTTATTTTGTGTTTCACTCAAGAAAGAAATGCATTAAGGTAGGAACAAAAGTAAAATATGACAGAATTTTCATTTTTGGGTGAACATTTTTCCTTTAGAAGGTCTATTGTTTGTGTCTTGCAAAGGTGACTAGGGTCCAGTCATTAGTAGATGTCTAGAGGTTTGTTGAGAAGCTGTCTTGGTGGGTCTGAGGCATGAGTTTAGAGGTCTCGCTCGAGTTCAACAAGTGTCTTTGAACTACACTGTGGCGTTGATTCGGACAGCCACGGCAGGTATTTGCACAGCAAATATTTTAATCCTCAACTAATCACTTGGTTAGACCCCGCGTGTTAAAGGGGAGGGAGCTCGAGGAGGGTGTTAGCATGTTAGCTGGTGGCCTGGCAAATTCCTCCTGTCAATGACGCCTTTGTTCTAAGGGGATTGTGGGAAGAGTCAAACATGGTGACCCCCAGAGAGGCACCCTGCAAACGCACCACCCTTCTTCTCCTCCCACAATCCACCCCTAAACGCATGTCAGCATGTCAGCGGACATGTGTGTGTTTCTGCATAACGGCACCATTGGTCATGTAATATGTTGATGAACGAATTCTCTTACAATACATAGCTCGTCAAAAGAGTCATTTATTGGCACCTGGTTCTTAGTGCTAGATTGGATGCAACAAACCACTGCAACCTCCCAAACTCCACTGGGACACCAGGCACCTGATTCAGCTCTTTAAAAAGCTGAGTGTGCTTGTCTACACGTGCATCTGGACACATACCTGGTTATAATGCTTTTATTCTTATTTGTAGAATTATTTTTGTAATAAATCAATAGAAAATTTACACAAACATTTATTTATAGATTGTAAATAGATAATTTTTCTGTCACTCAGCATATCATTCTTTCACAATAAGATATAAAAAGTGGATTCAAAAGGAAACTTTTTTTATTAATTAAAGCTCTGTATGTACTAGGACTGTTTATTCAGAACACTTTTCCCTGTTTTACACACCTGCACATGTATGCTAATATGTAATCTTTCCTGTAGCTCAAACAATAGAGCGTGGCGCTAGCAACGCCAAGGTCATGGGTTTGATTACCAGGGAAAGCAAGAACTGACAAAATGTAAAATGTGTACCTTGAATGCAATGTAAGTCGCTTTGGATAAAAGCGTCTGCCAAATGCATAAATGTAAAATGTAAATGTAAAATGTAATGTAGAAACTTTGACAACAGTCAAGTGGTCACTTTGTCTTCTTTCCGACTTTCTAAGTTGGATGGAATGCAGCATAAATAAAAAAAACTGGAGATAGAAAGGAGGAAGAGGACAGAAATTGGATGTAGTGAACAATCCCCAAGAGAGATGAAAATCAAAGATATTTCCTCCAAAAGGAAACAATTTGCCAGTTGAAATTAAGATAGAATAGCGTGAATTGAGTAATGATACCATTAAAAATAATAAGAAGAGATATTAAGGCAAAAGAGTCTCCATCTGCACCTCATTGAGACCAGGAAGAATATGCCAGAGCAGGGTGCCAGATCACAGCCCACTAACTGATGGAGAGGCCCGTGAAGACAGCACTGTGGCAGTAGATATGCTTCTGAGAGAGGTTTAAAGAGTGGAACTGATTGTGCATGTCTCATTCGAGCTCTTCACAGCCCTTGCCCAGGGGGCTAGGCTTTCAAAGCTGGGTGACGTGAATGCGCGCGCATGCACACATACACACACACAGAGAGAGAGAGAGAGAGAGAGAGAGAGAGAGAGAGAGAGAGAGAGAGAGAGAGAGAGAGAGAGAGAGAGAGAGAGAGAGAGAGAGAGAGAGAGAGAGAGAGAAATACACTCCATTGACAAAGCTCCTTGCTCTCTTTCACTCAAATATATAATTTGAGCACACAATTCATTTCATAGAGGTAGTCCAAAAATGTTCTCATGGGTCCTACTTCCTGTTTCCTGTTCTATGTTAATGCTTTAGCATGCTTTGGATCAGTGGTTCTCAGCTGGTTTTGCTTCAGGACCCAGACTGTACGTATCACATCAAGTGATGACCCAACACAGTACCAAAATTGAAAATACAACCAATATCTCCTTAAAGTCGTGATGAAACACAAGCAACGACAGATCTTTTCTGTATTGTGACGTACATTCGAGTCAGGCCGATTATAAAAAAGAAAAAAAATGTAGGGTGGGGACTTCTGTCAATCGGTTGTTGATTGGATGGAGTCAGATCTTAATGTGAGCTTTCAGTTAATTTTAAGAAAGGGGCGTGGTTTATGCAAATGAAAGGATTGGAGAAGTCTGGCATACGTCACCAGAGAAAAGTCTGTTGTTTCACTACAAGGTAAAAAAAAGTAAACATTTACAAATGCATGGATGAATTATTATATAAGATCAATATCATGCAATAAAAAAATATATAGGGGGAATTATCTGTTTCATGCTGACTTTAATGTATAAATATTACCATGAATAAGCCTAACAAAATGTAAAAGATGACAGGCTAAATAGAAAAAGACAATTTTATAAATGCATAAACAGCAGTGTGATTGGAGGCATGGCTTCCACATCAAGGGAAAATGTATATACTATACTATAATATAATATTATATAATATAATACAACGCCAAAAGTTTTGGGCTGTCTGCCTTTACATGCACATTAACTTTATTGACATCACATTCTTAATTCGTAGAGTTTTATATGGAGTTGGCCCACCCTTTGCAACTATAACAGCATCAACTCTTCTGGGAAGGCTTTCCACAAGGTTTAGGAGTGTGTTTAGAACCGTATCATTCTTCTAGAACCGCATTTCTGAGGTCAGGCAGTGATGTTGGAAAAGAAGGCCTGGCTTGCAGTCTCCGCTCTAATTCATACCAAAGGTGTTCTATCGGGTCGAGGTCAGGACTCCACACCAATCTCGCTCATCCATGTCTTTATGGACCTTGCTTTGTGCACTGGTGTGCATTCATGTTGGAACAGGAAGGGGCCATCCCCAAACTGTTCCCACAAAGATGGGAGCATGAAATTGTCCAAAATGTCTTGGTATGCTGAAGCATAAGAGTTCCTTTCACTGGAACTAAGGGGCCAAGCCCAACCCCTGAAAAACAACCCTACACCATAATCCCCCCTACACCAAACTTTACACTTGGCACAATGCAGTCAGGCAAGTCCCGTTCTCCTGGCAATCGCCAAACCCAGACTCATCCATCGGATTGCCAGACAGAGAAGCGTGATTCATTACTAGAAAGAACACGTCTCCACTGCTCTAGAGTCCAGTGGCGGCATGCTTTACACCACTGCATCCGACGCTTTGCATTGCACTTGGTAATGTAAGGCTTGGATGCAGCTGCTCGGCCATGGAAACTGATTCCATGAAGCTCTCACCACACTGTTCTTGAACTAATCTGAAGGCCACATGAAGTTTGGAGTTCTATAGATATTGACTCTGCAGAAAGTTGGCGAGTTCTGCGCACTGTATGCCTCAGCATGCGCTGACCCCGCTCTGTGATTTTACGTGGCCTACCACTTCGAGGCTGAGTTGCTGTTGTTCCCAATTGCTTCCACTTTGTTATAATACCAATAACAGTTGATCTTAGAATATTTAGTATTAAGGAAATTTCATGAATGGACTTATTGCACAGGTGGCAACCTATCACGGTACCACACTTGAATTCACTGAGCTCCTGAGAGCGACCCATTCTTTCACAAATGTTTGTAGAAGCGTCTGCATGCCTAGTGCTTGATATGTATAAAACCTGTGGCCATGGAATTGATTGGAACACCTAAATTCAGTGATTTGGAGGGGTATCCCAATACTTTTGGCAATATAGGTGACTATAGTGTATATGCTTATATTATCACAAATTTCATATATATAACGCTTATGTTTTTTATTGTTGTTCTCTTTGATTTGAATCAGGGAACATAGTAAAAAAAAATCCATGAGCTATGAAATAAATGTAAATGTATCTGATTTTAATGTACAACACTACTATCAATTGTACAGAAGAAGAGAGTCGGAGAGTGAGAGCAGGGCTCTGGATTGAGATCTCTGGCCCGTCCCCTGCTGACACTCATGCAGGCAGATCACAGGCTCATCATGTCGCCTGTGTTTGCCCAGAGCCTCCTTCATCAAATGACACGTTTGCCACACGTTTATCTTTATCAGATCTGCCGAGAACCAGAGATGAGAGACGGCGAGGGGGAGCGGAGGACGAGAGCTATTGCCTCTCTCTTTGTACCCGCCATCGCCTGGGGGCCAATTACCTTCTCCTCTGACAGGAGCCCCCCTCCCCTCCTTTCTGTCGCTCTCCCTCGTTCTCCTGCGCTACAACTCCAGCAACATCTGCCTCTGAATATGCAATCAGCTTGTCAAGGAATCAAGGAAACATATATACATACAAATGTAGTGGCAGGTGTAGAGCTAATATTTACTGACATCAGATCTGTCCGTACTTACTCGCCTCTCATCTGAAGCTGGAGGAATAGACATGAGCACTGCCAGCTGATTCTGAACTCCACCAGGACTGCTATTCTGAACCTGATGTCAAAACCATCAAAACCACCTCTTATGGTTGTACTATAGTATCAAAACCAAGAGGCTAGTTTACTATTTAAAGTTGGCATGAAACGGAAGTTGTGATAATCTTTTCTTACTTAATGTGACGTACCATATCCAAGTGAAACGGCTTCTGGAATGAGAATACCATGTACAGTATGAGTGATAAAAAATATATATTATTTTAAGTCCGCAGGAAAACTGTATTTGTCAGATCTGTTCTTTTGTTTTGTTTAGACTACTTCTGTTTAATATTTTTCAGACATGAATGTGTGACTGTAATAAAGTGCAGGTGGCCAACTCTGGCCCTTGAGATCTACTTTCCTGCAGAGTTTAGCTCTAACCCTAATCACCTTATCTACTAGAAAGACACAGGCAGGTGATTTTGATCAGGGTTGGAGCATAACTCTTCAAGGGTTAGTTCACCCAAAAATTAAAATTCTGTCATTAATTACTCACCCTCATGTTGTTGCAAAACACCCCGTAACACCCCGTAAGGGGAACACAAATGAAGATATTGATGAAATCCGAGAGCTCTCTGAACCATCCATAGGCAGCAACGTCATTGCAACTTTCAAGGCCCAGAAAGGTAGTAAAGATATCGTTAAAATAGTCCATGTGACTACAGTCAAAACAAACAAAAATAACGACTTTATTCAACAATTTCTTCTCATCTGTGTCTGTTGACGTAAATACAGTGCCACACTTCCGAGTTCAACGGCAGAACGGTGGCTCACCATTGGCTAGCTCCTGCATCAGCATCACACGCATGCGTCGTGGTGCTCACGTGAACAGCGTCGGCCAATGGTAAGCTGGCGTTCTGGCGTATAACTTCCAAGCCCTGCTTCAGTACATAACTCATCCCACACCTTTTGTGCTGAATTATATCACAAATTGTGCGGCTTGTTGGGCAAAGTTGAGTTGAAAAATTAAATTAACCTTGCATTGATCTGAGTCTTATCTAGAGACCAGAATATCACAGAAACTAGCAATCCCTTATCCCCCACCAAAACACACCCTAGCAACCACCTGCTAACTGCATAGCAACACCCTAAGCTGATTAAAGTCAGTTTCATACAGCATTTCTAACCCTTTCAAAAATAATTTAATGGTTCTTCATATCAGTAACCATTTTTAACATGTAGGGTTCTTGAGTTGACTATATTGTTATTTGGAGATCTAAAAGTCCTTCATGTCATGTTATGTGTTCTTCTGATCAATGTGCTAAGTATTATCTATTAATAGTGGATAAGTGAAGCCCTCCAGGGTTCTTTGAGGCTCTAATATATAGGTTTTCTGGTGGGGGGGACATAGAACTTGATAAGGTCCTCTTTTGGCATCACAGGAACTATAAAAAGTCTTTCAATTACATAATTTGAGCATCACAGGAAATGATAAAGCTTCTCCTATGTCATCACAGGCACTTACTCAGTGTTAATTTCTACACAGTTCTTTGTTTTAATCAAAGTTTAATCTGAGTTTTTTATTTTAATGAGAATATTTAAATGTAGTGAATATTTCATAATTTCATATTCATAGATTTTAGTCAGTTTTACTCAAAAAAAAAAAAAAACTTTAGATGAAAAAAAAATTTGTTGACAAGAAAGTGCAAAATGTAACCAAATATTCCAACATTTTATATATTAATTTATATGTATCAACATTTAACAAAAATTGTGAAAAATGTCCTAGTTGTGAAAAGCTGCACTCCTGAAATAACATAATATTCATTGTCTCTGTGTATTCACAGTGACTTGCATATTCCCACAAACATGTAACTAACACGTAAGTTTACCTGTGTATTTGTCACTAACCGATGTTTATTCACTGTTCAAGTAGATCGAGCCACTACATTATTGACTATGCTTGGATTATCTGAAATAATCACATACTTTTTAGATTTTTCTTATTAAAAAAAAAGTGCATACTTAATATGCAGCTGTGTTATTTTGTCTCGTCACATCTTGGTCTCAATGTTTTAATTAAAATCATTAGGGGCTTTCGTACTGGGTAGTTAAGTTATAGGAATGAGCCACCAGGGCAGTTCCCTGAGAATTAAATGTTCCCCTAGGGCCATTTTCCTGGTTGGCACCGCCAGTAGGAATTCTGAAGTGACGTAAGCCGACCGACAGTGACATCATTTAAGCGTGGCATTCAACAATGTCAACAACTTTGTAGCATTAAGGTTGAGAAGACTTAGGCATTGGTCTTATTGCTGTTTTCCATGTTCGTGGAGTAAGTATATGTAAACTGTGTTTACAAAGCTTTTTAAAAATGGTGGGCACAGGTGTTTTGTATGTCATGTGTTCAGCCAATCAACGTACACTTGCGTCACTGGTAGTTCCTATTGCGGAGTGTTACACCCTACTCTGAAGTAGGAGCTAGGGAAGTGGGAACGATTTTGGTTAATTAGCTCCTACTTCAGAGGTCTAACCCAGCACAATAGGAACTACCAGTGACGTAAGTGTACATTGATTGGCTGAATGCATGTCATACGAAACGAAAGCGCCATTTTTAAAAAGCCATGCACACAGAGTTTACATATACTTACTCCACAAACATGGAAAACAACGCTAAGTCATAAACATACAGAAAGCTAATATTAAAGTCCTGTCGCCTTTATCTGCTGCGTTGTGTTCTTTTCTCAGCCTTGATGATATGTAGCACTGCAAGATGTCAAATGAGTTTTCGTCTCTTAGTACTCCCACCCCTGAAAGCCCCCATTTAATTAGCATCATGATGCACATTTTTCATCTCATCTTCGTAATTGTTAACACTTCTTTTATAGCATTAGAGGAACAAGTTCTTCAGTGACATCACACAAAATTATAACACTGGGTGTGTTCACACTTGTAGTTGGGTTAGCTTGGTTCGTTTAGTTCGGACCAAAAAAAATAAATTTAGTCCTGGATCCGCTTAGCATTCACATTGGCATTTTAACACCGAACCTAAAGGGACATGTTCAAAGCCTGATCAGGCTTTTATTACGTATATTTTGCGATGGAAACAATGTGCTTAAATGCGTTTGTTGTATGTGCGTAGCCTACACATGAACGTATTTTGACCAGCTGAGAACTCGTGAAGCGCTTATAAAATGAGTAAAGAAGTCAAAACAGCGACAGGAATCCCTCCGTCACACACACAATTGAAGATCTGCTGTGAGGAGACGCAATTCTGATGCCTGTACTGAACTGTGATTGGCAACATCGTGACTATGACGAGAAAAAACAGGTATGCTTGAGCATTGTGTCCGTGTTGCGTTCATATTTCAGTTGAACCGCGCAGTTTGTTTGGAAGCGGCCCATTTTTTCAGCGGTCTCAGTCTGCTTGTTTCGTTCAGATGGCAGCGTTCACACTTATTCAAATGAACCGCACTAACAGAGTAATCGTACCAGGGTTCGTTTTAATCGACCAAACATGTGAACACACCCTCTGTCTTGAGACATAACAAGAACTAAAAAGGTTCTCCTACATGACAGGAACTTACAAAGTTTCTCCTATGACTGTAAAACTCATTTTGGTTTTATTTTAAGGGTGCAGGTCTGTTCAACCTAATCTGTAAACTCTGAAAACCGGTCATTCCAGTGTTGATTTGGAAAACAAAAAGTTTTGTTAATACTGAATGTTATGTGAGCAGTGAGGAGCAACACAATGTGTTCAAGCTTGGAGCTTTTTCAGCTGTCACAGTGAAACTGAAGAAGAAAAAAGAGAGCGAAAAGGAAACAGAGACAGACACAAACATAGATGCAGATTATCCTCTCTCTCATTTTACATCCAGAGATTGCAGGAGCATCAGCACCTCAGAGAGAGAGAGAGAGAACGAGAGAGATAGAAAGAGGGAGGGCTGGGATGACAGGAACAGGCTGTGTTTTGACAGCTGTCTCTTTTATGGGACCCGTCACAATCTCATCCTGCTCTGAGATTAGAGAAACAGAGAGAGGAGAGATGGGAAGAAACAGAGAATTCTATTCTTGTAAAGTGTATGAAGTTTAGGGACAAGTGAGGAAAAAAGACACACAAGGGCATGAGAAGAATGATACACTGAACTAAAGCCATAGGAGTAGCAGAAGACAGAGTGCAGAGTGAAAAAACGAGAGACACCGAAACACTGAGAAAGGAAGAGAGGGAGAGTGCAGATATGGAAAGAAAGCATTTGCATAATGTCCTCCACCACAGTCGGACCCCGAGGCTAGCCGCTCAGGATAACAGTGGGCCAATACTCTTAATTCAATCTCGTTATTTTTTCTAATACTTGAGAAATTAATAATTCTGGCCCCCGCCTCCGCAAACCACCATGAGCGCTGAGCATCACAGAGCTGCCTAAGTTTGTAACTTTAACCCAAGCAATTGATGTGGGGAGGCCCTTCAGGCAGACCTACTAATGAATGGATTGCATGTGAGAGAGGGAAGTTAAAAGATGGTCTTTTATAAAGTAATTTAAGAAAATCCTGTTAGCTGGATCAAGTACAAGAGTTTAATTTCTCAAAATGGGGGAATAAGTGAAGGCTTTTTTCCCCATGTCTCCTTCAGACTCAGAGATATGCTGTATAATGCGCACACACAACACAAGCACACAATGCAAACGCACACAGACTCAGTTTTAGTAAATAACAAATTGGGTAAGCGTTAATGTGTGCGGATATGTGTATATTGTATGTAGAAATGAAACCACTTAGTCTAGTAAACATTGGATAAGTTAAGGGAAGCCAAAGCTTACACAGACAGATATTAATCAGATCAGATTCACCATACTTCATAGAGCATCTGTAGGAGACACACACACACACACACACACACACACCGTGAAGATTCTCATATTCTATGTTTTTCTTTATCAGGACACACATTGATTCACTTTGTCATTTAGCAGTTTTTTATCCCTTTGTTCTTTGACAAAAGATCACCCTACAGAAATAAATAAATACACAATTATTAATATTATTTGTATTTATTTGTTTATTCATTTATAATATGCTATAATTACTGTTATTTATATAGTCTAAAATGATTTAATGATATTGGTGTTAATTCCATTGTTCTTTAACCAAAGATCATCCTAAATAAATAAATATGCAATATTAACTATAATAACTATGTGATTGTTTTATAATATATTATAATTATTTATATAACATATTATAATTATTTATAAAATGTATATTACATTTTATTTAATAATTACTATATTATATTTGGTTTTAATTATATTGTTCTTTGACCAATCGTCCTAAATAAATCAATATGCAATATTAATTATAATATATTATAATTAATATATTATATATGATCATTCCATTGTTTTTTGACCAAACATCATGATACATAAATAACAAAAAAATAATTTAAAATGCAATAATAACTATAATAGTAATGTATATTACTGTTATTATTATTGCTGACTATTATTTAATGACTACTATATTTATATTACTTATGTAATAATATTACTACATTCAAAATTGTTCTGATCTTTTCTGGCCTCAACATTAAACTGGTAACTTTGAAAAACTGATTATTTGATGTTTTAAAATATAAATCTACATTTTATTCTTCAAACGGCAGTGAAACTAAATTGATAAATCTGTCACAACAAAACGTTCTGTTTGAATGATTGACCTTTTGTTTGAATGTTTGGACTGTAAATGTTTGACCTTCTGTTTGAATGTTTGGACTGTAAATGTTTGACCTTCTCTTCACACATAATGATATCATACAAAATTACAAAAGTTTTCACTGTATGAAAACAAGAGTTTGGCATATGACATTTTTGCAATGCACTGAAAAAGGCAGTTGAAAATATATACACAGGAAATGAAGGTCAGACACAATTATATTATATAGTATACACTATTATATTATGATTTCATTTTCATTTATGTGTTCATTATCATGTTCAAATTTTTGTTTTTTTATTTTGAATGTTTCCTGTTTTTCATGCTAAAAAAACTGATTTCCAATGGTTACAATTTTGTTAAAATTGTGAATCATAATTTTTCTGTCAGTTTTATTTGCAGGTGTCATATGACATTCTACGTTGTTATTGCAAATGCCTCATTAATTAAGTTAATGCTAATTTAGCCTTTCTCCTTGTCTCGCTCTCATCTGTGCCTTGGGATGCATCTTTAGAGCTGGAGGGCAATTGAGAGATACTGAAGTGGCTAGATGGCAAGGACTGACTTTGGTACACACACACACACTGTCTCTCTCACACACAGTTATCCTCACTCCTGGCAGACATACACAAACATTCCCAATTTCTAATCTCTCTCTCTCTAATCTAATTTTCATCATTCTCTCCCTTGCTCTTTCTCTCTCTCTCCTCAATGCCAGCCAACTCTCTTTTTCTAAATTCTCTCTCCTCTCAGCTCTCGTTCTATCTCCTATTTCCCTTTTTGTTCTCTCTCTCTCCCTCTCTTTTCCTCTCCTCTCTCTGCATCTCTTACAAAGGCAGCAGGCAGTATGCCTCCCCTGAAAATGAGGCCACGCACGGCAAGTATGCAAATGAAAGCAGTGCTGCTGGATTAGAATGGGACACCATATACCCTAAATCATGATTGTCAATCATGGCGAGGGATTAAGGGATACGGGCTTATAGACCTAAAAAAGCAACACTTCCCCCCCCGGGCGCACTTCCATTGTGAAAGAGGGAGTGTGGGAGAGAGGGCTTGTTGGGGGGCTGCTTTAGTGCACTACTGCCCTCTGCCTTTCCGTCAAGTTTACTGCAGGCTCAGAGCCGAGCGGCTCGGCTAGTGTTTGTTTCAGAACAGCTCAATGGATTCCTGATCAGCGCCAAGAAGCTTAAAATATTCCACATATTGTTTTATTTTAAGACCAAAGAAATACACTATACAGTGAATTCAAAATAAAGTGCATTTGCTTTTGGCATTGGATGTGATCATTTTAAAGTCACTTCAGGCAATAGTGTCAAATAATAGTATCATAAATATTTATTACACACATATACATACATATATATATATATATATATATATATATATATATATATATATATATATATTAACTTATCCTACTCATTTATGAAATACTGTCAGGACAGATCATAAAACAAACTGCTTAGAACTATTTTAGATTTAAAAATCTGTAAATTTATATGTAAAAAGTCACTTAGAGTGACTGATTTGAAAAGTTAGTAATAAAATGAACAACAACGTCACATTACATAGAAAAAGGCAGGTCTATTATATTGCATTTGCACTACAAGAATTAATGCACAGATCATTTGACATACAGTATCAGCTTGTTTTGTTTCGTCCATTGCTATGGTTATCAGTTAATCCAGAAACATTCGATTTGTAGTTAGCAGCATGAAGAATATATAGGTATTATACAACAAGCAAGCAAAGATTGCTTCCATTATAATCAATGAAGCTGTCCATTAGGGCTGGGTAAAAAAAATATCGATTTCTCGATTTTAATCCGATTCTCATTTTTACGAACCGATATCGATTCTTAAATCCCAAGAATCGATTAGTCATCCTGTTTTCAGTTGATGAATGAACGGGACATTGTAGTGCGCCTCCCATCCAATAAATCACAATAATATTTGTACTTTGTCTCAGATTTCAAATTACGTCCATTTTATTACGAAATTCAAAAACATAAATACCGTTTTGGCACTGTGGCGCAAGATCGCTCTGGTGCAGCTCAGCTCAAGAGAAGCGGCAGCGCACATGAACTGATCTTCTCTTCCACCTTAATACAAGTTACAGCATGAACATGACTGAGCATCTGAAAGTGTGTTAAAAGATACCAAAATCCATATCATGTCATATGTAAGCGCTCAATCAGTGTTTCAACCGCGGAAAGAGGTCAATAAAACAGCTTGTAATGTCACATTTACCTCAGAAATACCATATCCAGTCTCCATAAACTCGTTAGTCAGCTAGAATAAATAACTCTAGAGAGGAGCATTTTGCTAAAAATATGCACCATATTACATATTCATTATAATTTTTAATGTTTTTCAATATTTAATGCATGTTTGAATAAATCTGGCAAGTTTTTATGACAGCCACCATTTAAATGTTTATATTTCAAAAAATGAATTGGAGTAGAAATATGGTTATGTAATTGTAAAGTTAATATTATAACTTTATTATTTTAAAAAAACCTGTGTAATTGAAGTGTTTGTATACAAATCAGTTCATTTTACCTTCAATATCATAGTAGGCTAATGTAGCCAAGTAGGCTGACCTATGACTCCCATAATTTACAACATTAGTTAAGAAATGTGTTTTCCTTGAGAAAATTTGCAATATATTGTACCTGATATATATCCAAAATAATCGGAATCGAATTGAATTGCAAGTTTGTGAATCGAATTGCAAGCTTGTAAAATGTGTCAATAACCAGCCCTACTGTCCATGCTGTGCAATGAATCTCTTATTGACATTGTGTTTATACTTTGTTGGTTATAATGAAAGGATTCGCTGGCATGCAGAACTTGTGCTGAACAAAAACACAGATTCTGACTAACTTAAACAAATCTGATTGGCCATTGCATTCACTCGCTCAATAGACATGTCTGTGATTGGCTAAAAAGCTCAGCGCTGCAAAAACACATTGTAAACAGAAATCTTTGAAGCTCTTCTTCCCTTAAGCCATCCTAGGTGTATATGACTTCTTTCAGCCAAAAACAATAGGAGTTATATTAAAAAGTATCCTGGGTCTTCCAAGCTTTATAATGGGAGTGAATAGTACTCATGGTACTTTGAAGCCCAAAAAAGCACATCCATCCATCATAAAAGTAATCCATACGGCTCCAGGGGGTTAATAAAGGCCTTCTGAAGTGAAGCCATGCATTTTTGTAAGAAGAATATAAATTTTTCTAACTTTATAAACTATAATCACTGGCTTCCGGTAACAGCCGTACGAAAGTCAAGTTCCAGCGGAAGAGTGACCTTTGACAGATGGTTTGAGGCATAGGCGTAAATCGCAGGGGGGGTCGGGACTAAGGGTTGTCTCCCTCCCCAACCCCGCCCAAAGTTTATTCACTTTAAACATCGGATGAAGTGATTCTTTTCTCTTTAAAACATACAATGCCTAAGTTATTAATAAATTAGCAATGACAAAAAATTATGATAACCAATGTATTTTTCTACAAGTCCGATATTTTAGCAGTTGTTGTTATGGTAGCTTGTTGTAAGTCACCCACTACAACTAACACGGCAATAAGTGTGAACTGATATTACTCTAATATTGTAGATCTACCGCTGTATTGGGTTTTGCTCAATACTATGTGGAAGAAGCAAGATAATTTAATAATTATAATACCGCGTGGCGAGCCTATAATAACTCATATTTAAACAACTACTTTGTGTTGTTGGCCAGATACAATGACAGAGAAAAGAAAAACAGACATAATATAATATAAATGCCACACATATCCTTACAAGTACAATTTTGGCTGTATTATTTGTGTCCCCTTCAAAAATTGCCCTTGAGAAATTTTATGTTTATTGTCCCCCCCAACTGTTAGATGAAATTTACGCCCATGGTTTGAGGGTGAGTAAATTATGGGATAATTAAAATTTTGGGGTGAACTAACTCTTTAAATGATCAAATAAATATTTGTCGGGACAAAGATTCATTTTGGTGGTCACAAAATATTTTTGAATGTAGGTAACCTCTATATTGATTTGTCACTAGTTTATTGTATAATTAATTGTATTGATGCTTATTAGATGGTTTTGAATAAATATTTAAAACAAATATGAATGACTAGAATTTTTTATATACAGAAATGTAGATCACAAAATTTTTGTTGATTTTAAAGAATAATATAATCAAAAATAACAGTTTCTGATTTGTTGAGCCTTTGAAATGTACAGAAAATTGTATGTAATATTTTTGAACTTTCATTATATTTCCTAAAAATAATATCAGATATATAGTGTCAGAAAAAAGTTTTAAATAGATGGAATTTTGGCATGAAAACTCTCAGACAGCTCACACAAAACAAGATATTATCAGAAATAAATCCAAATTACACACTAACCTTTCCCAAGGTTCATACCTGTATTCTGCTGGATTTTTGCATATCCATTGTGTCCCTCACTTAGCATGGCACCATTGATTCTGGGGGCTTGGCATGGCATAAAGGGAGCAGAGGTGGGTAAAAACAGAGGGCAACATCTGCTTCACAACAGGAGACATCTGCACACACACAAAAACCTCATGAACACAGAAAGACTGCAGAAAAAATGATGAAAAGAAATGAAACACTACTGTAATCCAAACTGAGCTCCAAAAAATTAGAAAACAAAATTCATATTAAATATTCAGTCAAATGAAATGAATAGTAAATATTTTCTTACTTTTAAATGTACTGTACGGTGTGCCTGAAGCTTGAATACTGTAGAGCTTCACCTCAATATACCAATGAACAAACAAAAACACTAATTGATACGAGTCTATCGACAGGCATAAGAGCAAAGGGCTAATCGTTCAGCATCATTAGGTTAAGATTTAGCTTAAAAGCTTTGAGCTGGCATTAAGCAAAGCTGCTGTTGACATGGATTGAGTGCTGTAATGCTGTATTGTCACTGCTCCAGGAGGCAGAGAGAGGGCGATTTGAGAGAGTGATGCGCTCAAGCTGGGATTTGTGGGCTGCCATAACACTGGAGGGCACTGGAGGCAGCGTGGACCAAAGGAACGGTTGTGGGAGCTCTAATAACACTGCGAACAATACTGGATTTACTATCTAATAACTAATTAAATGCGTGGGTAGGCTCCTGTAACCACAAGCTACAGTAAAGTTGTGAGAACTTTGATGAAAAACCAGTTGTGCACAATCTACATGATTTCTGCCCTCTGATTCATAGTTCATACTTTTTCAGCAAGTATAAAAGGCCTTTTAGTAATTCTAAAAACGTCCCCTTCAGGTCGTGGTACACGTGTCTTTTTGTTGTGAAATCTTTAATGATTTTGATAAAGTAAACATTAGAATAACTTTTATATTGTTGGTAATATTTCAAGATAAACATTTACTAGACTGAAGCAACTTGGGTTACTTGATTATCCAAAAAAATCATTAGAATGTAAGTATCAAATATGATACATCAGGCTTTTGAGGAACATTTATAAGTTGTATTGCATTATGTTTTGATGTTAAAACGACAATTTTGTTCATATAACCAAGCAATTAAATAGCATCTTATTAAGACTACAATAGCAACTACATCAAATTGCATATTTTTACAAATGGCAACAATCCAATGATCTATTTAACTGCTGATGGACAAAATAAATTCCCACCCTACATTTTTTCTTGTCTCGAGATGCTGTTTTACTCAGATATACACTATATTGCCAAAAGTTTTGGGACATCTGCCTTTGCATGCATGAACTTTAATGACATCACATTCTTAATCCGTAGGGTTTAATATGGAGTTGGCCCACCCTTTG